>JAKWJD010001756.1:0-533439 GCA_027705065.1 Solanum peruvianum | reverse complement strand
TGGCAAGGTAAGGATAGGTGCAGTAGTCAAACAAGGTCGTGAGTTTCTGAAAGCTTTCCTCACATCATCCGACATTCAAATGGAACATTCTGCTAGTCAAGGTTCGTCAATGGGAAGCAATAGAAGAGAATCCCTTGACAAATCGACGGTAGTAGCTAGCTAACCCAACAAAGCTCCTTATTTCTGACACATTCTAGGTCTTACCCAATTCTTCATTGTTCAATCTTAGAAGGATCCACCATCACTCCATCCTTAGAAACCACATGCCCCAAGAAGGACACTGAATCTAGCCAAAACTCACACTTGGAGAATTTGGCATAAAGCCGTTTCTCCCTTAATACTTCCAAACAATTCTCAAATGCTCCTCATGTTCCTTCTTACACTTAGAGTATATCAGTATATCATCAATAAATACGATCACAAGAGATCCAGATATGGCTTAAAAATCCCGTCATCAAGCTCATGAAAGCAGCAGGGGCATTCGTAAGACCAAAAGACATCACTACAAATTTGTAATGCCCATACCTGGTCCGAAAAGCAGTCTGTGGCACATCCGTTGCCCGTATTTTTCAATTGATTATAACCGGATCTCAAGTCAATCTTAGAGAAGACACAAGCACCTTGTAAGTGATCGAACAAGTCATCAATGCGAGGAAGGGATACTGTTCTTAATAGTTACCTTGTTCAACTGCCGTGTAGTCTATGCACATCCGAAAACTCCCATCCTTCTTCTTCACAAATAACACCGGAGCACCCAAAGGAGATGCACTTGGTCTAATGAAGCCTTTGCTCAACAACTCTTGAAGTTGGGCCTTTAACTCTCTTAACTGTGCCGGAGCCATTCTATAAGGGGGTATAGAAATGGGGCAAGTACCCGGTTCCAGATCAATGCAAAAATCAATATCTCTATCAGGTGGCATACCAGGAAGATCTGCAGGGAACACATCCAGAAACTCACGGACTATCGAAACCAACTAAATTGAAGGTACTTAAGTAGTGTCATCCCTGAGATGTGCCAAGAAAGCTAAACACCCTTTGCTAACCATTTTCTTAGCACGAAGAAAGGAGATGATACGAACCGGAGTGGAAGTGTAGTCACTCTCCCACACTACGGATCTGTCCCAGGCTTGGCCAACATTACAGTTTTAGCATTACAATCTAAGATTGCAAAATTTGGAGAAAGCCAAGTCATACCCAGAATTACATCGAAATCAACCATTTCCAAGATAACCAAGTCTACATAAGTATTGCTCCCCACAAAAGTCACAAGACAAGATCTATACACCTTCTCCATAAATAAGCTAGAGAATGAAACCCAAGTCATAGGTGGTGCCTGTGCGGGTTGACACTCAACATGTGACCGCCACCATATTTTGGCATTTCCCTGAAACTGATAGGTTACAAACTCAAACGCCAAATCGTTCCACTATGCCATTTTATGTAGTAACTCATGACAAATCAACCAGAAAATCGTAAGCATCCTCAGATTCAGCACCCTTGAAGACTGGAGGTTTCAATTTCAAGAACTTACTGAAAAGTTCATGCTGATCACTTGTCATTATGGGACCTGTAGTCAAACGAGGAAACGTGCCTATTTCCAATGACGCATCCATGCGGGGAGCCTCAGCAGCGGCCTGTCGAAATTCCGGAGCCTGAGGTGTTGGTGCAAAAAACACTGGAGGTGTCTGGCCTTGATCAGATAACCCGCTAAGGTAGGCAAGAACCTGATTAATCATCTCTGAGGTAGGTTGGGGTGGTAATTCCTCATTTTGCACTTGTTCGTTCTCCCCTTCCCCACCCTCTCTTACTACTTCCTCAGTCGGTGGAGGAGTCACCGCCCTAGTACTCGATGGGCCAGGTGCTTGTCCTCTTCCTCTAGAGGACGTCCTCCCGCGACCTCTACCACGGCCTCTTGCCACTACTCCTCTTCGAGCTACAGCCCCAGTGGCTGGCTCAGACGCATCTTGTCTTGCCTGTGTAGGTGTTGGCACCGTTGTTGCTCTAGTTCTTAACCATCCGCGAAATAGAGTGAAAATGGTCAGATACCAATTTGTATCACCTAGATACCAATTGGATCCAAGTAATAGCACGAAAGAAAGAAAGAAAGAATGGAATTTTCCTAAAGTCTTATAGCCTCTCAAAGAATAGTAAAGGCGTCCCCCTACCGTTCCTTAAGACTCTACTAGACTCGTTCTTGTGTGATGAGACCAACGAACCTAATGCTCTGATACCAAGTTTGTCACGACCCAAAACCGAGCCGCGAGTGGCAACCACACTTATCCTACTATGTGAGCGAACCAACAAATCTGAACCCAAACATATTGAACAAAATACAATGCGGAAGACTTAAACTCATTAATGAAAATCAATTCAATAACATCTAAAAACTCAACATCTATTATTCCCAAAATCTGGAAGTCATCATCACAAGAACATCTATCCTCAAATTACTAACTCTAAGAGTATCTAGGAAGCTAAAATAAATAAAAGCTAGTCCATGCCGGAACTTCAAGGCATCAAGACATGAAGAAAAAGATCCAGTCCAAGCTATAAGCATTAGCTCACCCTGAAACCCGGTGTAATGAAGACTGGCTAGAGTTGCGGTTGAGTGGAAGACGACGGTACGTTTGCTGCACACCACATATAACAAAGAAAGAAACATACAAGTAGGGGTCAGTATAAAAACACAAGTACTGAGTAGGTATCATCTGCCAACTCAAAATAGAAAACAATATATATCAGACAATATCATAAATCAACTACAATACTCAACATGTAGCAACAACAAGTACTATAATCATTAATAAGTACCGTCAAGTTCACCCATGAGGACTCAAGCCTCAATACCATACTCATTTGGGAATTAGGTTCATTAGATTGAGTATATTAACATCTTTCAAGATTCATTATCTTTATTCCTCTCGTGTCGGTACGTGACACTCCGCTCCATATACTATCCTGGTGTCAGAACGTGACACTTCGATCCATATTCTATCCTGGTGTTGGAACATGACACTCCGATCCATAATCTATCTTGGTGCCGGAACATGGCTCTCCGATCCCCTAATTCTACGTGTCGGTTCGTGACACCCGATCCCCTAATTCTACGTGTCGGTTCGTGACACCCGATCCCCTAATTCTATGTGTTGGTTCATGAAACCCGATCCCTTAATTCTATGTGTCGGTTCGTGACACCCGATCCCCTAATTCTACGTGTCGGTTCGTGACACCCGATCCCCTAATTCTACGTATTGGTTCGTGACACCCGCTCCACTAATCTCATTCTATTAATTCATCAATCCTTCTTTTATACCAAGGCATCATCAATCTCATTACTTTAGTTCATCAATCCTTCTCTTATACCAAGTCATCATAAATCTCATTACTTTAGTTCATCAAGCCTTATTTTATACCAATGCATCATCATTAACAAAGTAGGTTAGGGTTTCTTTCAAGATTTAGGATTCAATAGCTTCATCATGCTTATTTTATCACAATTATATAATCACATTCATGCAAGCATACAATTAAGCATATAGAAGGATTTACAATACTATTAATACATATCATTCGCTATTAAGAGTTTACTACGAATAGCATAAAAACCATAACCTACCTCCACCGAAGAATTGAATTCAAGCAAGCTAATCCTCAAAATCCTTGCTTTCCTCTTCGTTCCTCTCTCTCTCTCTCTTGATCGATTCTCCCTCTCTTTGTTCTTTCTATTTTTCTTATTCAAACCCTCTTTCTTTTACCCTAATTAGCATATAATTGAGTATAAAAGATGACAATAGTAACCCACTAATTAACTCAAGGTTACCTCTTTTAACCCCCAAGAAATTGAGTTATTAATATTAACCCACGAAATTTATAATTATAGCAGGAATAGTCCAAAACGCCCCTTTAAAACTTAAACAGAAATCCGACCCAGACTGGGATTACGCAACCTATGACGGTCCGTCATGGCTGTGACGGTCTGTCCTGCAGGTCCGTCGCAAAGTTCAGAGACTCAATTTCCTTTAAGAGTCTGTGACGTTCCGTCGTGCCTGCGACGGTCCGTCCTGTCATTCCTTCACGAAGTTCAGAGAGTTGATTTCAGTATCCAAATTTCAGAATTCTAAGTGTTTTGGAACGAGACCCCCTCGACGGTCCGTCATGCCCATGACGGTCCATCGTGGGGTCCGTCGTATCAGCCAGTTTTTCCACAAATAAAATCTGCTGCTCAAAATCACTAAACAGGTCGTTACAAATATAGTTTGTATAAGTATTAAAGTGTTAACAAAAATAACGAAGTGAAAGACTTAATTGATCAAACGAGTATATTACAATACAAAAACATAGAAGTTCACAACATTAATGATTGTTATGTCTTTTTGCATATTCAATAATACAGAAATTTAGTACTACGGTTCTAATCAATTGTGATCATTTCATTGCCATCGACATCCCTATGAATCATGACTGGCCTTTCTAGTTCCTCACTGTCACTTGTGGCATCAGCTTGGATCTTTTGTATTTCATACTTCCACAATAAAGACGCATATTGAATACGGGTGAACTCTGAATCAAATTTTGAAACCATATTCCCCTTACTGATATGGTATGCATAAGCAGTAACATATACTCCGCAATCGTTGAAAATTATACACAATAGTTTGTATGGTTAGTATAAAATTAACAATAAAATTTTGATTAAGAGTAATAATAACACTTACAGGATTCCTTCATCTTGTTATGTTATATCATTGACATGTATCATTTAAAAACAGTCAACTTCAGAGTGGGACTTGTATTTTGGATAGGAAGATATGTCAATGCATTTCTTCCCGTAAAAAATCAGACTTAGATAGATACATGGTAATGAGTTGTGCGTATTTCTTGATCTCATTTGAAACTGACGAATCGTGTAGTGCAACACCACGAAGAGAATCATAGACATGTATAAATCTATCGTTAAAGAACACAACGATAAGAACCCAATGAAATATGTGCTCGATATTAACAGGAATAAGGATGTTATCAATGGTAAGCCAAGGTGCAACAACATGACTTTTGTATCCATTAATGTACTCAATAATCGACTCCTCTGTACTTTTTTTGTTGACTGTATTATCAAAATTGTTATAACCATCCCACACATTGGTAATCAGTTTATTGAAATTGCAATCCATAGTAATAAAGTTGAATGCATTGTTGTCGGAGTCGGATTACTTGACTCTTTTGTGTATGTAATACAAAAAACATCTATGTGCTGTAAAAAGACATTGCCATAAATTGCATCAAAATTGCATTTATACTAAAACTGTAAATTGTATAAAAAACATAACTGTATAAATCTTACCGAGTCATCAAGCAATTGATCTTTGTATGCGTGCCTATAGAATCAGTTCTTGTTTTGGACAGTTACAATTTAAAAATAAAACAACATCTGTAAGCGAGACTTGTTCTTTTTGTATTGCTCTTCTCTGTCAATCCTATCAAAATTCAAATAAAATTTTTTTTATCCAAATATACACATATATAATTAAAGCAGTATACTTAGTAATTACTAAATGATATACTTTGTGCATGCCTAACAAGCAGCCCTTCATTTAACCATTTCCAAAAAAGTAGATATAAAGTTGTAAGATCCACATCCGACATTGCAACAAATGAATGTTTCAATTCAAACGTGTAGTGGAACCTTAATGAACTACATGAAATGTATAAAGACATATATGATTTTTAGGTGTGTAAAACACTTATTGATATAACTGTATTACTACGTAAATTGTATAATTTGTTATACCAGACTCTGAAGTGAATGTTGTCACATAAGGCGATGTGTTGAATGGGCCTAGACGCATTTCCCTCTGAATTGGTAATGATGTGTGTACGTCCACATCTAAAAAAGGATGTAACACAATGCTTCTTTATGTATTAGTTTTTTATTGATCATCATCTACAATTTGAAAAGTTTTTGTAAAGATGAAATCTTCCTCAACAATTAATTCATCGGCATTGGATGATCCTAGTTTGTTTGTATCTGTAAATTCTTCTTACTCCATTTTTTCAGCTTGATCATATATAACATTTAATAATTCCTGTTGTTATATAACAATAGACAAAATATTGACAAAAATATACAAATTAATGATCATATTATATACAACTAAATCTCTTTAATTTACGAAGACAATAACATACAAACGAAGGATTGTTGAATTCTAGTTGATCATTCATGAATTGGGATTCCTCTTTAACCACTTCTACTGGAACATCTTCACATTTCTCCGTCTAAATGTATAAAATTAGTAATATAAACATATTTTTATATATTATAAAAAATAAAAATTGCTATTGAACAATACAAACCTCAAAATGTTTTGAAACTCAAAAATATTGAAAGTGTTTTGAACATCCAAGTTGATTAGAACATTAGAGTTGTTGTGAACCTGTCACAAAATTATCTTTGCTTATTACTTATTTATACATTATTTTATAGTTTATTGTAAGTTGAATGTTGTTATTACATTATATAATAATATATTATATATATGTTAGATGGGTACTGAATTGTATGTGTATAATTATCATATATGTATTTTTAGTTTATATGTATTTTACAAAATTGATAATGTTGTTCATAAGAAAAAATTATTTGTGGCTCGGAGTGCTGAATTGTTGAACTAAAGATCTAAACTCTGATTGATCAGTTGGAGATTGTGCAGGTGACTGTTGAAATGTAACTTCTCGACTAGATGAAGTGACGTTAACTCGAAGAAAGTTCTACAATATTATTAATAAAATATACATTATATACAAAAACGCCATAAAAATTTTAATGACAAAGAAGATAAATAAGTATATTACCTCTTGATCATTAGATCATTTAAAACAAATTGACAATTTAATTCAGAAGGTAAATTCAGAGAAGGTTCTTCGGACTGAATGACACCAAATGCTGGAACTTTATGTGGTACTTCTATACCATCACCCTGAAAGAAAAACTTTAATTGTATATATATAAAAATTATGTATAAAATACATGTACTGATCAATATTAACAAACTCTATATTCCACATTCTTGATTTTGATAGAATCCAACACAACATTGAAGTTGATTTCAACGAAGTTTCTTAAATCAGTAAATTGTTTCTCCATCTGACATTAAAATGTATAATTACCATTAACCGTATATATAATTTTAATAAAAAAATATTTAAATAAATAAATACTGAAATTTTGAATCGGTCAAACTCATCACGCGATATATTGAAATCGTGTGACTTGGTGGTGCATGGAATTTCAGAAGTAACACATTCTTTAAGCTCAACATTTTTCTTAATGCCTGTACTTGCTGGAATCTTAGCAGATATTTTGGCCTGCTTCTTCGGATGTGGTGCCTTAGGTGTTTTTGCAACATTGACACTTCGAAGAGACTTTCTTAAACGGCGTTGCTTAGAAATGACTCGGGGTGGTGACTTGTTCTGAATATGACTAATTGTCTGGATTGATATCTTCTTAGGAGGTGACAAACAAATATCAACCTTTTCTTTTCCACGATTATTCGTTGGACATGGAGGATCCTGAAAATCATCATCCGAATCATTTGCAATTGTTGTTTCAATTGGCAATTGCTCTATTTGAACATACTCGGGAGGTAATTCAAGAATCTTGTGTTCCATTTTAGTTTGAGACAGATTCTGAAAAATAAGCTGCAAAATATAGACATGTTCATATATGTATAATTATACAGTTCATAAACTTATTTGAACAATTAAGTCTATACATATACAGTCCAAACAGTTAACTGTTTAATTATACAGTTTACAAGCTTATATATATAATAAGCCTATATTTATACAATTTCGATAATTATATGTATATTTATACATTTTCAAATACTTACATAACTAATAATACAATGAACACATTTATACATATATATATTTAATGATATAAACTGATACATGTATTTATATAGTTATATACACTACTATAATTGTATAAATATGTCACAGTATAAACAGATGATAAAATTATACATATATTTGTGCAGTGTGTACTGGATTATTGTCATCTCTGAATATGTCTGTAGCAAAATATCTTATATGAGAAAAATCTTTAATAATAATTTCATTATCAAATTTCGAACAACATTCATAAAATCACATTTGTAAAGCAAGTGGGAAACCATACAACCTAAAATACTTCCCATCATGTTTGATCTTAGATGCAAATGTAAAATCATTATGTCAAAAGCCTTTTTACCCCAAGGGTAGTCAATGTATCTGCATGATTCAACTAAATCAAAATCTTTTCTCAATTATAGTACCACTTGGTTCTTCAGAAAAGATGAATGAATGAATGTAGAACTATATTGCAAACTTAACAGCATCATCATGATTATCACTCCAAACTTTTTTTTTATCAAACTTGTCATTTAATTGACTCTTGGGACGGGTTTTCCAACTTCAAAATACTGATAAATAATCCTATTTTGTTCTTTAGTATTAAAGATAAAATCCGTCTCATTATCTGAACAGTTTAACCCAGTTATTAAAGCAAAGTCGTGAATGGTGAAACACATAATAGTGTCAGTGACATGTCAGGATTGCATCTTTTGAGCTACCTGCAATTTCTCTCAAAAACATGCACCTAATGAGTTTTGCCTGAATGTGACACCTAAGAATGCTAGATAGTTGAGAAAAACATGTATTTCCAAAGAATTGCATGTACTATGAATTAGTAAGCTTAGAAGCTAAAACATTCAGCATTTCAATATTTGTGTAACACTGCATGTGCAGAATTCATGTTGGTTCTCTTTGGCCTAAAAACTTAACAGCCAAAAAAAAGCATATACATTTTACTAAGAAAGATATTAGAATTAAGACACAAATATAAATAAATTATACACTTATACGTTCAATTGTATAATGAGACTGTAAATTAGGCAGTAAAACACATGAATAGAAAGCAGATATTAAGATATTATACATTTTTACAAACACAATTGGATAAGACATTGATCAACAGAAACACAAAAACAAATACTAATATAGATTATACATTTATACAATTAAAATTGTATAATACATGAATCAACACAAAAACAAAACGTTAGTATAAATCTAAAACATATACATGAACAATGATTATACAGATACCTTATGATGCTCGATTGACCCAGAACCAACAACTTCATTTTTATCATTATGAACGGTATAAACATCAGCTTTATGTTTTCTTTTCTTATTTGAACCAGTAACAACATTGACAGTATTCTCCACACCTCCATCAACAAATCTATTTCAGTCATTATTGATTTTGGATCTAAACTCTTGCATGGTAGTAAACTTAGACAGTGAACCTGAAATTTCTCCAAATTTCTGAGTTAGACCCAATGAAAACGATAGGTGTTCAACATCAATTTTAATATGCAATGGTATATCTGTCGTGAATCTCTTCAATGGAGATTGGACATTCATTGATTGAACCCAAATTTTGAAAGGATTAACAAGTGAAGTGAAAAATTAGTTTTAAGAAATTCAAAAAAATGAAAAAAATTGATAATGTGAGATGAGTTTTAGGCGGTACCTTGAAATTTTTGAAATAGTTTGAAAAACTGCTATGACGTGCGTGCTAGAAGAAGTTGGTAGTTTGAAATTGCAATTGTGGAGAAAACTGAAGGAAGAAAAAGAAATTATATAAAAAGTTCGAAAAGAGGAAAAGAGGTTTTTGTTTTGGGAAAATCTTTTATACAAAACGGTGGGACCTGGTATAGCAAACTTATAGAGAGTTTCCCCTTTAAAGAAAATAACTGAAAGGGAGTTTATTTGATTTGATTACCTTCCTTAGTTTGCCATTCTCCACAATTTTCCCAAAAATAAAAACACTATAAATAGAGGGATTTTCTCTTATTTTTCAACCACAATTTTTTTAATCTTCTACTTTTTCTTCTTCTTGCAATTTAACTTTTTATTTATTTATTATCGTTGAGCGAGTTCGAAGTTTAGCGAAACATGAGGTACCACTATTCAGACGAAGTAAGTCGTTCTATCCTAAAAGAGTATATTTCATAACCTCGAGTACTTGAGAAAAATAATTTTGATGAAATAATTTTTTTTTCTTAATATATACATTAGTATGTAATGTATATGAAGTTAACATAATTTAGTCTTAATTCGTTTATTTTTGTTAACAATTTCTCTTCCGAAGTAGATGTATGCTTCTGAGTATCTTTTCCAAAATAGAAAATTATTACTGTTTGTTTTTTATGCTCAGACGAAAAAATGACTTTATTTATCAATATTACAATCTCACGAAGTTTGCTTCAAAATAGTAATTTCTATATAAACATTGTCCTTTCATTTTACTTATTCACTATTTCTTAATGTTTTGAGATAGTTTAGATGAAGAAAAATTCATATGACTTGTAATAACGCCAGATGAGTTTGTATCATTTAAATTTTTATTATTTTTTCAATAGTTATTTTATAAGATAAATATGTTCCTTAATGCAAATATATATTTATATTTGGGTAGATATTTGTATATAAATTAAAGTATTATGCCTCAAATGTATTGTCAAATTAACAAGATCTTCTAACTTCAAAATATATTATTTTCAAATGTTTCGAGTTTTTTTTTTATATAAAAAAGATAAACTCACAAGTCACGACCAATGTGATATATGTGAATACATAAAATATAGTTGTACTCTTCACATGTTCATATGACATCTAAACAATTTAACATGGAATACACATGCAAAATACATCTGGTTAGATTACAAAAAAGTACAAAACAAATATTGTCTATAAAGTAACATTATTGAGATCACACTAATTACCTGATTAACCTCTTCAAAATTGGAATAAATATACATTATTCTATTTAACTAATAAAATTTGTTTTTGACAATCTTCATAGGTTTGCTTGAGTAAGAAATATATATGATTATCCACGTTTAACATTCACAAAAGAATTTACAATGTTATTTTTTGCTAAACTTATTATTCAACTCTTACTATAGCATATATTTTTAAAATTGATAATCACATACAATACAATGTAGCGTAAAAAAACTAGTACTATTAGATGAGGGAGGGAGTATGCTTAAAGGCATTTTAGGAATTCAAGGTTATACTTGACGATAGACCAAACTATACCCTTTGCATTAAAAAAGAATTTTATTTTTAATAAACTCAATTTCCAAAAATAATCTAAGAAATAGAAATGATTTAAGTAAATACTAATTTTGGTGTGTTAGTGATGAATAAGGGTGGTAAAATTTATGATATTTAAATTGGATTGGTTATTGAATAATTTCAAAGTAAAAGTGGCAGCCAGAAGTGATGTATGGATTGCCCTGATATCCGTTTGGAAGGATTTTATGGCTTTTTGTATTTCAATTTGACAACAACCATATCCCTTACATGATGACTAGATTTATTTATTACAGAAAGATCAAGAGTAACGACCGTGAAATTAGATATTTACATGTCGTAGACTTTGAAAATTCCCTATCAAAAGGTGTCGTTATTAGAACCAATTCCAAATGCATATAAATTTCCACACTATTTTCGACATCCTGCTTTTGTGATTCTACTAGAATTTGTATTGTTGCTTTGGGCGTTGCCTCATCTCAACATTAAAGCCAGACACGTGAAAAAAGAAAAAAACATAACAATTTTCTTATGTTGCATGGTTTTGGAGATTATGTCATAGGTTATTGAGTCAAACTTTTCATATATATTTTTTATATATAATATAGACAACTAAATAGAAAGACTTAACCGCTCCTTTGCCGTGAAGGATAAGGAACAATTAATAAGATGAATTATTTGATTTTTTTTATACCCAAGAAGAGGGCTACACTAAAATTTTCACCTACGACGTTTACCCTTTGGACTCTACAAGGAAGCACTGATTCTTTAGCTTTTGTCTTCAATCACCTTTTGCTCTATGCTACGTACATAAAGTTTACATAAAGGTTGTTAGGTAAGTGGTTAGAGTTATATAGATATTAATAATAATATAGAGATTTGTTATTAATGAATCTATATATTGATATATATGTATGTCTTAGTTATTAATGTATCATCGATTAGTTCGGTTTGATGTATCGGTTTTCAATTTTTATATATGTTAAACCAGTAATCAAATCAATAAGATATTTTTCTATCGGGTTTTGATTATTAGTTTTGGTTCTTAATGATTCAATTTTCGATTTAACCTTATAAGATAAATGTATGACTTCTTTAATAATTTGATGCAATAAGACAACAATGTAACTTAACAAAACACTCGTAAAATAGAAACAATAATAACTAGCGAAAAGAACTATATTGATGCAATAAAAAAAGAAATTAAGAGGAAAAATGTTCTTACTTTATGTTTTGATGTTTTGTATAATGTGAAATTATGAAGTCAAAGTCATTTGATGTGTGAATAGAAGGCTAAAGGGCAAAGACAACAATGAGTAAGATAGTGAGATTAATATTTATTAATATTTATGTTGGAGCGAGGTAGTAAATACTTTTTTCTTATTGGGTTTACTCAATATTGAAATGTCACGACCCAATTCGGGGACGCGACTGGCACCCACATTTACCCTCCGATGTGAGCGAACCAACCCATCTAAACCTTAACATTTCAAGATATTTCAACAGAAAATAATGCGGAAGACTTAAACTCATTAATAAAAACAACTCAAAACTATTATTAATATTCCCAAAATCTGGAAGTCATCATCACAAGAACATCTATCTCAAATTACTAAACTAAGAATGTCTAAAAAGCTAAAAACAAGTAAAAGCTAGTCCATGCCGGAAGTTCAAGGCATCAAGACTTGAAGAAGGAGACCCAGTCCAAGCTAGACGCATTAGCTCACCCTGAATTTCCGATGGAGTGAAAACTGGCTTGATCTACTGCTGAGTCGAAGTTGACGGGACGTTTGCTGCATAACACAAATAACAAGAGGAAAACATAAAAGTAGGGGGTCAGTACAACCACACGTACTGAGTAGATATCATCGGTTAACTCAAAAATAGGGAACAATATACATCAAGTAATATTATAAATCAACTATAAACTCAACATGTAGCAACAAGTATTGTAATCATCAATAAATACCATCAAGTTTATCCATGAGGGCTCAAGCCTCAATACCATACTCATTTGGGAATTAAGTTCATTATGTTGAGTATATTAACATCTTTCAAGATTCATTATCTTTCTTCCTCTTGTGTCGGTACGTGACACTCCGATCCCCTACCACTATGTGTCGGAACGTGACACTCCGATCCCCTATATGTGTCGGAACGTGACACTCCGATCCCCTATATGTGTCGGAACGTGACACTCCGATCCCCTATATGTGTCGGTACGTGACACTCCGATCCCCTACATCTACGTGTCGGAACGTGACACTCCGATCCACTAATTCTATGTGTCGGAACGTGACACTCCGATCCACTAATCTCATTATATCCGTTCATCAAACCTTCTAAACCAAGGCATCATCAATCCCAATCACTTTAATTCATCACGCCTTCTTTTATACCAAGGCATTATCATTAATATCATAGATTAAAGCTTCTTTCAAGATTTGGGATTCAATGGTTTTCATCATGCTTGTTTTATCAACATCACATAATCATAATCATACAAGCATACAATAAGCATATAGACAGGTTTACAATATCATCAACACATATTATTCACTATTAAGAGTTCGCTACGAATATCGTAACGTAAAACCATAACCTACCTCCACCGAAGAATTGGAATCCACAAGAAATTTCCCAAGCTTGCTATTCTCCTCAACCAATTCGATCGATCTGCTCTCTCTCTTTCTGTTCTTTCTCTTTTGTTTTATTCAAACCCTCTTTCCTTTACCCTAATTAATCATATAATTAAGTGTGAAAAAGGACAATAAAACCCCACTAATTCACTTAAGGTTACCCCTTTTAACCCCTAAGTAATTAGACTTGTTAATGTTAACCCTCAATCTTTATAATTAAGGAAAGAATAGTCAAAAACGACCCTTAAAACGTGTGGAGAAATCCTAAACTGCCTGGGATTGCGTGACCTGTGACGGGCCGTCGTGGGTGCGACGGTCCGTCGCACAGGCCGTCGTGCCTCCCCAGTTTTCCGTCGTTACCACGGACGCTGTGACGGTCCGTCACGCCTGTGACGGTCCGTCCTGCACGTCCGTCATGGCGGTCAGAAACTCGTTTCTCGAACCAAATTCTCAAACGTTGAAGTGTTTTGCAACGGAACCTCACGACGGTTCGTCGTGGATGTGACGGCACGTCCTGCAGGTCCGTCACAATTTACAGAGAGTCAATTTTCAGTACCCAATTTCAGAACTCTAAGTGTCATGGGACGAAACATCCATGACGGGCCGTCGTGACTACGACGGTCCGTCACTACTTCCGTCGTCCCAGCCAGTTTTTCCAGAATTTCGTTCTGCTGCTCAAAACGACTAAACAGGTCGTTACATGAAAAAATCAAAACTGAAACAATAATTCGATATTCTTTTTGAAGAAAAAAAATCATTAAAAACATATTAAACCCAATAACAATTTACCAAGAATATTTTTTTAGTTCAATACATGTATTAGCCAATTCATCTTTTATCTTCTAAAATAATAAATACATTTCCCTATAATTTCTTCTTGTATTAGTTACTAGGAAGAGGTGGCCCGTGCAAGCACGGGCCCAACAATAATAATTCATTGTGTATGTATTATCAGGATAGTAGAATGTTTGAGCTAACAATTTGTAATTTGTGATTCCTATTTGTTAGGTAAATTTAAATGGTGACTATACCAAGTTTTTGAAAGTCCTTTTGCCACATCAAATCTTCTGATTAACTCCTTCCTGGAAGAAAATAATTCACAAAATTAATAAAAATATGAGTATAAACTACTCCATTTTTTTGTTAACGAAATTATAAAAGATATTTAATTACCTCATGAGTTGTCTATCGAAGGCAGATGTAGACAAAAGACCTCTATTTTCTTCAGCTCTTCTAACAAGGTAAGGCATAACTTGCTCTACAGGTCCAAATGGTAAATATTTACTCACTTGAAATCCTGCATTTCTCAGCCCAAATGAAAGCCCTTCTGCCATACCATATAGCTGAGCAAATTGGAGCTTTTTACTATCCTTTCTAATTCCTAAATCTATCGCCCTGGATGCAGCAAGTTTTCCTATTTATAAAAAAATCGAAACATATAATATTGAGAATACTACTTATATAATTAAGTAAATAAAAGTGCAGTGATTACCTGACTCAATATTATGAGTAGCAAGAACAACAGCTCCTGAACCATTAGCAATTTCATCAATCATAAATTCAGCACAAGAATTGTAGCAATTATGTGTATGTTCAATGCTATCGTGAATTGGAGATTGAAAACCTAAACTTGAAGCCAATTGATTTTCACTTGACATATAAGCACCTCTTACAAGCTTAAACCCCATTGGAACTCCCATTTTCTCTGCTGCCTTTTTAGCGGTTATCATACGTTCTTTTGAGTCTTTTAAGTAAGCTTGAATTGTTCCGAATAACAAAGGATGATCGGCTTTGTGATACTTAATTGCCGCTGAATATGCAAAGTAATCAATCGCGGGTTGAATAGCTGTATCTTTAGCATCAATGAGTAACTCAACATCAAGTTCCAAGCATTTCTTGCAAATTTTCTCAAGTCTATCATGACCTAATTGTAGATCAGGCTCTTCTTCAATTGTAAGAGGTTCTGGTCTTTTCAACGTGTGATAAAAAGGACTCGATTCGGCGAAAAGTGGAAGCGTCTTTTGCTTCCATGGAAGATTGAATGAAGGATCCTTCTGTTCCCATCTCAGTAAATCACTCATTCTTTTGAGCAACTTTGGTGTACAAATTGCAGTTATTTTTACCACCACAAAACTGACCTGTTTCATCACAATACACACTAATTAGTATTAAAAAAAATGTTGACTTACTTAAAATTGATTCTACACACCAGGAATCAGGTAAGTTATTTATTATAAGAATATACAAAATTTTATGACATACTATAGCAGTATCGAATCCTTCTACTTCTTCCTTTTTTTATCAACCCCTCTTCTATCATTAAAAGAGAGGGAACACACACACCACTTGCACACAGAGAAAGTAATACAAGTTACAAGAGTTATTAGTTTAAACATTTTATCACAACAATATCTATTCAACAATAAACTCTAATGTGACAGAATTTTAAGTATCCCCTCAGTTAGATACATATGTATAAAGGGCATTTCATGAGCAACAAGATTGTTGGTGTAGAAAAAAGTCATAATCAAACTTCAAACAAGTGTACCTGAACAATGATACTTTATACCCTTTCAACTGGATAATTTGCTCGCTTTCCACAAAATTGCAACAAATCCATCAGAATCAGGCCCTCTTCTCCCATTCGAGTGGCTACATTAACGAGCCAATTGCTATAACCAAGAGAATATGTTAAGACTAACTATATAAAATAAACTGAAGACCTGAATAACATGAAGCAACTTGGAACATGGATTCTAATTATTTTGCATTAAGTTCAATTATAAGTTAATGAGAATTGATGACCATACGTAAAAGACATAACAATATTCTGACCTAGTTCATCACTTGCATTTACCATGCTTGGCCAAATTGCAAAGTTGAAAGAAAAAACAAGAAGAAGATATACCAGGTCTCCTGTTGCATCTCCTTGCAATGAATACTCAATAGGTGTAACAAATCTGCTAATGTAAAAAAACTAACAGAGATCCAGCAAGGTGAATGTTAATAGAGAAAGAATAATAGAAAACTCACGATTGAGAACAAAGAAGTCAACAAACATAAGAGACGTTGGCAAACTTGAAGAGCTATGACGATGGAATTAATTTGGAGTGGATTTTGAGGAAGTGTATGAATAATGAAAGGCACTACACATGTGATGAATAAAGTGATGCCTGAAATGGTAACATTTAATTCTATTTTTTGGTATGTAGAGAAACAAATACTATTCAAAAAATAAAATTGAACTAATTGCAGTGAATTCGACGAACATTCACCACATGAATAACGAATAATGTATTCAAGCAAACGACAAGAAAGATCCTAACAGACTTCAGGTAAATGGAGTCCATCTTAATCCTTTGGAAAATTACTATCTATTTTCATCTCACTTATTTTAATAAAATACAAACTTCAAATTAACGAAACTCTGTTACTCCAGAGTCCATACACAATTTTCTGAACAAGCTAGAAGCTAGCTATTGAATAATCATTTCTTGCGTACATCGCCATGACAAAATGTTAGAGAAAAAGTACTTCTTCAATATCTATTTACAAGCTCTCTAGTAGAGAATAATAAAGAATTATCTTTTGTCCTGTTTCATTTCTTCTCATAACCAAATATGCCAAGGTCATTGTCTGTCCATATTCTATTAATAGAAGCTGTTTTTCCATTAACAGAATTTATGTTGCTTTCTGGCGCCACTCTTCTTTACTATAAATATTTTTGCAATTCATTTTAAACATAAATTGCATTCAACATTTGGCACTTCTCATAAAGATCAATATTCCTTTTTCAGGAATCTGAAAGTTGAGGTAAATTTGATCGAAAGGAAAATAAATGAGACCAAGATTACTAATTCCATAAGAGAGATTCGATTAGCTGCAAAATAGTCCCAAAACAGTTGAAACTGTGACTCAACCACAAAATCGAGAGGCTGTAACCTGTTGACTGAGAATCATGATACTCCACTGCAATTCAAGGCATAACATGAAACTGAAGGTAGTATTTGCAGCTTCAGAGGGTGGACTACCAAAAGGCACGAATAGAAATGACATTTTACTCCACGATTTTAATCTTCAGCACTTAAATAGAGTTAAGACTCGAGAGACATCTCTAAGACCGGAGAAATTGTTTGTTCCATATTCAGTACACAGAGTAAAACAAATTTGCATCAACTTCAATTAATCAAGTTATTGTCCAGATAACTCAATATATGTAGATAAAGCTAATGCACAGTTCGATGGACATACCCGTAGCTGAAATTCTGAAGCTCAAAAATGTTGCCCATGCTCTCTGTATGACAGAGTTAGCAACTTCCTGAGATTCTTACATGTGTTTAGCTTTTACTTTGGCCGTTGCAATACTTAATCTTATGACAACTTGATCACATTCCTCTGGAGAAGCTTCACTTTTCTTAGGATTAAGTATTGCTACAGCCACAAACTCATGCCAGTTGAAGGCACAACATCAACTCTTCTATTTAGATAACAATATACTGCAGTTCAATAACGGTTTGTCCGAAAGAATCCAAAACCCAAAAATCCATCATTTATTGGAGAAACTTCATCATGATCCTTTCTTTTATCCGAACCTTGACATATACAATTCATAGTTGAGCTGAAACCGCGGGAGTCAAAATAGTAAGCAAATTATCCGTTCCCAATTTCTTATGGTCTCCTAAGCAAAAGTAAAACTGAACATCAACAACAAATCCAAACAATAATTCAAAAAAAACTATAAAGATGTCAATTTCAAATTGAGCAAGAAATTTGAGTTTCAGAGCAAAATAACCCATGGCAATATGAGTTAGGGTTTCAACTAAAAGGCAACACTGAGAAAAGGGAATAAATAAAGAATACCGATTATAGGTAGAAGAAGGAAAAAATAACCATCAAAGTTTAGGAAAATCAAACAAACAATTTGATGGATCCTTACTGATGAATGGGAAAAACATAGAACAAATTTTGAGCAACCAAAGTAGAGAGCAACAAAGGGAGAAAGTTGAAAGAGAAAGTTGAA
The DNA here is from genome assembly GCA_027705065.1 of Solanum peruvianum. Classification (NCBI taxonomy): domain Eukaryota; kingdom Viridiplantae; phylum Streptophyta; class Magnoliopsida; order Solanales; family Solanaceae; genus Solanum; species Solanum peruvianum. Next base: position 514,629 of record JAKWJD010001756.1, on the reverse strand, counting down.
AGGTGAAGCTAATGATGTGTCATTGAAAATACCTCTGTAGAATACACGTAATCTATAATAAAGCATTGAAAAGACCAAAATATCCTCAAATTTGAATTAATAGACATGAAGCACACATGTTGAAGCTAGCCTTTTCTATAATAGTAGTAATTATTTATTAAATTACCAATGAAATGCCACATTAATAAATTATTTTCTATCTATCTATCAATTATTACATAAGCTATACAGAAATTAATACATGGATAACTTGTTTTTTATCTTGTTACTAAACAACTCTGATCTTAGGCACATGTATATGCCCATTTACCACGATTCACCCGCACGTGCCTTACATTTCAAGGACATTCTTGATGAAAATTGTTTTGTTTTGAATGAGTATTGCAATAATTGTACATTTAGGGTCCGTTTGGCCATAGATTTCTCAAATAATATTTTGAGAAATAATGTTTGTTCATATAATTTGTGATTATTTGGCAAATATTTTTGACAAATATTCCAAATTCTCAAACACTAGTTTTTTTCTATTATTTGGGTCAAATCTCATTATTTGGGATCTTTTGAAAATTGAAATTTTATCTCAAACTTTTATCTTTTACAAAAACACTCACTATAATAGTTATTTGCATTGTATTACATAATTTTTTACGTGAACACCAAAGTATTGAGTAAATATTAAATGATAATATGGTTATTAATGAAAATGATAAAAAATAGGCTCAAGGTAACAAAGTCACGTCCTTTGTCTACTTCACAATATATGAAATGAGCTTGTTCCACTCACCTCAAACTACCACATTGCTCTAGTGTCATGGATACTATTTGTTATTGTTGCAACGAACATCCAATTGACTTGTAATACAAACTTATAATTAGTTTTGATAGTTTTTAAAACCTATGGTTATAAATCATATTTTTTCTAAAAGGTGAAATATATTTCTCAAATATTGTAACCAAACACATGGTGAAATTTTACCCAAATTTTCACTAAAATAATATTTGTCAAGAATATTTTAAAATTTATGGTCAAACGCTAGTTTACCTACATGATTAACATTTGCATGAGTTTCTAAAGAAATATGAGCTCTAGAAGATTAGAAATTCATTTCGTAACTGTTCCAGTTGATACAGAGCAAACAAATACAAAACATAATAATACACAAATATAAAGGAAAATAATACACAATTATGATTTTTTGGTAGCTAATTATAAGTAATATTATGTTTTGTATTTTTTATTTGCTATGTATAATGCATAATACACCGATTACAATATAATTTCAATTTAGAAACTCACATAACTAACACATGTACAAAATAATAGGAAAATTCATATTGTTTCTATCGTCCACAAACTAGAGCATATATCCTTTATACTAACGGACATACACATATTATAATTTTATTCATTGATCCGACATTTATTAGATATCGATCAATGGATAAGATTGCACTACACGTCCCTATTTAGTCTTCTGTTAGAGTGAAGGACATATATGCTCTAATTTTTGGACAACAAAGACTTCCATGTTCCAAAAATATAATGGAATGTATTATCTGCATACTATTACGATAGATTGGGGATATATCTATCTTTATTTCCTAAAAAAATTACACAAATTTCTCATAATTAATTCTTATATTATTAATATTGTATGTTCTATTTTCTTATATTTTTTTAATATATTATGATGGTAGATCTTGAGATTGACATCCACTCCAGATGACCTTCAAATAATTTGGAAGCATAGAATGTAATGAACCGAAAAGACATCTTTAGAAATTCTCGCTGAGAATAGCAAAAGAAAAATATAATTTAGGAAGCCTTTTGTTAGTCGAAGATCGTTAACTAAGATCGGAAGATTTAACTAAGGAAGAAAAAGCTAGAAAGGAGAAAGAGTATTTTGAATAAAAATACTTTGATATAGAAAAAAACTATTTGATTTGGGTTGATTACAAGTGACTATGGTCACCCCTATTTATACTAGTATAGAGATGTTTTTAGAAATTATTCTAGAAAGATCTACAAGAAAAATCTAGATGCCTATCTTCTAAATATCTAACAAAATTTATATTATTTTATACTTTACTCTAAATATCTAATTATCTAGATTTTTCTTTAAGTATAAATATCAAAGATATTTATTCTATCCAATTCTACAAAGTTCTAATAAATATCTAAGATGTTTTTGTACCTCAAAAAAATCATCTTTATTTTTCACAATTCTCTTAAAAAAGAATTATAGTTTTACCCCTTTCGATAGTTGTTCCAAATCATTTATGATTAATTGATGAAATTGATTTGAGAATTTTAATTATTCGATAATTACGACTATTTAATTGATGGATAAATATTAAATGACTTATTTTTTTAGTTGGTGGTTAATGGGTAATGCCATAATTTATTTAGTAGTTATACTACTTAACCCATATATTAAAATAAATTATTAGGATTTGTCACTTTTAAGTACATAATTAATATTGAAAAGAAAAGAGATTAAGGGAGAATAACAGAAGCATACCTTTACAACCTCAAGCGAAAGCCGGATGCTTCAGGTAAATGTCACACCCTGTGAATTTGAATGTAATAATAGACGTCACATTTTATTTTATTTTTTTAATTAGAAAGGAGACAACTTGGTTTGCAAAGTTAAACTGAATCCTCTGTATGTGTAGTTCTTAAGAGTGGAAAAATAATTAAAAGGTTTTTAATGGTTGATGATTGGATAATGATGGGACAATGATTGTGTAATCAAGAAAGGGTGATGATTAGCCATCATAGGGTAGTGTTTTAGAGATAATCTGCGTAGGCAGATTCGTGCTATTTCTTCGTGGTATCTGCTGATTTTCGTGATTAACTTGACTTTAATTTTATAGTTTTAGTTTTTTTATATTGAGATAGATAATTAAAAGTTTTGGGGATATTATTAATGTTAGGATCGAAAATAAGCAGGTGTAAATGCGGAAGCTAGCAAAGCAAACCTCAAAAGATCACGAGTAAGAAGACAACGAGAAATATACCAAAAGACACTATAAATATGAGAGTACAAAATACATAGGGGAGCAACCTCAACCAATTCACTCATACATGAAAGGTATACACAAGTAATAACGAATCAAACTTGTGACCCACAAATTCTCCCTCTAACCAAAACTCTCAAAGCCTTTAAGACTACATTGTGAATGCTGATAAGTTAGAAATAACATACCTCTATATATAGAGTCCTAAACCTTTTCCCACCAGAAAAATGATTAGTCAATCCAAAATCTTCTCCTAAAAGAAAAACTTATTTATGGTAAGAAATTTAGGGCCAATAAAACTCAATAAATCTCTCCCTTTGGCTGAATTTCTGACAAAATAAATTTGTCCACCTTCTTCACTTAATCTTCAACAACTTGCTTCTCCTCTCCATAATCTCCTTTGCAAAATTTATGTCTCAACACAGAGAACCTCTCTGAAACAATTTCTCTAACAAAATCTTCATAAGCTTGTAGCTATAACTACACCCGTCAAGATGAACACCTCCTTCTAACCGGGTTCAATCATCGATTATCGAACCACTACACCTGACTCCATCATTGAATCTGGCTCTGATACCACTTGTTAGAACCTAAAATAAGCAGGTATAAACGCGGAAGCTAGCAAAACAAACCTCAAAAGACCACGAGTAAGAAGAGGTCAAACTATTTGCAACAACTTCTTCGAAATAGGGGTCTTATTAGAACCTTTTTTCCGAACCGGAAGGTACATCTTCTAGACCACGAGTAAGAAGACAACGAGAAATATACCAAAAGACACAAATATTTAACGTGGTTCGGTCAATCGACCTATGTCCACAAAGGAGATGAGCAATCCACTATTAATATGAGAGTACAAAAATACAGAGTGGAACAACCGCAACCAATTCACTCGGAATACATGGGAGGTTCACAAAAGTAATAACGTATCAAGCTTGTGACCCACAAATTCTCCCTCTAACCAAAACTCTCAAAGTCTCTAAGACTACATTGTGAGTGCTTATTAAGTTAGAAGGAACATACCTCTATTTATAGAATTCTAAATCTTTTCCTACCAGAAAATGGAATAGTCAATCCAAAAACCTTCTCCTAAAATAAAAACCTATTTATGGTAAGAAATTTAGGTCAAATAAAACCCAACAATTATATGAAAATAACTAGAATTGTAGTTTTTGGATAAATTACGACTTAACCCTAGACTTAAAATTTGAGAAAATTGAAAGAGTTGACATGTTAGTTGGCATCAAGATTCAAGAACTTGATTATAAATTGAGTGAGTTCTTGGGTATAGGCTAGACCCATATTAATATGAGTGTTGTTAGTTTTTGAAATCTTATTGTGATTATTAATGTGAATAGATTGTTTTGAGTTGGATGTGCAACGGATTGGATAGACTCAAGTCCTGGAGTGATTGTTCGATTATTTGAGGCAAGTGAATTTCTAAATCCTTTTTAAGTGTATGAAATTCGTGTATTTCCATGTATTTTGTGTTTAAGAGTAGTGAGGCTTGGTGATGGATTGACTTGTCCACATTGATTAATTTTAATGATGATAAAGGAGTAACAAAGACAATGTGATTAATTGTTTGTGTGTGATGTGTTGAGAATGATTTGAAAGGCTTGTTGAATCATGATTGTATTGATGTGAATTGTGCAATGTTATGAAAATGGTCACCTCCTCATTATTTGTGTGAACATGTCATTGCATTGTTCTGAGACATGATTGTGACATATGTTATGTTCATTGAGAAAAAACAAAAAATTAAAGAGGTTGTACCATTTCGAGGGACGCATCGTCGCAATGGATATCATATTTTGAGGAACATATTGCGCACCACAATGAATAATATATCTCGAGTGTTATATTGCATGTCGCGATGATTACTATTATCGAGGGTCATATCGCACGTCGCGATGGATGCATGGACAGATATGTCCCCCATGAATCCCAGACAGAGAGACAATGGGTGTGTATCACTAGGTTAGACACGCATCACTATACTTGACCTTGCATTTTATTGCATGACACTTTTATCATTAGTGAGCTTGATATTGTTTTTTGTTGATCTTGTGAGTGGCTTTCTATTGAACTTTAGTTGACGAATATTAAGCTTGTTATTAAGCATATGTAATTGTTAGAGTGTTGCTGTTGAGTTGTGTGGTATGTGATTATTAACTTTTACGTTGGGTTGGTTTTAAGAAGGTTATATAAATGGAGGTTGCAATTTATCAATATTGAGCTTGTTGTTGAGAATATGTGATTGTTAGAATGTTGTTGTTGAGATATGCGCTGGTAAATTGTGAACTATTAGGTTGGGTTGGTTTAGTGGAGATTCAGTTGGGGGTGTAAGGAGTACCCATATACTATTGTCACGACCCAAATCGGGGACGCGACTGGCACCCACATTTACCCTCCGATGTGAGCGAACCAACCCATCTAAACCTTAACATTTCAAGATATTTCAACAGAAAATAATGCGGAAGACTTAAACTCATTAATAAAAACAGCTCAAAACTATTATTAATATTCCCAAAATCTGGAAGTCATCATCACAAGAACATCTAAAATCAAATTACTAAACTAGGAATGTCTAAGAACAAAAGTAAGTAAAATCTAGTCCATGCCGGAAGTTCAAGGCATCAAGACTTGAAGAAGGAGACCCAGTCCAAGCTAGACGCATTAGCTCACCCTGAATTTTCGATGGAGTGAAGACTGGCTTGATCTACTGCTGAGTCGAAGTTGACGGAACGTTTGCTGCATAACACAAATAACAAAGGGAAACATAAAAGTAGGGGGTCAGTACAACCACACGTACTGAGTAGATATCATCGGTCAACTCAAAATAGGGAACAATATATATCAACAATAATGTAAATCAACTACAATACTCAACATGTAGCACAGCAATTACTTTATCATTAACAATTTCCGTCAAGTTCACACATGAGGTCTCAAGCCTCAATACCATACTCATTTGGGAAATTAAGTTCATTAGATTGAGTATATTCATTATCTTTCAAGATTCATTATCTTTCTTCCTCTTGTGTCGGTACGTGACACTCCGCTCCTCTAATTCTATCCTGGTGTCGGAACGTGACACTCCGATCCTCATATTCATTCTATCCTGGTACCGGAACGTGGCACCCGATCCTCATATTCTATCCTGGTGTCGGAACGTGACACTCCGATCCTCATATTCATTCTATCCTGGTACCGGAACGTGGCACCCGATCCTCATATTCTATCCTGGTGTCGGAACGTGACACTCCGATCCTCATATTCATTCTATCCTGGTACCGGAACGTGGCACCCGATCCCCTAATTCATCAAGCCTTCTTTTATACTAAGGCATCCTCATTATCATTATATAATTTATCAAGCCTTCTTTCATACTAAGGCATCCTCAATCTTATTATATAATATATCAAGTGAATTAGGGTTCTTTCAAGATTTGGGATTCAATAGCTTCATCATGCTTTGTTAATTCATACAATTTCATAATCATAATCATGCAAGCATACAATTAAGCATATAGACAGGTTTACAACATCATCAATACATATCATACACTATCAAGAGTTCACTACGATTATCGTAACATAAAACCATAACCTACCTCCACCGAAGAATTGAAATCAACAAGAAATTTCCCAAGCTTGCTATTCTCTCTCTCTCTCGATCGATCTGCTCTCTCCCCCTTTCTGTTCTTTCTCTTTTGTTTTATTCAAACCCTCTTTCCTTTACCCTAATTAATCATGTAATTAAGTGTGAAAAAGGACAATAAAACCCCACTAATTTACTTAAGGTTACCCCTTTTAACCCCTAAGAAATTAGACTTGTTAATGTTACCCCTCAATCCTTATAATTAAGGAAAGAATAATCAAAAACGACCCTTAAAACGAGGAAGGAAATCCTAAACTGCCTGGGACTGCACAACCTGTGACGGGCCGTCGTGGGTGCGACGGTCCGTCGCACAGGCCGTCGTGCCTGCCCAGGTTCCCATCGTTGCCACGGACGCTGTGACGGTCCGTCACGCCTGTGACGGTCCGTCCTGCACGTCCGTCATGGCGGTCAGAAACTCGTTTCTCGAACCAAATTCTCAAACGTTGAAGTGTTTTGCAACGGAAACTCACGACGGTTCGTCGTGGATGTGACGGCACGTCCTGCAGGTCCGTCACAATTTACAGAGAGTCAATTTTCAGTACCCAATTTCAGAACTCTAAGTGTCATGGGACGAAACATCCATGACGGGCCGTCGTGACTACGACGGTCCGTCACTACTTCCGTCGTCCCAGCCAGTTTTTCCAGAATTTCGTTCTGCTGCTCAAAACGACTAAACAGGTCGTTACAATAGATACCAATTTACCCATCGTTCGTCCCCGAACGATCAAAAGAAGAGAAACAGTGGCGAAAAGGAGTACCTGAATCTGTAAACAGATGTGGATATTTTTCTTGCATATCTGTCTCCTTCTCCCAAGTAGCTTCTTCAACCGGTCGATTCTTCCATTGAACCTTGATGGATGCAATCTCTCTCGACCTCAACTTGCGAACTTCTCTATCTAATATAGCAACCGGTTCCTCTTCATAAGTCAAGTTCTCATCCAACAAAACTGAATCCCAACGGATAATGTAGTTTCCATCTCCGTGGTATCTCTTCAACATGGATACATGAAACACCGGATGCACTCCGGACAGCCCTGGGGCAAGGCTAATTCATAAGCCACCTCCCCTATTCTCTTAAGCACTTCAAATGGTCCAATATACCTTGGACTTAACTTACCTCTTTTACCAAACCGCATCACCCCTTTCATGGGTGAAACCTTCAACAAGACTTGTTCACCTTCCATGAACTCCAAGTCTCTAACCTTTCGGTCTGCATACTCCTTTTGTCTACTTTGCGCCGCTAAAAGCTTTTCTTGAATAGCTTTCACCTTCTCCATAGAATCCCTCAACAGATCAGTCCCCCAAGGTCTAACCTCGAAGGCATCAAACCAACCAATGGGAGATCTACACCTCCTCCCATATAATGCTTCAAATGGGGCCATGTCAATACTGGAGTGATAGCTATTATTGTATGAAAATTCTGCCAAGGGTAAGAAACTATCCCAATGACCACCAAACTCTATCACACACGCACGAAGCATATCCTCCAAAACTTGAATCGTTCGCTCAGACTGACCATCGGTCTGAGGATGAAATGCAGTACTAAGGTCCAACCTCGTACCTAATTCAGCATGTAGTGTCCTCCAAAACTTAGAAGTAAACTGCGTACCTCTATCTGATATAATGGAGAGTGGAACTTCATGCAACCGAACGATCTCTGAGATGTAGATCTTGGCTAACTTCTCTGCGTTGTAGGTCACCTTGAAAGGAATGAAGTGTGCAGACTTAGTTAACCTATCAACAATCACCCAAATAGAGTCATACTTACCCAATGTCTTTGGAAGACCAACCACAAAGTCCATTGCGATTCTCTCCCACTTCCATTCAGGAATGGGCATTCTCTGAAGTGTTCCTCCGGGCCTTTGGTGTTCATACTTTACTTGTTGACAGTTTGGACACTTGGCAACAAACTCAACAATATCTCGCTTCATTCTACTCCACCAGAAGTGTTGCTTTAGGTCGCGATACATCTTGGTTGCACCAGGATGTATAGAATATCCGGAACTATGAGCTTCTGTAAGAATAGTGGTGATCAAATCATCGATGCGGGGTACACATACTCTTCCCTTGATCCTCAAAACACCTTCCCCATCGATTATTGCTTCCTTAGCCTCTCCTTGCAACACTTTATCTCGAATTCGCCTTAGTTCTCATCATCAAACTGTTTCCCCTTAATCTGATCAAGAAAAGAGGATTTTGCCTCTACACAAGCTAACAATCCTCCCTTCTCATTTATTTCTAACCTCATAAGGTCATTAGCCAAAATCTGCACCTCTCTAGCCAATGGGCGTCTAGAAGCTTGCAAATGAGCTAGACTGCCCATGCTTCCGGCCTTCCTACTCAAAGCGTCTGCCACAACATTTGCTTTTCCCGGATGATACAAGATAGTGATGTCGTAGTCCTTCAGTAGTTCCATCCATCTCCTCTGTCTCAAGTTCAAGTCTTTCTGAGTGAAGACATACTGTAGACTACGATGATCTGTATAGACCTCACACTTAACCCCATACAAGTAGTGTCTCCATTGCTTTAGTGCAAATACCACCGCGGCCAACTCCAAGTCATGGGTCGGATAGTTGCGTTCATGCACCTTTAATTGCCTCGAAGCATAAGCAATCACATTCTTCTCTTGCATTAACACTGCACCCAAACCCGAATAGGATGCATCACAATAGACAATGAAGTTTTTACCCTCTACCGGCAAGGTGAGGATGGGCGCGGTAGTCAACAAAGTCTTGAGTTTCTGAAAGCTCTCCTCACACTCATCCGACCATACAAATGGAACGTTTTGCTTAGTCAAGTTCGTCAATTGGGAAGCAATAGAAGAGAATCCCTTGACGAATCGGCGGTAGTAGCTAGCTAAACCCACAAAACTCCTTATTTCTGACACGTTTGTAGGTCTTACCCAATTCTTCACTGTCTCGATCTTGGATGGATCCACCATCACTCCATCCTTAGAAACCACGTGTCCCAAGAAGGATACTGAATCTAACCAAAACTCACACTTGGAGAATTTCGCATAAAGCTTCTTCTTTCTCAACAACTCTAACACCAATTTCAAATGCTCCTCATGTTCTTCCTTACTTTTGGAGTATATCAGTATATCATCAATAAACACAATCACAAAGAGATCCAAATATGGCTTGAAAATTCCGTTCATCAAGCTCATGAAGGCAGCAGGGGCATTAGTAAGACCAAACGACATTACCACAAACTCATAATGCCCATACCTAGTTCGAAAAGCAGTCTTTGGCACATCCGTTGCTCGTATTTTCAGTTGGTGATAACCGGATCTCAAGTCAATCTTCGAGAAGACACAAGCACCTTGTAATTGGTCGAACAAGTCATCAATGCGAGGAATGGGGTACTTGTTCTTAATAGTTACCTTGTTCAACTGTCGGTAATCTATGCACATTCGGAAACTCCCATCTTTCTTCTTCACAAACAAAACCAGAGCACCCCAAGGAGATGCACTTGGTCTAATGAAGCCTTTGCTCAACAACTCTTGAAGATGAGCCTTTAATTCTCTTAACTCCGCGGGAGCCATTCTATACGGGGGTATAGAAATGGGGCGAGTACCGGGTTCCAAATCAATGCAGAAGTCTATATCCCTATCTGGTGGCATACCGGGAAGATCTGCAGGGAACACATCCAAAAACTCACAGACTACCGAAACTGACTCAATCGATGGTACTTGAGTAGTGTCGTCCTTAAGATGTGCCAAGAAAGCTAGACAACCCTTACTAACCATCTTCTGAGCACGAATAAAGGAGATGATACGCACCGGATTGGGAGTGTAGTCACCCTCCCATACTAACTGATCTGCCCCAGGTTTGACTAACGTCACTGTTTTAGCATTGCAATCCAGAATCGCAAAATTTGGAGAAAGCCAAGTCATACCCAGAATTACATCAAAGTCACCCATTTCTAAGATAACCAAATCTACATAAGTGTTGCTCCCCACAAAATTCACCAAGCAAGACCTATACACTTTTTCGACTATCACCGACTCACCCACCGGAGTAGAAACACGAATAGGCATGTCAAGTAATTCACAATGTAAATTTAGACCATTAGCAAATGAGGAAGATACATATGAAAACGTGGAGCCAGGGTCAAATAATATAGATGCCATGCAATCACAAACCAAGAGATTACCTGTGATAACAGCATTAGACGCCTCCGCTTCAGATCTCCCAGGGAAAGCATAACAATGGGCCCCATTATTCGTCTGTCCGTTGCCCCTACCATGTTGTGTAGTAGTGGCTCCATTTTGCCCTTCACCTCTGCCGTTTTGGTGACCACCATTACCTCGTCCACCACGCCCTCCAGAATAACGACCTCTACCATTACCACCTCTTCCTCTAGCCATTGGGGGTCTGTAACTCTGGTTTGGACAGTACCTCTTAATGTGCCCAATCTCTCCACACCCATAACATTCTCTGGGTTCACGCGTCGGCCTCTCAGAGAAGTGTTGACCGTTCTGAGGTGGACCCCCAACTACAGTCTGTAGTGAAGACTGTATTGGTCGATTTGAGTGACCTCCGGAGTTCTGTCCTCTAGAATAAGAACCATTATACTCACCTCCCCTTCGAAACCTCTTTGATGTAGACGTTGGGGTGAAGTCATCCGGTTTCACTCCTTCCACCTCTATCACAAAGTCTACCACCTCTTGGAAGGATGTTGCTGTTGCCGCTATCTGTAAGGCGGAAATCCGCAATTCTGACCTCAACCCCTTCACAAAACGACAGATCCGTTCTTGTGGACTGAAACAAAGTTGCGTGGCATATCTAGATAGCGCGCGAAATTTAGCCTCATACGCGTTTACTGTCATCCTTCCCTGTTCAAGACTCAAGAACTCATCCCTCTTTCTATCTCTCAAAGTCCTTGGGATATATTTCTCCATAAATAGGGTAGAGAATGATTCCCAAGTCATAGGTGGTGCCTCTGTTGGTTGACACTCAACGTGTGAACGCCACCACATTTTGGCGTTCCCTTGGAACTGATAGCTCACGAACTCGACACCAAACCTCTCTACTATCCCCATTTTGTGTAGTAGCTCATGACAATCAACCAGAAAATCATAAGCATCCTCAGATTCTGCACCCTTGAAGACTGGAGGTTTTAGTTTCAAGAACTTACTAAAAAGTTCATGTTGATCGTTTGTCATAATAGGCCCAGTAGTCAGACGTGGAAATGTGCCTATTCCCAATGGTGCATCCATGCGGGGAGCCATAGTAGCCGCATGTCGTATCTCTGGAACCGGAGGTGTTGGTGCAGAAACCATTGGAGGTGCTTGACCCTGATCAGACAACCCGCTAAGATAAGCAAGTACTTGGTTGATCATCTCTGGGGTAGGTTGGGGTGGCATTTCCTCATTCTGCCCTTGTTCAGTTTCCCCTTCCTCACCCTCTCTTACTGCATCCTCAGTCGGTGGAGGAGTCACCGCCCTAGCATCAGATGGGCTAGGGGCTCGTCCTCTCCCTCTAGAGGACGTCCTCCCACGACCTCTTCCACGGCCTCTTGCCGCTGTTCCTCCTCGAGCCACAGCCCCAGTGGCTGGCTCATTAGTTTCATGTCTTTCCGTTGTCGCTGCTGGTGCGGTCGTTGCTCTAGTTCTAACCATCTGCGAGATAGAATGAAGATGGTCAGATACCAATTTGTATCACCTAGATACCAATTGGACTCAAGTAATAGCACGAAAGAAAGAATGAAAGAATGGAATTTTCCTAAAGTCTTATAGCCTCTCAAAGAAAAGTAAAGGCGTCCCCCTACCGTTCTTTAAGACTCTACTAGACCTGTTCTTGTGTGATGAGACCAATGAACCTAATGCTCTGATACCAAGTCTGTCACGACCCAAATCGGGGACGCGACTGGCACCCACATTTACCCTCCGATGTGAGCGAACCAACCCATCTAAACCTTAACATTTCAAGATATTTCAACAGAAAATAATGCGGAAGACTTAAACTCATTAATAAAAACAGCTCAAAACTATTATTAATATTCCCAAAATCTGGAAGTCATCATCACAAGAACATCTAAAATCAAATTACTAAACTAGGAATGTCTAAGAACAAAAGTAAGTAAAATCTAGTCCATGCCGGAAGTTCAAGGCATCAAGACTTGAAGAAGGAGACCCAGTCCAAGCTAGACGCATTAGCTCACCCTGAATTTCCGATGGAGTGAAGACTGGCTTGATCTACTGCTGAGTCGAAGTTGACGGAACGTTTGCTGCATAACACAAATAACAAAGGGAAACATAAAAGTAGGGGGTCAGTACAACCACACGTACTGAGTAGATATCATCGGTCAACTCAAAATAGGGAACAATATATATCAACAATAATGTAAATCAACTACAATACTCAACATGTAGCACAGCAATTACTTTATCATTAACAATTTCCGTCAAGTTCACACATGAGGTCTCAAGCCTCAATACCATACTCATTTGGGAAATTAAGTTCATTAGATTGAGTATATTCATTATCTTTCAAGATTCATTATCTTTCTTCCTCTTGTGTCGGTACGTGACACTCCGCTCCTCTAATTCTATCCTGGTGTCGGAACGTGACACTCCGATCCTCATATTCATTCTATCCTGGTACCGGAACGTGGCACCCGATCCTCATATTCTATCCTGGTGTCGGAACGTGACACTCCGATCCTCATATTCATTCTATCCTGGTACCGGAACGTGGCACCCGATCCTCATATTCTATCCTGGTGTCGGAACGTGACACTCCGATCCTCATATTCATTCTATCCTGGTACCGGAACGTGGCACCCGATCCTCATATTCTATCCTGGTGTCGGAATGTGACACTCCGATCCTCATATTCATTCTATCCTGGTACCGGAACGTGGCACCCGATCCCCTAATTCATCAAGCCTTCTTTTATACTAAGGCATCCTCATTATCATTATATAATTTATCAAGCCTTCTTTCATACTAAGGCATCCTCAATCTTATTATATAATATATCAAGTGAATTAGGGTTCTTTCAAGATTTGGGATTCAATAGCTTCATCATGCTTTGTTAATTCATAACAATTTCATAATCATAATCATGCAAGCATACAATTAAGCATATAGACAGGTTTACAACATCATCAATACATATCATACACTATCAAGAGTTCACTACGATTATCGTAACATAAAACCATAACCTACCTCCACCGAAGAATTGAAATCAACAAGAAATTTCCCAAGCTTGATATTCTCTCTCTCTCTCGATCGATCTGCTCTCTCCCCCTTCTCTGTTCTTTCTCTTTTGTTTTATTCAAACCCTCTTTCCTTTACCCTAATTAATCATGTAATTAAGTGTGAAAAAGGACAATAAAACCCCACTAATTTACTTAAGGTTACCCCTTTTAACCCCTAAGAAATTAGACTTGTTAATGTTACCCTCAATCCTTATAATTAAGGAAAGAATAATCAAAAACGACCCTTAAAACGAGGAAGGAAATCCTAAACTGCCTGGGACTGCACAACCTGTGACGGGCCGTCGTGGGTGCGACGGTCCGTCGCACAGGCCGTCGTGCCTGCCCAGGTTCCCATCGTCGCCACGGACGCTGTGACGGTCCGTCACGCCTGTGACGGTCCGTCCTGCACGTCCGTCATGGCGGTCAGAAACTCGTTTCTCGAACCAAATTCTCAAACGTTGAAGTGTTTTGCAACGGAAACTCACGACGGTTCGTCGTGGATGTGACGGCACGTCCTGCAGGTCCGTCACAATTTACAGAGAGTCAATTTTCAGTACCCAATTTCAGAACTCTAAGTGTCATGGGACGAAACATCCATGACGGGCCGTCGTGACTACGACGGTCCGTCACTACTTCCGTCGTCCCAGCCAGTTTTTCCAGAATTTCGTTCTGCTGCTCAAAACGACTAAACAGGTCGTTACAACTATCCCCTTATATTTTTTAGAGGTTCGCTTACTAAGTACTGTGTGGTTTAGTACCCACCCCTTATACAATTTTTTTGGGTTATTAGCTGGACCTTTATGATATATTATTTTATCTTCCGAGGTTTCTTTGAGATTTGTGAGACAATTGTTTGTCATCGCAGTAAACCTTCTTACTCTTATTTATTATTTTTTTCTATTCTAGAAACAAGGTCATTTGAGACTTATGTCTTCCTTTTGAATCAATTGTAATAATTTAGAATCTTGTACACGTGACAACCACATTTTGCGGGTATTTTTGAGTTGATTATAAAAATTTTTGCATTTCATTGTAGTGGTGGAGTTAAGGCTGACTTGTCTTGGTGGGATAAGACGAGTGACATCACGTCCATTTTTGAATAGTGACACAGAATGACTGACTGTTGTCCACGTCTGTGGTCCGACACTGGGTAACATTTCATGTACAATCGATCCACGAACCAGACCTATCCTCCGTGGACGGGGTCTCGTAGATCAGGCATGTGCCAGGTTTTAGACATCCTCATTTATGTACTCATTTTTTTTGCACAGATCAAACGATCAACCTAGGTCTAATCATGCATCTCAACACAATAAATGGCAGTTTGTCATCCATAGGGATCCAATTACTCATATTTTAACTCTTTTAGCATGCCAAACTAGGGAACGTAGGTCGCAACTTCCATTTAGACCTCGTAATTTTGACATTTTGGTTAAGATGGATGACACATTCACATTCCATCATTCAAAGGTGTTTCTAATAGTAATTTAGCATGCGATTTCATATAAAAATAACTGTTGACGGGTGTTTTGACCAATCTTTTTTTTTTTTTTAGAAATGCTATTCGATTAAATAAATATTTTTAAATGCATTTTGAGTTTAAAATTTTAGTAGATTTTGTCTAAAAAATTATCTTCTAGTATGCATATTTATAAAATTATTGTAAATATTTTAAAATTATTAATAAATTTTGAAATAATTATTTTAACCAAATATTTAATATTTAAGTGATTTAATCATACAAAAATATTATAATATATGTAGAATTTTAATTGGATAGCAATTGCTTAATTTTCCTCAAAATTATTTAAAACACAGCCCATTTATTTCAATTCTAGCCACTCTAATTCCAATTTCATTCCAATTATAACCATTCTTTCATTTCAATTCTAGCCAATATAATTTCAATTTTGGCCAATCTCAAAACCCAAATCAAAAAACCCCATCTCTTAATCCTAACCATTGATCTCTTTATTTAATCTCGACCCTCCATCTAGTATGAAATCGACGTTTGTGATTAAGTATCCCTTTTCTCTCCTATTTCAAGACAAAAAGACCAAAATCCTATCTCATTTACTCTTTCACCTCTCCCACTTCCAGCCGCTGCCCCACTCTCTCTTCTCCAATTCTCTCCAACCGACAAGGCTAGCGCCGCTTCCTTCATCATCGCCATCTCCGACAAAACCCCAGGCACCCGTCTCTCACTCTCTCCTCCCTCCTCTTCTCGTCTCCCCCTTGCTTTTTCTTTGCTCCGACCAGTATCGTTGGTCGACGAACAATGAGTCAGCGAGACCTTGTGTCTCCGCTACTCTCTTCTCCTTGAGCTATCGGCAAGGAGGTCGATAACAGTAGTGAGCACCGGTGAGAGCAACAACAATCATACTCTGCTGCATCTCCTTCACCGACGAGCCTCACAAGTAGCAACTCTAGCCGGCGAGAACCAGCAGCAACATCGGCAACAACAAGCTCCGATGAAATTGTTAAAACTCAAAATGAAGATGGTAAACCACCATTATTGGTGGATGCAACTAAGATGACAACAGAGAGGAAAATTTCTCAGATTATGGAAAACTGAAAAAGAGAGTTTAGAACTACATATTGTGGTCATATATATACAGTTTGAAGATTGAGAAAATATCTAACTTTTACAAATGTCTAACAGAAACGTTAACTAACTACCAAAACTGTTAACTATAATGGATAGCTAACTAACAAACTGTTTCATAATCTTATTAACTTCAACACCCCCCCTCAAGTTGGAGGTGTAGTAAACACAACCAATTTGTCCATCATAGCAGAATGTTTGATTCTTGTGAGAGCCTTTGTGAGGATGTCTGCCAATTGATCAACTGTGCTGATGTGATGTAATGAAATTAATCACTCATGAAGTTTGGACATCACAAAGTTACAGTCAACTTCTATGTGTTTGGTTCACTCGTGAAAAACTAGATTCTTGTCTATATGCAGTGCAGCCTGACTGTCACATATAGTGGAAAAGGACCAATGGGAGGAACAGTTAAATTAGTGAACAATCTATGTAACCAAATTAGTTCTCCAACCACATTTTGGAATGATCTGTACTCATCTTCTGCAGAGGATAATGAAATGGTCTCCTGCTTCTTAGATTTCCGGATGATTGGACTATTGCCCAGCAAGACAATATAACCACTAACACATTTTCTAGACTTAGGGAATGATGCCCAATCTGAGTCACAAAAGGCCTAAACCTCAAAATCAAGAGAAGATGGCATAAAAATGCCTAGAGTAGGATCATTTTTGAGATACCTCAACATGTGAAATGCATCTTGAAGGTGAGGTTCCCTTGGATCTTCCATGTATTGACTTAAATGTTGAACTCCATATGCAATATCAAGTCTAGTGTGAGTGGGGAAATTCAGTTTCCCTACCAACTTCCTATACAAGGTAGGATCACTTAATGACTTGCCCTCATGAACTCTAAGTTTAGCATTAGAAACCAATGGTGAAGTCATGGGAGTTAGATTATTACAGTGGAAATCCTTGAGAATATCATGAACAAATTTCCTCTGGTATATGATAACTCCATCATCCTTATATAAAATTTCCAAACCCAAGAAATAATGCAATCTCCCAAGATATTTGATCTTGAACTGGTCATAGAGAAATTTTTTGAGACTAACAATCTCTTAAGAATCAGTTCTTTTAAGCATAAAATCATCTACATAAACACCTAAAAACACAATAGAAGAACCCCTTTTCCTATAGAACAATTAATAATCATAAAATGAGTGAGTATAGCCCCTTGAACTCACGGCTGCAATTAGCTTTTCATACCACTGTTTGCTCGCTTGTTTTAGACCATATAAGGACTTGTTGAGTTTACACACCAGCCCTGTATGTGTCACAGCAAGACTAGGAGGGACATCCATGTAAACTTAATCATTCAAATCTCCATGGAGGAAAGCATTATTAACATCAAGCTGGTAAATATTCCATTGTTTCTTTGTAGCTATGGCAATCAAGGCTCTAATAGTTGTCATTTTAACAACTGGGGAAAATGTTTTTGTATAGCCTATGCCAAGATGTTGAGTGTATCCTTTAACCACTAGCCTTGCTTTGTATATTTCCACACTACCATCAGCCTTGTGTTTGATTTTGTACACCCATCGACAACCAATAGTTTTCTTACCAATAGGTAAAGGAGTAAGGGACCAAGTATTGTTATCATATAAAGCAGCAAATTCTTGAGTCATGGTTGTTTGCCATGCAGGATCAAGAGCAGCTTCTACATAGATAGATGGCTCACAGTCATGAGTTATATTTAGAGAAAAACACTTGACTTTTTGGATTCAATTCTGCAGGAGATATATGGTGTTTAAGAGAAAAACATGCAGTCAATGAGGTAGGAGTTAATGTGTGGTTTTTTGTGGGTTGTGAAATAGGTATAGAGTGAACATAATCTGACAAGTATGTGGGCAACATGTGAGTTCTGTGAGACTTTCTGGTTGCTATATATGGTTGATAGGGTGTTGTTGAGGTTGAGGGAGCAGATTGTGGACTAGAAAAGTCAGGAGATGAAGAATGATTTGTGTCACTTGACATATCAGAATCACACTGTACATCAGAGTTAAATGATGGATTAGAAGGAGGACAATCATAGGGATCAGTAAAACAATGAGTAGGAGAAGAAAAAGGAAAGAATGTAGGATCTTTATTCATTGCAAAAGGGAAAATTATTTCATGAAAAATGACATTCCTGGAGACATACAATCTTTTAGTGGATAGACTCATGACCTTGTATCCTTTCATATCAAATGGATATCCCACAAAAACATGTGGAGAAGTTCTAGGATCAAATTTGGATCTTTGAGTTTTAGGGAAAGTTGGGTAACACGAGCAGCCAAAACTTCTTAAATATGAGTAAAAAGGTTTTAAACCATGCAATACTTCATATGGGCATTTGTTGTTTAGAGGTGCAGATGGAAGTCTATTAATGATATAAGTAGCTGTCAAAGTGCACTCTCCCCAGTACTTTGTAGGGAGTTTGGACTGAAAAGGGAGTGCCCTGGCTGTCTCAAGAATATACTTATGTTTTCTTTCTACCATACCATTCTGTTCAGGTGTGTATGTACAAGATTTTTGGTGAAAAATACCTTTGGATTGAAAGATTTGAATAGACTCAATATTGGTGAATTCAAGCCCATTGTCGGATCTAATCACCTTAATGGTAGTTTTTAATTGATTTTCAACTATTTTAGTGAAAATTTTAATAACATGTAGGGCGTTACTTTTATGACTTAGCATATGTGTCCAAGTAGACATACTGAAATCATCTACCAAAGTAAGAAAAAATCTAAAATTGTCATCTGTGGGTGTTTAATATGGCCCCCATAAATCAACATGGACCACGAAAAAAATGGCAGTGCTACTATGAGTGTTCTGTCGAAAAGGTAGTCTTGTTTGCCTTGCCATGGGACAAATTGGGCAAATGAAAGGTTGTTTGTGTGAGAAAATCATAGGTATGAAAGATATGCATTTCATTTTAACAAAAGGGACATGACCAAGTCTATAATGCAACAGCAAGTCTGCACTATCACTAGGGATAACAGCATTACTAGCAACAGAAACAATATTCTTATCATTAGATGAACTATTTATTACAACAACATTTTGATGGGATAAACATGAATGAGAAATACATTGACTATGCAGCCTATCAGTTTTATGAAGTGATAGACATGTGGTAGATGAAATGGAATTCTTTCCCTTTTGTAAACAATCTGAGCAAAGAAGATATAAGCCATCATGAGCTTTACCAATTTACAGAGGCCTCTTCAGTGAAGGGTCCTGCAAAAGACAAGATGTGTTAGAGAAAGAAACAACACATTTAAGATGTAGAGCTAGAGAATTAATTGATATCAAGTTGTATTTGAAAGAAGGAATGAATAAGACATTGTATAGTTTGATCTATGGAGTTATTTGCACATTTCCAACTTCTGTGACCTTAACTTTATAGCCATTAAGTAATCTAACTAAAATAGGTTAAGGTAATGGTAGATTGTTGGTGAGTTGAAGTTTGTCAAATGTCATATCGTGTGATGCACCTGAATCTAAGATCCACAAGTCAGTTTTAGCCTTATAACATTCACATGACAGTTTGTCAAAAGCTATAAAAGAAGTGCATGCAATGATACCTGCAAAATTCACAGTAGGATTTGTTGCTTGCATGTTGCTTGAATTTTCTTCCTGAAATTGTTGAAGCAGGTAGGCAAGTTGTCCATACTGTTCCTTTGAGATGCCAATGTCCTGAGTGGTGACTTGACCCACAGAATTACAGCCTTGTTCCACATTAGAGTCACATGACGACCCTGCAGAGTTAGCTGCCACACCTTTCCCTTTGTTATTATTTCTGTATGGCTGATTAGAATTAGGATTTCCATATTGTTGTTGTCTTTGAAATTGATTATAGCCTTGTTGTCCATTAGATTGAGGTCTTTGAGATCGATTATTGTTCTGTGGATATCCATGCAACTGATAACATTTCGCTTTAAAGTGTCCTGGTCTCCTGCAGTGTTCACAGTATGGTCCACCTCTATGATTTTGAGAAGTAGATGAATAATTCGTCTGGAAATCCTTACCTTTTGGAGTACCCGATGTACCTGAAGAAATAGCAACAAGAGAGCTGAACTCAGCAAAAGATTGGTTGTTTGACTTAAACTCTCATTGGTTTTCCTTCTGTATCAATAGGAAAAAAGCTTGTGCTACAAGATGGCATTGGACTCATCAAAACGTTTCCTCTAATCATTGAATAAACCTCATTAAGACCCATAAGAAACTGAATTAATTGTCTATCCTGTTCAACCTTGTGCATCATATCCTTTGCTCCATAACAACATGTACAACTGTAGTGAGTTTTGACGCATAAACCACTCAGTTCTTCCCAATGTTTCTTCATCTTGGTGTAGTAAGTTGTAACATCCATAACTCTTTGAATAAAATCATTGATTTCTTTCTGAATTTGATATAACTTGGCGCCATTGGTTTGATCATAACGATCCTCCAAATCAGTCCAAAATTCCAAGGTACTATCAACATATGCTATACTATCAGCAATTTCTCTGTTTAGTGAGTTTAAGATCTAAGATGTAACCATATTATCACACCTCTCCCCTTGTTTGTAGTTTGGATTTGTACAAAGTGGTTTCTTAGAATCTCCATTGATGAAACCCAATTTATTCTTTTCCTATAAGGATCTGATCATGACTCTTTTCCAGGTTCGATAGCAAATACCATCGAAAACAACTGGTACAAGAGGTCAGCTGGATTTTCTGATGGATGTAGGTATAACACACTTCCTATTTGAATTCCCTTAGTTACTTCTAGATTAGTCACCTATACCATTGTAGCACAACTGAATTAATTTACAAAAGAAGAGATGAAAATGTGTAAATAGGCAATAGAAAAGCTGATGAACAACTTAAATCAAAAGGAAAACAGGTAAACCTAAGAGATCTAATCTTCACAAGAGGGACAGAGACGAGTAGAGAGAGAGATGATCTTCAAGAGAAGGATAGAGACGAAAACAAGCAGAGAGAGATATGATCTTCACGAGAAGGACAGAGATGAAGACAAGCAGAAATGATCGATCGCTTGCTCTGATACCATGTTGAAACTCAAAATAAATATGGTAAACCACCATTAATGGTGGCTACAACTAAGTTGAAAACAGAGAGTAACATTTCTCAGATTATGTAAAACTGAAAAAGAGAGTTTAGAACTACATACAGTGGTCATATATATATATAATTTGAAGATTGAGAAAATATCTAACTTTAACAGATGTCTAACAGGAAAAGTTAACTAACTACTAAAACTGTTCACTATAATGGAAAGCTAACTAACTAACTCTTTCATATTCTTATTAACTTCAATAGAAATACCTATTTGTCAAGGATTTCTAGTTATTAAAGACAGATCTTAACAAGATTCGTCCATGTTTGCCCTGTTGTTCGATTGGCCATTTAAATTTAAATTTTAATTAGGAAGTTCATGATTTCGAGTTATATGTTTGCTTTGTGTGGAGACCATTAAGCTGTGAGAATTTCGTATGTTCTTTGTCACTTCTTGATTTGTCAAATTAATATTTCTGATTGAAATGACAGTGTTATATTGTCTTTCTGATTTGTTGGAGCCGTTGATTGCCACTTTTGGATCATAGTGATTGGTTTATTATGTAGTATTGGTATAATTAGTGGTTAAAATCTTCTTTTTTAAAATATTCCCTTTATTTTTCCTTTTCTCCAATATTTCTAGCGAGATAATTTATGATAATACTGATTCAGTGACATATTTAGTGGTTTAGTATTTCGGGCATATAAATTATATACGGTAAAAATGTTGTTATTGTTCACTAATTGATGGAATCTTTGTATAAAATTGAGTTGGACCTTTCTTCTTATGGTAAGTATGAACTCAAGAAATAAAAGAGGGTATTACTGATTTTACTATTACGTATATTTGTTTGTAAATTGATCTCCTTTTTCCTTAATATTTGTCTAGGTTGATTCTTACATGTTTAGTTATAGTGATTTAATATTAGGCAAATATTTTATTTAGATAATGATTGTGTTATTGTGATGACCGTTGATCATTGCCTACTTTTAATTATTTCCTTTTCAGTTTTAGTTGCTCATATATTAAAGAAATTAATAATAAAATCTGATTTGAATCTCCTTTGAAATAAGAAAAATGTTATAATTGATACCTTAAAATATTTATTTTCCTTAAGTACGCTCCTCTTCTACTATATAAAGATACATCTCTTTTCATTATTACCACCGGCTCTACACTCATAAAATACTCTCACTTGAACGCTAAAAATATAATACTCTCTCCTCTCAAAAAGAAAAAGATTCTAGGAAAACTTTGAGCATTATTTCTTGTTGTGTTGCAGTTGTGGATTGAAAGCCTTACTAAATACTTCATTGATATATAATTCTACATAACTGGTTAGTTCCTTCTACTGGTTTAATTTTTGCATTGTTCGTATTATAGGTATGCTTGTGATAAATTAAGAAAAGTATTCGGGTTCGTGATAAGTGTCGAAGTTTGAAGAGTCGTTCTGGGAAGGGATGCTTTGACAGAGCCTTTATTTAATTTATTTCAATGTTTGGTTTTTTATTTAAGTGTTTGTTTGTAATAATGTTGTATAACTTCAACTCTCCTATATATCTGATATTTTTGGGGGACCGTCTAAGGGAAGGGAAAATTACATGCTATTTGTTATTTATTTTATCGTAACTTATAAAGTTGGAAAGCATGCCTATAAGATCTAAATAACTTTCAATATGTTTTGAGTTTAGAAATAATGTATATAAGTTTAAACTTCGCTATTAGATAAATACCTAGGTCTGATAATAATTTCAATATGTTTACACTTTAAAAGTACACCTATAGGACTACATATTTAAAATCAAATTTCAGCATGTTTGTAACTGAGTAAAAATCAACATCATGTATGAACCCTTTCTGTGTTATTATTGTTTAGTTATTTCTATGTTGTTTGATAAATAAAATTAGCGTAGTAATCATTTTGGACTAAAACATTGTTGTAAATTAAAATGTCTCTGCATGATAATGTTTTGCCACCTAAAATAATTTTCTGCATTAATTATCAATTTGTTACTGTTCTAAAAAATAATTTTCTACATTAATAATCAATATGTTATTGTTTTTCTGCATTAATAATACATCTGTTACTGTTCTTAAAGTAATTTCTGCACTAATATTACAATATACTACTGTTCTTTAAAATAAAAATAGAAAAAAAAGAATTTGCCACATTTAACAAATTGCTTGACTTTTAAATAAATATATTTAATAGTGATAATCTCTGCATTATTAAGTCACTAGGGAATTTGGTCGCGCTTCACGCGGTCTTTAAAATAATATTAAAGGATTATTTTTTTTTTCAATCAATTATATAGCTCTCTTATTTTCAAATGTAATATTATCACTTTATTTATTTTACTTATATATTAATTATGAAGATCGTTTTGAGATGACGATTGAAATGAAACTTAATAAATTTACCATCTATAATCTATTAAATGAGGGATAGTAAATTATTAATCAATATGTCAAATGTCAATATATATTTTCTTAGTAATTTTTTTGTTTGGACAGGTAGTTAATATGTCACTTTCTACATTTTATTGGAATATCAATGAGTTTGAATCTTTATATTACAACATATACTTCAATGTACTTTTTTTTCTTGAGTATATAAGAATTATATTATAAAGTACTGAAAAATATTAATAAAATACATCTACACGTCTTATTATTCTTTTTCATATTGATATGATAAAACTCCTTTGAATATTTCATTTTTCAATTGTTTTTGTTCCTTTTTCAAATATACAATTTAAATTTGTATGATTTTTGAATGAATCACATCTATTGGTATTTTAGATTCTTTAGTTGCATTCATATCAAATATAATTGTTATCATTTGTCAAATTTGTTTTTTAAGAATGTTTGTTGAGACCCAATTTTGACCCTCCCTAGTATAAATTAGTTCTCGAGCTTCTTAAATTTCCAAACAATTTAAAATAATTAGTTTTATAAATTTTGCGAAAAATAATAATAATAATGTATGAATTTTATGTTATCTTGAATACTTTTGTCATTTTTCTTATAATTATAGATAGCCTATATATTTTACACGATTATGTATATAGTTGGTATATTTTACGATTATTTCTCAAAATATTTTAAGTTTTAGTAAGTATTCTATTTAACTAATTTAGTTTAAATTATGGTTATATTTTGAACCACTATTTTACAATTTAGATAATTATATTACTAAATAAGAAGCTTGTTAATTAATTAATACAAATTAGTTTTATTTAAGGTTTAGCCAAATTTTATCATCTTAACTCAATTTGGCTATTTATTAAATTAACTCATTCTTTAAATCCACCAAAAGATCTTAGTTTTGGGCCATTTACACACTCTCTTTAATTTCCAGCCCATACTAATTCTTCATTTATTCCAGGCCCACATTTTGAAAATTAGTTTAGGACAGGTGGGCCAAAGCCCAATGGAGTGAATTTGGGCAATCAAGCCCAAGTTCAAATATTTCTCCTCTTTATTTATTATTTGTTTGAATTAATTAGTGTTTTGGTAGAATTTAAATAATCTCCTAAAGGATAGCCATTTTTTCATATTTAAAATTTTACTATTTTATTTACTTATTTTATTTTATTTACTTTTATCACCATTTAGTTTTCCTTAAATTAGTTCCCACTAAATATTTCCCTTTAGGAATAAATAATAAAATGAAATAAAAAATATAAAAATGATTTTTCTCTTTACTTAAGCAAAAATTAAATTTTATTAAGGTCATTTTAGTCAAATCACCGGTCAACCGCAAGTTAGCGGACATTTCGAGGGCCTAATACCTTCTCGGGATGTACATTGAACTTCGAACCCTTTTCAATCAATTTTTTAATCTGTTTTTAAATCTTTTGAAATTTTTTCTTGATTTTATCAAAAATCAAGTGGCGACTCCGTAATTTGGAAAGTCGATTTTTCTTAAATAATAAGATTAATTGATTTTTCGAAACATAGTCAATTTCTCCCATTTTTAAACAAATAATGGTAGTAGTTTTCAAAATAAAACAGAAATGGTGACTCCACTGGGGATTAATTAAGTTCTAACCATAAGATTTGACTGTTTGACTAAGTGTTTTTAATTGTTAAAATATTATTTGTGCCGAATGTGTTTAATTTTCATAAACTGTTGCATCTCCATGGCATTCTTCCGTCAAACGGCAATTAGTATGCATTAGGAAAACGAAAGTTACGTGGCTTTCCACGACTTTCTTCAGAAATCCCCAAGAATTCATTTGGAAGTATCAAACAAATAGTTGGAATGCGGTCATCCGACGTTGTTTGGTAGCTTCACCCCGATGTTTGTCAGACTCGGGTAACCGTCAAATTGAAAACTATTCTAGTAAACCTAGGATAGAGCTGAACCAAATCCCAAATTTAGGAGAATTCAAACTAAGATAACCCAACGCCCAAGGCGTGTTGGGCCCATTAGAAGACCACCTTGAGTCCAAAACAGTCCACGGCCTAAATGGACGTTCATACTTATGTGTTTTTATTTGAAGGATGTATACATTGTTTGAGAAAATCATTGTCTCATTGAGTAAGGATTAGATTATGGTTTATATAAGTTAAAGAGAGAGATTTAAAAGCTACTGGTCCATCCAAAGACGTTGGAACCCGAAGATTACAAGAGTCGAGAAAGAAGAAGGATCTTTCGTGGAGGCATAGTTTAGGGTCGTACCCCTGCGTGAGACTGATTATTTTGTATACCTTTTCCCATTATGTATCCCCATTTAGTTTTATTCATTAAATTTGTATAAATTTGAGTTTTGGGGCAATGAAATATTTCAAATGACGTATACATCCCTCAAATCGCTAGACCCATCCTTGGCACAATAGGGTCACATATCTATTTAGAACGCGCAATATTTGTTTATGTGTTATAACTACTTATGTGAATATGTTGTTTTATCTGGAGATATTCTAGCTCACTCTTCTTCAAATACTTTTAGAACCCCTAAGCACAAATATCAAGTCAATATCAAAAGTGCGTCCAAATACTCTTCGAGTCTTTAATTTCCTAAAAATAAAAATAAAAAATTGAACTTCATTTTTCTTTTGTACTACTCTCATATCAGAAAAAGATTCATCATTTCAAATCAAAAGAATTTTGAGAAATTTTATCTTTCCAACTCTTACTAGGAAATTAGAGTTACTTCTCAATCAAAAATCAAAGTACGATAATGAAAGATACTGTCAACTTTGTCTCGACTCAAGTCAATTTTTTTATTCACTAATCCCAAAGTCAAGTAGACAAATTCGTATCTATTTAGTCATTTCTCTATATTTGTGAGCCAGTTATCTCCGAATAAAGCAACTCTTATGTGTTTACACCTATATGTGATATCTTGTATTATTAACCATCTCCAGAAACTAACATATTGGTCTTTTGAGTTTTTTCATTTGTCAGGTATTTAAAATTGATTTGTGTTGATAAGTTGGTTGATCATTCGTATTTCACAAGGTCTAAGGCCCCCTAAAGATTCCTCCCCTAAACAAATTTGAACAAAAAAGAGACAACAATGGGGGATAACAATGATGAGATTGACATGAATGATGTTGTCATGGCTCAACCCGCTGCCGCTGATAAAAATGAATTGATTATGCAGTTGATGCAACAAATTGCCGAAATGATGGTCGAAATGCAAAGAATGCAAGATTTGCCTAATCCAATTTCATCCTTCAACCCTCCAAGAGATGGAAGACCTCCACTCCACTTTCCTCCCCCAAGCACAGAACAAGTTCAGAACCTTCTCTCTAACCCCACTCAAATCCTCCAACTATTGACTTAACTACCTCCAATCCCCGTCACGCCATCACATCATGTCAAGCACCACATCCTCCTCAATATACCAATCTTCAAATCCTCCATCTCCCTCAAAACCAAAATACGAACGATGCTCAAACCTTTCCCCATCTTCAAAACCAAAATACTGATTCTCAAACTTTCCCCCAAAATTATCAAGCCACTCAAAATACCCAGAATCCCTCCATTGTTCCACCCATACCTCAACAGACTACTTTCCAAATCCCAACTTCAAATGAACCTTATGCCGACTGTTCCGAGCTTGATCGCTATAAGGAACAGGAGAGAGAGTAGAGGTCAAAAGAAGAGGTAGTCAAGCTGAATATGAAAGAAGAGATCAGGAAAGCCATGAAGGAGTTGCAATATATTTCTAAAGTCGATGGATTTAGCTATAAGGATTTATGCATCCATCCAAATCTCGACCTCCTAGAAGGGTTCAAAGTTCCAAAGTTTGTCACTTTTAACGGAACAGGAAATCCTCTAGCACATCTGAAAGTTTATTGTAATCAACTCGTGGGAGTTGGCAAAAACGAAGCATTATTGATGCGTCTCTTCAATTAAAGTCTAAGTGGAGAAGCTCTAGAGTGGCTTACATCACAAGAGCTGAAACAATGGAAAAGTTGGAATGCACTCGCAAAGGATTTCATGAAAAGATTTGGACATAACATAGAAGATGCCCTAGATCGCTACTACTTGGAGAAAATCAAACAGAAGTCTACAGAAAATTATCGAGACTACGCTCTTCGTTGGAGAAAAGAGGACGCAAAAGTTCAACCTCCAATGTCCGAACATGAGATCACTAAAGTATTTATTAGAACTCAAGAGCCCGAGTACTATGAAAGAATGTTGTGTATGATGGGACAAAAATTTGTCGAGATTGTCAAAGTGGGAGAAGCTTTGGAAGACAGTTTTAAGACTGGAAAGGTTACCAAACTTACCGCATTGCTATCTAATGAAAAATCTAATATAATTAGTGATATGGATAAATCAAAAGAAAAAGTGGAGGAGGTAAGTATGATCACGGCTACCCATATGAGGCCAACTACTCAAAGGAAAAATCAAAACCGTAATGTCCATCAGGAAAAATTTCCTTGCCCAAAATTTAGGAAGGCTCCTAAAATATTTACACCATTAAGGGAATCTCAAACTCAACTTTATGAAAGGTTGAAAGCAATGGGTATGCTCTATCTTATAGAAGGAAGACCAGCCAATCCTTTGGGAAAGTTTTACAGAGCTGACCACAGATGTGCTTATCATTCAGGAGCAGTTGGACACGACACGGAGAATTGTTCAACTCTGAAGCACAACATACAAAACATGATCAACAACAACTTGATCAATATTAAGAAAACCACCTGAATGGATGACATATTGGATGCTTAAGAGTGAGTACAAGACATTTCTGAACTGAGTCATTTGAAGATATTCATCATCAATGGTCGAAAAGAAGAATGCCCAACATTGGCCAAAATTTTGCATATGAAGTTTTGTTACCTTTCTTTTGAAAATGAACACCAAAGTTCTACGGTCTGAACTACATTCGACCTGAATTCTCAAGAATGAGATACGTAGGCGGCCTATGTCGGCCTCGGTCGTTTCTTTATCAAAACTTCCTTTATTGGTTAATCCTTGAGGGGGGAACTACGTTTGACCTGATTCCTGCTCCAACGGGATACATAGGCGCCACAACGACTCAGTCATATACCCAGTAAGATTTCCATTTCTCTTCATATTGGAAACTGGGACAGAATTTTTGGGAGAATCTCAAAATTCATTGGAAGTTGGACTTCTTTAACAAGTCAAAACAGAAGACCAAAATTCTACGGAGATTAGCCTTGGGTGGATCTCAAAAAATTACGACAATCTAGTTTGCAACTGGAACAGAATTTTGAGATGATCTCAAAAAATTCCACAAATGTCATTTGTTACTTATTGAGATAAACTGGGACAAAATTTTGAGGAGGGGCCTCAAAATTCCAGAATGAGCAACCTCAGAATTAACAGAGCAAGTTATGAGAGTTCTTATATATTTTAGACCGGGACAAATTTTTGAGGAGGGTCCTCAAAAATTCCATCAAATATGTCATATAAAGAACGGGCGAGCGTGCAAGCCAACTGCAAGAATGGGCATGGAGACAAGACCAACACAAATCAGTCTTTTAAACTAAGAATTTTTCTTTGGATGCAGGAACATTGAAGTCAAAAAATGGCTAGATAAAGCTGTCAAGAATGACAAAAGGCGTCACTTGCACCCATCGTGGACTCCTCAACAAAACCTAGAAATCTTCCATCTCATTTTATCTCTATTTCTTTATATTGCCTCAAGTGATTTATAAACAAGATTCTTTTTATCTTGCAACAATATTATCGAGCCATCCACCTCGTTACAGTTGGACTATTATCGAGCCATCCACCTCATTACAGTTGGAATATTGTCGAGCCATCCACCTCGTTACAGTTGGATTATTATCGATCCATCCACCTCGTTACAGTTGGATTATTATCGAGCCGTCCACCTCTTTACAGTTGGACTATTATCGAGCTATCCACCTCGTTACAGTTGCAATATTATCGAGTCGTCCACCTCATTACAGTTGGACTATTATCGAGCCATCCACCTCGTTACAGTTGGACTATTATTAATCCATCCACCTCGTTACAGTTGGACCATTATCGAGCCATCCACCTCGTTACAGTTGGACCATTATCGAGCAATCCACCTCGTTACAGTTGGAACATTATTGAGTCATCCACCTCGTTTCAGTTGGAACATTATCGAGTCATCCACCTCGTTACAGTTGGAACATTATTGAGTCATCCACCTCGTTATAGTTGGAACATTATCGAGCCATCCACCTCGTTACAGTTGGAACATTATCGAGCCATCCAGGCCTCGTTAAAAATCATGCATTGCGGAAAATCATGTATCGCGAAAAATCATGCATTTCGGAAAATCATGCATCGCAGAAATCATGCATCGCGAGTCAATAATTATGCACGACGAGAAGATTTCATACCTCATCAAAATTTATGCATTGCGAGAAGATTTCATACCATGCTGAAATTTGGACATTGCGAGAAGACTTTATACCTCGCAGAAATCATGCATCGCGGAATATCATGCATCGCGAAAAATCATGCATCGCGGAAATCATGCATTGCGAAAAATCATGCATCACGGAAAATCATGCATCGCGGAAAATCATGCATCGCGAAAATCATGCCTCGCGAGTCAATAATTATGTAACGACCTGTTTAGTCATTTTGAGCAGCAGATTTTATTTCGGGAAAAACTGGCTGAGACGACGGACACCACGACGGACCGTCGAGGGTGTCTCGTTCCATGACACTTAGAATTCTTAAATTTGGGTATTAAAATCGACTCTCTGTAATCTGTGACGGACCTGCAGGACGTGCCGTCACAGCTACGACGAACCGTCGTGAGCTCCCGTTGCAAAACACTTCAACTCTTGAGAATTTGGTACGGAGAACGAGTCTCTGAACGTCGTGACGGAAGTGCAGGACGGACCGTCACATGTGTGACGGACCGTCACAGACTCCTTAGTGAAAAATGGAATTCTGGTCCTTACGATGACCTGCATGACGGACCATCGCAGGCACGACGGGCCGTCACAGGTTGCGTAATCCCAGTCGAAGTCGGATTTCTTTACACGTTTTAAGGGACGTTTTGGACTATTCTTTCCTTAATTATAAAGTTATAGGGTTAATATTAATAAGTCTAATTACTTGGGAGTTAAAAGAGGTAACCTTAAGTTAATTAGTGGGCTATTATTGCCATCTTTTATTCTTAATTATATGTTAATTAGGGTAAAAGAAAGAGGGTTTGAATAAAGAAAACAGAAAGAACAAAGAGAAAGAGAGGATTGAACGAGAGAGGAGAAACGAAGAGGAAAACACAAGGCTTTGGGAAATTCTTGCTTGATCACTAGTCTTCGGTGGAGGTAGGTTATGGTTTTTAAGATATTCGTAGTGAACTCTTAATAGTGAATGATATGTATTGATAGTATTGTAAACCCTGCTATATGCTTAATTGTATGCTTGCATGATTGTGATTATGAAATTGTGATAAAATAAGCATGATGAAGCTATTGAATCCTAAATCTTGAAAGAAACCCTAATTCACTTGTTAATGATGATGCCTTAGTGTAAAAGAAGGCTTGATAAATTATATAATGAGATTGATGATGCCTTAGTATAAAAGAAGGCTTGATAAATTATATAATGAGATTGATGATGCCTTAGTATGAAAGAAGACTTGATGAATTAGGGGATCGGGTGCCACGTTCCGGTACCAGGATAGAAATAGAGGATCGGGTGCCACGTTCCGGTACCAGGATAGAATGAGGATCAGAGTGTCACGTTCCGACACCAGGATAGTATATGGATCGGGTGCCACGTTCCGGTATCAGGATAGAATGAATATGAGGATCGGAGTGTCACATTCCGACACCAGGATAGTATATGGATCGGGTGCCACGTTCCGGTACCAGGATAGAAATAGAGGATCGGAGTGCCACGTTCCGTCACCAGGATAGAATGTGGATCTGAGTGTCACGTACCGACACAAGAGGATGAAAAATAATGAATCTGAAAAGATGATAAATATACTCAATCTAATGAACCCAATTCCCAAATGAGTATGGTATTGAGGCTTGAGTCCTCATGTGTGAACTTAACGGTAATTGTTAACGATATAGTACTTGTTGTTGCTACATGTTAAGCATCATAGTTGATTTTATGATATATATTATCTTCTATTTTGAGTTGGCCGATGATATCTACTCAGTACTTGTGGTTGTACTGACCCCCTACTTTACGTTTTCTTCTTTGTTATTTGTGGAGTGCAGCAAACGTGCCGTCGTCTTCAACTCAACAGTAATTCTAGCCAGTCTTCGTCACATCGGATCTTCAGGGTGAGCTAATACTTCTAGCTTGGACTGGATCTTCTTCTTCAAGTCTTGATGCCTTGAACTTCCGGAATGGACTAGCTTTTTATTTGTTTTGTTTTCTTAGATATTCTTAGTTTAGTAATTTGAGGATAGATGTTCTTGTGGTGATGACTTCCAGATTTTGGGGAAATAATAGATGTTGAATTTTAATAGCTATTGAATTGGTTTTTATTAATGAGTTTAAGTTTTCCGCATTATTTTCTGTTGATATACATTGAAATGTTAAAGGTTAGATTGGTTGGTTCGCTCACATAGGAGGGTAAAATGTGGGTGCCAGTCGCGGCTCGGTTTTGGGTCGTGACAAACTTGGTATCAAAGCTTTAGGTATATTGGTCTCATCACACAAGAACGAGTCTAGTAGAGTCTTTAGGAACGGTAGGGGGACGCCTTTACTTTTCTTTGAGAGGCTATAGGACTTTAGGAAAATTCCATTCTTTCATTCTTTCTTTCGTGCTACTACTTGAGTCCAATTGGTATCTAGGTGATATAAATTGGTATCTAACCATCTTCACTCTATTTCACAGATGGTTAGAACTAGAGCAACGACCGCGCCAGCAGCGACACCAGCACGGCAAGAAACGTCTGAGCCAGCCACTGGGGCTGTGGCTCGAGGAAGAGAAGTGGCAAGAGGCCGTGGAAGAGGTCGTGGGAGGACGTCCTCTAGAGGAAGAGGACAAGCACCTAGCCCATCTGATACTAGGGAGGTGACTCCTCCACCGACTGAAGAGGTGATAAGAGAGGGTGAGGAAGGGGAGAATGAGCAAGTGCAAAATGAGGAATTGCCACCCCAACCTACCCCAGAGATGATCAATCAGGTTCTTGCTTATCTTAGCGGGTTATCTGATCAGGGTCAGGCACCTCCATTGGTTTCTGCACCAACACCTCCGGTTTCAGAGATACGACATGCGGCTACTATGGCTCCTCGTATGGATGCCTCATTGGACATAGGCACGTTTCCACGTCTGACTACTGGGCCTATAATGACAAATGATCAGCATGAACTTTTCAGTAAGTTCTTGAAATTGAAACCTCCAGTCTTTAAGGGTGCAGAATCAGAGGATGCCTACGATTTTCTGGTTCATTGTCATGAGCTACTACACAAGATGGGTATAGTAGAACGGTTTGGCGTTGAGTTCGTGAGCTATCAGTTTCAAGGGAACGCCAAAATGTGGTGGCGGTCACATGTTGAGTGTCAACCGACAGAGGCAACGCCTATGACTTGGGCATCATTCTCTAGCTTGTTTATGGAGAAGTATATCCCAAGGACTTTGAGAGATAGAAAAAGGGATGAGTTCTTGAGTCTAGAGCAAGGTAGAATGACGGTTAATGCATATGAGGCTAAATTCCGTGCATTATCCAGGTATGCCACCCAACTTTGTTTCAGTCCACAAGAACGGATTCGCCGTTTTGTGAAGGGGTTGAGGTCAGAATTGCGGATTTCAGCCTTACAGGTAGCGGCTACGGCAAAATCCTTCCAAGAGGTGGTAGACTTTGTGATAGAGGTGGAAGGAGTGAAGCCAGATGACTTCACCACGACATCGACATCAAAGAGGTTTCGAAAGGGAGGTGAGTTCAACGGTTCGTATACTAGAGGACAGAGTTCTGGAGGCTACTCAGTTCGACCAATTCAGTCTTCACTACAGACTGTAGTTGGGGGTCCACCTCAGACCGGTCAACACTTCTCTGAGAGGCCGATGCTTGAACCCAGAGAATGTTATGGATGTGGGGAGATTGGACACATTAAGAGGTATTGTCCAAAACAGAGTTACAGAACCCCACTAGCTAGAGGTAGAGGTGGTCATGGTAGAGGCCGTTATTCTGGAGGGCGTGGTGGACGAGGTAATGGTGGTCACCAAAACGGCAGAGGTGAAGGGCAAACTGGAGCCACTACAGCACAACATGGTAGGGGCAACGGGCAGACAAACGAAAGGGCCCATTGTTACGCTTTTCCTGGGAGATCGGAAGCGGAGACATCAGATGCTGTCATCACAGGTAATCTTTCGATTTGTGATTGCATGGCTTCCGTATTGTTTGATCCTGGATCCACATTTTCATATGTATCGTCCTCATTTGCTAATGGTCTTAATTTACATTGTGAATTACTTGACATGCCTATTCGTGTTTCTACTCCGGTGGGTGAGTCGGTGATAGTTGAAAAAGTATATAGGTCTTGTTTAGTGAATTTTGTGGGGAGCGACACTTATGTAGATTTGGTTATCTTAGAAATGGTTGATTTTGATGTAATTCTGGGTATGACTTGGATTTCTCCGAATTTTGCGATATTGGATTGTAATGCTAAAACTGTGACGTTAGCCAAGCCTGGTATAGATCCGTTAGTGTGGGAGGGCGACTACACTTCCAGTCTGGTTCGTATCATCTCCTTTCTTCGTGCTAAGAGAATGGTTAGTAAGGGGTGTTTAGCTTTCTTGGCACATCTCAAGGATGACACTACTCAAGTACCTTCGATTGAGTCAATTTCGGTAGTCCGTGAGTTTCTGGATGTGTTCCCTGCAGATCTTCCTGGCATGCCACCGGATAGGGATATTGACTTCTGTATTGATCTTGAACCGGGTACTCGCCCCATTTCTATACCCCCTTATAGAATGGCTCCCGCGGAGTTAAGAGAGTTAAAGGCCCAACTTCAAGAGTTGTTGAGCAAAGGCTTCATTCGACCAAGTGCATCTCCTTGGGGTGCTCCGGTGTTATTTGTGAAGAAGAAGGATGGGAGCTTTCGGATGTGCATAGACTACAGACAACTAAACAAGGTTACTATTAAGAACAAGTACCCCATTCCTCGCATTGATGACTTGTTCGATCAGTTACAAGGTGCTTGTGTCTTCTCTAAAATTGACTTGAGATCCGGTTACCATCAATTGAAAATACGGGCAGCGGATGTGCTAAAGACTGCTTTTCGAACTAGGTATGGGCACTACGAATTCGTGGTAATGTCTTTTGGTCTTACGAATGCCCCTGCTGCTTTCATGAGCTTGATGAACGGGATTTTTAAGCCATATCTGGATCTCTTTGTGATCGTGTTTATTGATGATATACTGATATACTTCAAGAGTAAGAAGGAACATGAGGAGCATTTGAAAATGGTGTTAGAGTTGTTGAGAAAGAAAAAGCTTTATGCCAAATTCTCCATGTGTGAGTTTTGGCTAGATTCAGTGTCCTTCTTGGGGCACGTGGTTTCTAAGGATGGAGTGATGGTGGATCCATCTAAGATTGAGACGGTGAAGAATTGGGTAAGACCTACTAATGTGTCAGAAATAAGGAGTTTTGTTGGGTTAGCTAGCTACTACCGCCGATTCGTCAAGGGATTCTCTTCTATTACTTCCCAATTGACGAACTTGACTAAGCAGAATGTTCCATTTGTATGGTCAGATGAATGTGAGGAAAGCTTTCAGAAGCTTAAGACCTTGTTGACTACCGCACCAATTCTTACTTTGCCAGTAGAGGGTAAGAACTTCATTGTTTATTGTGATGCGTCCTATTCTGGTTTGGGTGCAGTGCTAATGCAAGAGAAGAATGTGATTGCTTATGCTTCGAGGCAATTAAAGGTGCATGAACGTAACTATCCGACCCACGATTTGGAGTTGGCTGCGGTAGTATTTGCACTAAAGCAATGGAGACACTATTTGTATGGGGTTAAGTGTGAGGTCTATACGGACCATCATAGCCTACAATATGTCTTCACTCAGAAAGACTTGAATTTGAGACAGAGGAGATGGATGGAACTACTTAAGGACTACGATATCACTATCTTATACCATCCGGGAAAAGCTAACGTTGTGGCAGATGCTTTGAGTAGAAAGGCGGGAAGCATGGGAAGTCTAGCTCATTTGGAAGTCTCTAGGCGCCCGTTGGCGAGGGAAATCCAAAATTTGGCTAATGATTTTATGAGGCTAGAAGTAAATGAGAAGGGAGGATTTTTAGCTTGTGTGGAGGCGAAATCTTCTTTTCTTGACCAGATTAAGGGGAAACAGTTTGATGATGAGAAACTAAGGCGAATTCAGGATATGGTGTTGCGAGGAGAAGCTAAAGAAGCAATAATTGATGAGGAAGGTGTTTTGAGGATTAAGGGAAGAGTATGTGTGCCCCGTATTGATGATTTGATCCACACTATCCTTACAGAGGGGCATAGCTCCGGATATTCTATACATCCTGGTGCAACCAAGATGTACCGTGACCTAAAACAACACTTTTGGTGGAAAAGAATGAAGCGTGATATCGTGGATTTTGTTGCCAAATGTCCGAACTGTCAGCAAGTAAAGTACGAACATCAGAGGCCCGGAGGAACACTTCAAAGGATGCCCATTCCTGAATGGAAGTGGGAGAGAATTGCAATGGACTTCGTGGTTGGTCTTCCTAAGACATTGGGTAAGTATGACTCTATTTGGGTGATTGTTGATAGGTTAACTAAGTCTGCTCACTTCATTCCGGTCAAGGTGACCTACAATGCAGAAAAATTGGCCAAAATCTACATCTTAGAAATCGTTCGGTTACATGGGGTTCCACTTTCCATCATATCTGATAGAGGTACGCAGTTTACTTCTATGTTTTGGAGAACCTTACATGCTGAATTAGGTACTAGATTGGACCTTAGTACTACATTTCATCCTCAGACTGATGGTCAGTCTGAGCGAACGATTCAAGTGTTGGAGGATATGCTTCATGCATGTGTGATAGAATTTGGTGGCCATTGGGATAACTTCTTACCCTTGGCAGAGTTTTCATACAATAATAGCTATCACTCCAGTATTGATATGGCTCCGTTTGAAGCATTGTATGGAAGGAGATGTAGGTCTCCCATCGGTTGGTTTGATGCGTTTGAGGTCAGACCTTGGGGTACTGATTTGTTGAGGGATTCCTTGGAAAAGGTGAAAGCTATTCAGAAAAGCTTTTAGTAGCTCAAAGTAGACAAAAGTAATATGCGGATCGAAAGGTTAGAGACTTGGAGTTCATGGAATGTGAACAAGTCTTGCTGAAGGTTTCACCCATGAAAGGGGTGATGCGGTTTGGAAAAAGGGGTAAGCTAAGTCCAAGGTATATTGGACCATTTGAGGTACTAAAGTGAGTAGGGGAGGTGGCTTATGAATTAGCCTTACCTCCAGGGCTGTCCGGAGTGCATCCGGTATTTCATGTGTCCATGTTGAAAAGATACCATGGGGATGGAAACTACATCATCCGTTGGGATTCAGTTTTGCTTGATGAGAATTTGACTTATGAAGAGGAACCTATTGCTATTTTAGACAGAGAAGTTCGCAAGTTGAGGTCGAGAGAGATTGCATCCATCAAAGTTCAATGAAAGAATCGACCGGTTGAAGAAGCTACTTGGGAGAAGGAGGCGGATATGCAAGAAAGATACCCACATCTGCTTACAGATTCAAGTACTCCTTTCCGCCCTTGCTTTTCTTCTTTTGATCGTTCGAGGACGAACGATGGGTAAATTGGTATCTATTGTAACAACCTGTTTAGTCGTTTTGAGCAGCAGATTTTATTTCGGGAAAAACTGGCTGAGATGACGGAGACCACGACGGACCGTCGTGGGCACGACGGACCGTCGAGGGTGTCTCGTTCCATGACACTTAGAATTCTTAAATTTGGGTATTAAAATCGACTCTCTGTAATCTGTGACGGACCTGCAGGACGTGCCGTCACAGCTACGCCGAACCGTCGTGAGCTCCCGTTGCAAAACACTTCAACTCTTGAGAATTTGGTACGGAGAACGAGTCTCTGAACGTCGTGACGGAAGTGCAGGACGGACCGTCACATGTGTGACGGACCGTCACAGACTCCTTAGTGAAAAATGGAGTTCTGGTCCTTACGACGACCTGCATGACGGACCGTCGCAGGCACGACGGGCTGTCACAGGTTGCGTAATCCCAGTCGAAGTCGGATTTCTTTACACGTTTTAAGGGACGTTTTGGACTATTCTTTCCTTAATTATAAAGTTAGAGGGTTAATATTAATAAGTCTAATTACTTGGGAGTTAAAAGAGGTAACCTTAAGTTAATTAGTGGGCTATTATTGCCATCTTTTATTCTTAATTATATGTTAATTAGGGTAAAATAAAGAGGGTTTGAATAAAGAAAACAGAAAGAACAAAGAGAAAGAGAGGATTGAACGAGAGAGGAGAAACGAAGAGGAAAACACAAGGCTTTGGGAAATTCTTGCTTGATCACTAGTCTTCGGTGGAGTTAGGTTATGGTTTTTACGATATTCGTAGTGAACTCTTAATAGTGAATGATATGTATTGATAGTATTGTAAACCCTGCTATATGCTTAATTGTATGCTTGCATGATTGTGATTATGAAATTGTGATAAAATAAGCATGATGAAGCTATTGAATCCTAAATCTTGAAAGAAACCCTAATTCACTTGTTAATGATGATGCCTTAGTGTAAAAGAAGGCTTGATAAATTATATAATGAGATTGATGATGTCTTAGTATAAAAGAAGGCTTGATAAATTATATAATGAGATTGATGATGCCTTAGTATGAAAGAAGGCTTGATGAATTAGGGGATCGGGTGCCACGTTCCGGTACCAGGATAGAAATAGAGGATCGGGTGCCACGTTCCGGTACCAGGATAGAATGAGGATCGGAGTGTCACATTCCGACACCAGGATAGTATATGGATCGGGTGCCACGTTCCGGTACCAGGATAGAATGAATATGAGGATCGGAGTGTCACGTTCCGACACCAGGATAGTATATGGATCGGGTGCCACGTTCCGGTACCAGGATAGAAATAGAGGATCGGAGTGCCACGTTCCGTCACCAGGATAGAATGTGGATCTGAGTGTCACGTACCGACACAAGAGGAAGAAAAATAATGAATCTGAAAAGATGATAAATATACTCAATCTAATGAACCCAATTCCCAAATGAGTATGGTATTGAGGCTTGAGTCCTCATGTGTGAACTTAACGGTAATTGTTAATGATATAGTACTTGTTGTTGCTACATGTTAAGCATCATAGTTGATTTTATGATATTACTTGATATATATTATCTTCTATTTTGAGTTGGCCGATGATATCTACTCAGTACTTGTGGTTGTACTGACCCCCTACTTTACGTTTTCTTCTTTGTTATTTGTGGAGTGCAGCAAACGTGCCGTCGTCTTCAACTCAACAGTAATTCTAGCCAGTCTTCGTCACATCGGATCTTCAGGGTGAGCTAATGCTTCTAGCTTGGACTGGATCTTCTTCTTCAAGTCTTGATGCCTTGAACTTCCGGCATGGACTAGCTTTTTATTTGTTTTGTTTTCTTAGATATTCTTAGTTTAGTAATTTGAGGATAGATGTTCTTGTGGTGATGACTTCCAGATTTTGGGGAAATAATAGATGTTGAATTTTAATAGTTATTGAATTGGTTTTTATTAATGAGTTTAAGTCTTCCGCATTATTTTCTGTTGATATACATTGAAATGTTAAAGGTTAGATTGGTTGGTTCGCTCACATAGGAGGGTAAAATGTGGGTGCC
Source organism: Solanum peruvianum (assembly GCA_027705065.1). Lineage (NCBI taxonomy): Eukaryota > Viridiplantae > Streptophyta > Magnoliopsida > Solanales > Solanaceae > Solanum > Solanum peruvianum. The sequence continues at coordinate 474,814 of JAKWJD010001756.1, read as the reverse complement.
AGTCGCGGCTCGGTTTTGGGTCGTGACAAATTATGCACGACGAGAAGATTTCATACCTCGTCAAAATTTATGCATCGCGAGAAGATTTCATGTCTCGCTGAAATTTGGACATACTTTATACCTCGTTAAAAATCATGAATTGCGGAAATCATGCATTGCGGAAAATCATGCATCGCGGAAATAATGCATTGCAGAAAATCATGCATTGTGAAAAATCATGCATCGCGGAAATCATGCATTGCGGAAAATCATGCATCGCGGAAAATCATGCATTGCAGAAAATCATGCATCGCGGAAATCATGCATCGCGAGACAATAATTATGCACGACGAGAAGATTTCATACCTCGTCAAAATTTATGCATCACGAGAAGATTTCATGTCTCGCTGAAATTTGGACATACTTTATACCTCGTTAAAAATCATGCATCACGGAAATCATGCATTGCGGAAAATCATGCATCGCGGAAATCATGCATTGCAGAAAATCATGCATTGCGGAAAATCATGCATCGCGGAAATCATGCATTGCGGAAAATCACGCATCGCGGAAAATCATGCATCACGGAAATCATGCATCGCGAGTCAATAATTATGCACGATGAGAAGATTTCATACTTCGTCAAAATTTATGCATCGCGAGAAGATTTCATGTCTCGCTGAAATTTGGACATACTTTACACCTCGTTAAGAGTCATGCATCGCAGAAATCATGCATTGTGGAAAATCATGCATCACAGAAATCATGCATTGCGGAAAATCATGCATCGCGGAAAATCATGCATTGCGGAAAATCATGCATCGCGGAAATCATGCATCGCGAGTCAATAATTATGCACGATGAGAAGATTTCATACCTCGTCAAAATTTATGTATTGCGAGAAGATTTCATACCTCGCTGAAATTAGGACATTGCGAGAAGACTTTATACCTCACGGAAATCATGCATCGCGGAAAATCATACATTGCGGAAAATCATGCATCGCGGAAATCATGCATCGCGAGTCAATAATTATGCACGACGAGAAGAATTCATACCTCGTCAAAATTTATGCATCGCGAGAAGATTTCATGTCTCGCTGAATTTGGACATACTTTATACCTCGTTAAAAATTATTCATCGCAGAAAATCATGCATCGCGAGTCAATAATTATGCACGACGAGAAAATTTCATGCCTCGTCAAAATTTATGCATCGCGAGAAGATTTCACGCCTCGCCGAAAGTTCTGCATTGCGAGAAGATTTCATACCTCGCAGGAATTTAGGTATCACGTGAAGATATTCATGCCCCGCAAGAAGGCATACACGGATAAAGAAAGGGAAACCGCGATTCCAAGAGGAAAATTCATCCATCGACCTCAACTGCATTCTTTTATTTTTGATAAAAGTAAACATCAAGAAGAGCATCTAAGATGACGTCAAAAGAAATACCGACATTGCATCAACATTTATTTATTTATTTCGACATCAAGTATAGAGTACATTGAAGATTATATTGCAAAACACAAGTCATAAGCTTTATTTGCTGTACGTCAGACCGATCGAGTCGACGTCGAATATTGAGGAGAACAATGAAGTGTCGACATGGTAAAAAGACACTATCTCCCATACTAATTGCATTTTTAAGCTGACGAATTTTATCTCAGTCTTTGTCGAGAGCATCCAAAAGGATGAATTCTCCAAAAAAAAATCACAGGTGCGGACGACATAAAAAGGGATGCAGCACAATGTGGAACTTTTTCTTAGCAGCGAACTGGGACAAAGTCCAAAGAGGAATGTCAAACTCTTAGGACACGAGCAGAGGAGCGACTTCCACCACAATCAAACCACACCCCTATCAAAAGGCATGTGGGTTTTTTCTTTAGTTTTGTCAGTTTCAGTCTCGCATCCGAAAATTTCGGTATATGTCCGAAGCAAGTTTCCAATATGAGTGACAATGCGCCAAGAGCTTTGGAAATTATGTCCGTGTAAGCTCTTAATTAGGGGTGTGAAACGCGCCACATTCATGGCTAAGAGGTTACAGGCCTCCTTTTCATACTCGTTTAACTTGTCATTTATCCAAAACCAAAGGTTATCTAGCATAATAGATATTCTTTTCAACCGATCGAGTCGAACTACACACAGCCTGATTCCTGAAAGGTTTAAGGATATGTAGGCGGATTCAATGTTGAAAACTCGATTGTATTCCAACATTCGCTCTCGAATTTTATTCTCGAGCATTTCGATACCTTCATAATTCGGTATCGAGGTGGCTTTTGATCTCTGTCAAAAATCGTGCGTTAAATCAAACTTATCGAACTACAAGTGGCCTGAATTCTCATATAGCCTGAGATATGTAGGAAACCCGTTTCAAGGGTTCGGCCATAATTCCTAAACCTTTTACCAAATCCTTCCATTAAAGATGAATGGGGTTGGTCAAAATTGGTTTGGTCCATTTCATTTTCCTCGAATTGCTTGCATCAACCCAAGTAAAATGAGGACAGCTGTTGACACCCAATTTCGACCCTCCCCAGTATAAATTAGTTCTCGAGCTTCTTAAATTTCCAAACAATTTAAAATAATTAGTTTTATAAATTTTGTGAAAAATAATAATAATAATATATGAATTTTATGTTATCTTGAATACTTTTGTCATTTTTCTTATAATTTTAGATAGCCTATATATTTTACACGATTATGTATATAGTTGGTATGTTTTGTGATTATTTCTCAAAATATTTTAAATTTTAGTAAGTATTCTATTTAACTAATTTAGTTTAAATTATCTTTATATTTTGAACCACTATTTTACAATTTAGATAATTATATTACTAAATAAGAAGCTCGTTAATTAATTAATACAAATTCATTTTATTTAAGGTTTAGCCAAAGTTATCCTCTTAACTCAATTTGGCTATTTATTAAATTAACTCATTCTTTAAATCCACCAAAATATCTTAGTTTTGGGCCACTTACACACTCCCTTTAATTTCCGGCCCATACTAATTCTTCATTTATTCCAGGCCCACATTTTGAAAATTAGTTTAGGACAGCTGGGCTAAAGCCCAATGGAGTGAATTTGGACAATCAAGCCCAAGTTCAAATATTTCTCCTCTTTATTTATTATTTGTTTGAATTAATTAGTGTTTTGATAGAATTTAAATAATATCCTAAAGGGTAGCCATTTTTCATTATTTTAAATTTTACTATTTTATTTACTTATTCAATTTTATTTACTTTTATCATCATTTAGTTTTCCTTAAATTAATTCCCTCTAAATATTTTCCTTTAGGAATAAATAAAAAAATGAAATAAAAAAAATAAAAATGATTTTTCTCTTTACTTAAGCAAAAATTAAATTTTATTAAGGTCATTTTAGTCAAATCACCGGTCAACCGCAAGTTAGCGGACATTTCGAGGGCCTAATACCTTCTCGGGATGTACATTGAACTTCGAACCCTTTTCAATCGATTTTTAAATCTGTTTTTAAATCTTTTGAAATTTTTTCTTGATTTTATCAAAAATCAAGTGACGACTCCGTAATTTGGAAAGTCGGTTTTTCTTAAATAATAAGATTAATTGATTTTTCGAAACATAGTCAATTTCTCCCATTTTTAAACAAATAATGGTAGTATTTTTTAAAATAAAACAATGTTATCCAAAATGTTACGCTATTATTAAGTTTCAATATATTCAACCTCGAATGAGAATATATTTTTTAAAAAAAATTATTTACTCGTTTACTATATTTTAATCTATATCTTTCATATGAAATATAAAGATAAATAGATTCATATAAACTACATAAAAATATTTGATAGATAATAAACCTCTTCAAATATTATGTGTATAGAATAATAAAATTCAAAAGTTAATTAAATTGAATACTCTGATAATATGTTTTCATTTCAAATATACTTCTTGCACTCTCAAATCAATGATTTGTCACGACCCAAAACGAGCCGCGAGTGGCACCCACATTTATCCTCCTATGTGAGCGAACAAACTAATCTAAACCCCAACGTTTACCAAATTCCAACCATAACGAACAAAATATAATGCGGAAGACTTAAAACTCATTAATATAACCAATAAATCACTTCTAAAATTTAATACTATTATCCCCAAAATCTGGAAGTCATCACCACAAGAACATCTATCCTCAAATTACTAAATCTAAGAGTATTTAAGAACTAAAATAAGTAAAAGGAGGGTCCATGTCCGAACTTCAAGACATCAAGACGTGAAGGAGAGAATCCAGTCTGAGCTAGGAACAATAGCTCACCCTGAAATCTGATATGCAGAAGACTCGCTAGAGTTGCGGACGAGTTGAAGTTGATGGCACGTTTGCTGCATTCCATAAATAACAAAGAAAAAGAATACAAGTAGGGGTTAGTATAAGGAACACGTACTGAGTAGGTATCATCGGCCAACTCAAAATAGAAAGCAATATATATCAAATAATAATATTAAATCAACTACATACTCAACAGGCGACAACAACAAGTACCATAACCATTGACCACAACACCCAGCACATCTATGAGGACTCAAGCCTCCACACCATACTCATTTGGGAAATGGTTCTTTAAATTTGAGTATATTATCATAATTCAAGATTCATTCTCTTTATTCTTCTGGTGTCGGAACGTGACACTCCGATCCCCTACTACTACGTGTCGGAATGTGATACTCCGATCCCCTAATTCTACGTGTCGGTTCGTGATACCCGATCCCCTAATTCTACGTGTTGGTTCGTGACACTCGATCCCTTAATTCTACGTGTCGGTTCGTGACACCCGATCCCCTAATTCTATGTGTCGGTTCGTGACACCCGATCCCCTAATCTCATTACTTTAGTTCATCAAGCCTTCCTTCATGCCAATGCATCATCATTAATAGAGTGGATTTAAGGTTTTTAAAATTCCACAGTATCATCATTATAATCCATCACCATTTACATAATCACAACATGCAACAACACAATTAAGCATATAGAAGACTTTACAATACCACCCAATACATATCAATCGCTATTTAGAGTTTACTATGGAATAACATAAACCATAACCTACCTCCACCAAAGAATCCTGATCAAGCAAGCTACTTCTCAATGCCTTTGCTTTCCTCTTCGTTCTCTCTCTCTCGCTCGTTCGTTCCCCTCTTCTGTTCTTTCTATTTTTCCTTATTCAAACTCTTTTTCTTTTACCCTAATTATCATATAATTAAGTATAAAAGATGATAAAAGTAAACCACTATTTATTTCAAGGTTATCTCCTTTAACCCCCAAGTAATTAAATAATTAACATTAACCCACTAACTTTATAATTATAATCATGAATAGTCCAAAACACCCCACCTGAGTCTGTAAAGAGATGTGGATATTTTTCTTGCATATCAGCCTGCTTCTCCCAAGTGGACTCTTCAACTGGCCGATTCTTCCATTGCACCTTGATAGATGCAATCTCCCTTGATCTCAACTTGCGGATTTCGCTATCTAGAATAGCAACAGGCTCCTCCTCATAAGACAAATTCTCATCAAGGAGAACTGAATCCCAACGAATAATGTAGTTTCCATCCCCATGATATCTTTTCAACATAGACAAATGAAATACCGGGTGCACTCCTGAGAGTCCTGGAGGTAATGCCAATTCATAAGCCACCTCCCCCACGCGCTTCAGCACTTCAAATGGACCAATATACCTCAGACTAAGCTTACCTCGCTTACCAAACCGCATCACCCCTTTCATGGGTGAAACCTTCAGCAAGACTTGTTCACCCTCCATGAACTCCAAGTCTCTAACCTTTCGATCTGCATATTCCTTCTGCCTACTTTGCGCCGCTAAAAGCTTTTCTTGAATGAATTTCACTTTCTCTAATGATTCCCTCAGAAGATCAGTACCCCATGGTCTTACGTCAAATGCATCAACCAACCAATGGGAGACCTACATCTCCTCCCATACAGTGCCTCAAATGGGGCCATATCAATACTTGAGTGATAGCTATTATTGTATGAGAACTCTGCTAAGTGTAAGAAGTTACCCCAATAACCACAAAATTCTATCACACATGCACGAAACATATCCTCCAACATCTGAATCGTTCGCTCAGACTGTCCATCTGTCTGAGGGTGGAATGCAGTACTAAGATCCAACCTAGTACCTAATTCAGCATGCAATGTTCTCCAAAACATAGAAGTAAATTGCGTACCTCTATCTGATATGATGGAAAGTGGAACTCCATGAAATCAAACGATTTCTGAAATATAGAGTTTGGCTAACTTCTCTGCATTGTAAGTCACCTTGACCAGAATGAAGTGAGCAGACTTAGTTAATCTGTCCACAATTACCCAAATAGAATCAAACATACCCAATGTCTTTGGAAGACCAACCACGAAATCCATTGCAATTCTTTCCCACTTCCATTCAAGAATGGGCATTCTCTGAAGTGTTCCTCCAGGCCTCTGGTGTTCATACTTTACTTGTTGACAATTCGAGCATTGGGCAACAAAATCAGCAATGTCACGCTTCATCCTACTTCACCAGAAATGTTGCTTTAGGTCACGGTACATCTTGGTTGCACCAGGATGTATAGAATATCCTGAACTATGAGCCTCTGTAAGAATAGTGTGGATCAAATCATCAACACGGGGCACACATACCCTTCCATTAATTCTCAAAACGCCTTAATCATCAATTATTGCCTTTTTAGCCTCTCCTTGCATCACCATATCCCGAATTCGGCTCAGCTTCTCATCCTCAAACTGCCTTCCCTTAATCTTGTCAAGAAAAGAAGATCTTGCCTCTACATCGGCCAAAAATCCTCCTTTCTCTAATATTTCCAGCCTCATAAAGTCATTAGCCAGAGTCAGAACCTCTCTGGCCAATGGGCGTCTAGAAACTTGTAAGTGGGCTAGACTCCCCATGCTCCCTGTTTTTCTACTTAAAGCATCTGCCACCACATTAGCTTTTCCTGGGTGATACAATATAGTAACATCATAGTCCTTCAGTAGTTCCATCCATCTCCTCTGTCTCAAATTCAAATCTTTCTGAGTAAAGACATACTGTAAACTACGATGATCTGTATAGACTTCACACTTAACCCCACATAGATAGTGTCTCCATTGTTTTAATGCAAATACCACTGCATCCAACTCCAGATCATGGGTCGGATAATTACGTTCATGCACTTTTAATTGCCTTGAAGCATAAGCAATCACATTTCTCTCTTGCATTAGCACTGCACCCAACCCAGAATAAGATGCATCACAATAAACAATGAAATTCTTGCCTTCCACCGGTAAGGTAAGAATTGGTGCGGTAGTCAACAAAGTCTTGAGATTCTGGAAGCTTTCTTCACATTCGTCCGACCATACAAATGGAACATTCTGCTTAGTCAAATTTCTCAGTTGGGAGGCAACAGAAGAAAATCCCTTGACAAATCGACGGTAGTAGCTAGCTAAACCAACAAAGCTTCTTACCTCTGTAACATTGGTAGGTCTTACCCAACTCTTCACCGCTTCAATCTTAGAAGTATCCACCATCACCCCATCCTTAGAAACCACGTGCCCCAAGAAGGACACTGAATCTAGCAAAAATTCACACTTGGAAAATTTGGCATAAAGCCTTTTCTCCCTCAATACTTCCAATACAATTCTCAAATGCTCCTCATGTTCTTTCCTGCTCTTTGAGTATACCAGTATATCATCAATAAACACAATGACAAAGAGGTCCAGATATGGTTTAAAAATCCCGTTCATCAGGTTCATGAAAGCAGCAGGGGCATTCGTTAGTCCAAATGACATTACTAAGAATTCATAATGCCCATACCTAGTTCGAAAAGTAGTCTTTGGCACATCTGCTGCCCGTATTTCCAATTGATGATAACCAGACCTCAAATCGATTTTTGAGAAGGTACAAGCACCTTGTAACTGATCGAACAAATCATCAATGCGAGGAAGTTGATACTTGTTCTTAAAAGTTACCTTGTTCAGTTGTCTGTAGTCTATGCACATCCGAAAACTTCCATCCTTCTTCTTCACAAATAAAACAGGAGCACCCCAAGGGGATGCACTTGGTCTGATAAAACCTTTACCTAACAACTCTTGAAGTTCGACCTTTAATTCCCTTAACTCTGCTGGAGCCATTCAATAAGGGGGTATGGAAATGGGGCGAGTACCCGGCTCCAGATCAATACAAAAATCAATATCCCTATCTGGTGGCATACCAGGAAGGTCTGCAGGAAACACATTCAGAAACTCACGGACTATTGAAACAGACTCAATCGAAGGTACTTGGGAAGTATCATCCCTGAGATGGGCCAAGAAAGCTAAACAACCCTTACTAATCATTCTCTTAGCACGAAGAAAAGAGATGATACGAACTGGGGTGGAACTGTAGTTACCCTCCCACATTAGCGGATCTGTCCCAGGCTTGGACAATGTCACAGTTTTAGCATTACAATCTAAGATTGCAAAATTTGGAGATAGCCAAGTCATACCCAGAATTACATCGAAGTCAACCATCTTTAGAATAATAAAGTCCACATGAGTATTGTTCCCCACAAAAGTCACAAGACAAGACCTATATACCTTCTCAACTACCACAGACTCACCAACAAGAGTAGAGACACGAATGGGCATGTCAAGCAAATCACAATGTAAATCAAGACCAATAGCAAATGAGGAAGATACATATGAAAATGTGGATCCAGGATCAAATAATACAGAAGCCATGCAATCACAAACCAAAAGATTACCTGTGATAACAACATCAGATGTCTCCGCTTCAGACCTCCCAGGGAAAGCATAACAATGGGCCCTATCACCTGTCTGCCCGTTGCCCCTACCATGTTGCGCTGCAGTAGCTCCAGTTTGCCCGCCACCCTGGTTGATTTGGTGACCTCCATTACCTTGGCCACCACGTCCTCCAGAATAGCGGCCTCTTCCATGACCACCTCTACCTCTGACTATTGGGGGTCTGTAACTCTGTTTTGGACAAATTCTCCTAATATGTCCAGTCTCCCCACATCCATAACACTCTCGGGGTTCAAGCATAGGTCTCTGTGAGAACGACGAAGTCTAGGGATAACCTCCAAACTCAGAGGAATGTTGACTGGTCTGTGATGGACCCCCAGCTACAGCCTGCAGTGAAGACTGAATAGGCCGGGCTGTGTAACCTCCCGAACTCTTCCCCCTGGAGTAAGAACCACTAAACTCACCTCCCTTACGAAACTTCTTAGATGTCGAGGCCATGGTGAAATCGTCTGGCTTTACCCCCTCCACCTCTATCACAAAATCAACCATTTCTTGAAAGGATTTTGCTGCAGCAGCTACCTGTAAGGCTGGAATCTGCAAGTCTGACCTCAATCCCTTCAAAAAACGGCGAATCCGCTCTTGTGGACTGAAGCAAAGTTGGGTGGCATACCTTGATAGTGCACGAAACTTAGCCTCATAAGCAGTAACCGACATCCTCCCTTGCTCTAGGCTCAGCAACTCATCTCTCCTCTTATCCCTCAAAGTCCGGGGTATATACTTCTCCATAAATAAACTAGAGAATGATGCCCAAGTCATAGGTGGTGTCTGTGCTGGTTGACACTCAACATATGACCGCCACCACATTTTGGCGTTCCCCTAAAACTGATAGGTCACAAACTCAACGCCAAAACGTTCTACTATGCCCATCTTATGTAGCAACTCATGACAATCAACCAGAAAATCATAAGCATCCTCAGATTCAGCACCCTTGAAGACTGGAGGTTTCAACTTCAAGAATTTAGTGAAAAGTTCATGCTGATCACTGGTCATTATAGGCCCTGTAGTCAATCGAGTAAACGTGCCTATTTCCAATGAGGCATCCATGTGGAGAGCCACAGCAGCTGCATGTTGTACTCCCGGAACCTGAGGTGCTGGTGTAGAAAACACTGGAGGTGTCTGGCCCTGATCAGATAACCCGCTAAGATAAGCAAGAACCTGTTTAATCATCTCTGGGGTACGTTGGGGTGGTAATTCCTCCTCTTGCACTTGCTCATTTTCTCCTTCCTCACCCTCTCTTACTACCTCATCAGTCAGTGGAGGAGTCACCGCCCTAGTACTAGCTGGGCCAGGTGTTTGTCCTCTACCCCTAGAGGACGTCCTCCCGCGACCTCTACCACGACCTCTTGCCACTGCTCCTTCTCGAGCTACAGCCCCAGTGGCTGGCTCAGACGCATCCTGTCTTGCCGGTGTTGGTGTTGGCACAGTTGTTGCTCTAGTTCTAACCATCTGCGATATAGAGTGAGGATGTCAAATACCAATTTGTATCACCTAGATACCAATTGGATCCAAGTAATAGCACGAAAGAAAGAAAGAATGGAATTTTCCTAAAGTCCTATAGCCTCTCAAAGAAAAGTAAAGGCGTCCCCCTACCGTTCCATAAGACTCTACTAGACTCGTTCTTGTGTGATGAAACCAACGAACCTAATGCTCTGATACCAAGTTTGTCACGACCCAAAACGAGCCGCGAGTGGCACCCACATTTATCCTCCTATGTGAGCGAACCAACCAATCTAAACCCCAACGTTTACCAAATTCCAACCATAACGAACAAAATATAATGCGGAAGACTTAAAACTCATTAATATAACCACTAAGTCACTTCTAAAATTTAATACTATTATCCCCAAAATCTGGAAGTCAGCACCACAAGAACATCTATCCTCAAATTACTAAATCTAAGAGTATTTAAGAACTAAAATAAGTAAAAGGAGGGTCCATGTCCGAACTTCAAGACATCAAGACGTGAAGGAGAGAATCCAGTCTGAGCTAGGAACAATAGCTCACCCTAAAATCTGATATGCTGAAGACTGGCTAGAGTTGCGGACGAGTCGAAGTTGATGGCACGTTTGCTGCATTCCATAAAAAACAAAGAAAAAGAAAACAAGTAGGGGTCAGTACAAGGAACACGTACAGAGTAGGTATCATCGGCCAACTCAAAATAGAAAGCAATATATATCAAATAATAATATAAAATCAACTACATACTCAATAGGCGACAACAACAATTACCATAACCATTGGCCACAACACCCATCACATCTATGAGGACTCAAGCCTCCACACCATACTCATTTGGGAAATGGTTCTTTAAATTTGAGTATATTATCATAATTGAAGATTCATTCTCTTTATTCTCCTGGTGTCGGAACGTGACACTCCGATCCCCTACTACTACGTGTCGGAACGTGACACTCCGATCCCCTAATTCTACGTGTCGCTTCGTGACACCCGATCCCCTAATTCTACGTGTTGGTTCGTGACACCCGATCCCCTAATTTTACGTGTCGGTTTGTGACACCCGATCCCCTAATCTCATTACTTTAGTTCATCAAGCCTTCCTTCATGTCAAGGCATCATCATTAATAGAGTGGATTTAAGGTTTTTAAAATTCCATAGTATCATCATTATAATCCATCACCATTTACATAATCACAACATGCAACAACACAATTAAGCATATAGAAGACTTTACAAACCACCCAATACATATCAATCGCTATTTAGAGTTTACTATGGAATAGCATAAACCATAACCTACCTCCACCGAAGAATCGTGATCAAGCAAGCTACTTCTCAATGCCTTTGCTTTCCTCTTCGTTCTCTCTCTCTCGCTCGTTCGTTCCCCTCTTCTGTTCTTTCTATTTTTCCTTATTCAAACTCTTTTTCTTTTACCATAATTATCATATAATTAAGTATAAAAGATGATAAAAGTAACCCACTATTTATTTCAAGGTTATCTCCTTTAACCCCCAAGTAATTAAATTATTAACATTAACCCACTAACTTTATAATTTTAATCATGAATAGTCAAAAACACCCCTTTAAAACTTTAGCAGAAATCCGACCCAGGTGGAATTACGCCACTCGTGACGGTCCGTCGTGCCTGCGACGGTCATTCCTGCAGGGTCGTCACAGAGTTCAGAGACTCAATTTCAGTAAAAAGGTCTGTGACGGTCCGTCGTATCTACGACGGTCCGTGCTGCAGTTCCGTCGCGAAGTTCAGAGAGTTGATCCCTGTACCCAAATTTTGAGAGCTTAAGTGTTTTGGGACGGAGACCCTCGACGATCCGTCGTGACCATGACGGTCCGTCGTGTGGTTCGTCGACACAGTCACTTATTTTCAAAACTAAACTCTACTGCTCAAATCGACTAAACAGGTCGTTACATGATTGCACCTCTTTCTATATAAAATTAATACATGAACACCCTAAGATATATACTCATTACTTAGTATATTAAAATAATTTTAAATTTTAATCATAATTTTGTGTTTATTTAATCATACTCATATGAAAAAATTTTATGTACAAAGTTTTGTGTTTTTTTTTTAAAAAAAATATATTAAAAATCAAATCATCTTATTTAGTCATTTGTATTCATCTTTTATTTAAAATTTTCAAAAGAAACATATTTAACAAAAATAAATTAATTTATCAAATGCATGAATAAATTTTTTTGGCATATATGTTTGTCCTATTTTTGAATTTCATAAAATGTATATTATATATCTATATTCACTATTTTATTTAATTTGATCTATATTTAATTATACTTCAAAAGAGTTACAAAATATGATTTTCATAGTATATAAAATACAAATACTTAATATTACAAAATATTTGCATGGAGCGCAATTAACATATAAGTAACCAAAGAAAAAAGATAACAGTTTTGACTAAAAAATTTACAAAATCTTCAATTATGGGATCAATATTTTGATTTATTAGATTTTGTTTTTCAAATACTTCTAATAAAACGTGAGATAAAAAATAGATAAACTAAAGTGGGTTTAAAAAAATAATAAATAATATAACAAAAACATGATTCATCAAATTATACTATTTTTTTCAATTGTTATTTTTTGTTTTGGAAAAGAAAAATTAAATATCTTCTATCATAGTATACACACACACACACACACACACACACACACACACACACACACATATATATATATATATATACACCACACACACACACATATATATATATGATATAAAACTCCTCATCATTAGTAAATCAAATGTGAATTAAAATACATTAACATTTGCCTCAAAAGGGTTATCTTTCAATACACATTTATATAGATATTTATTAAGAGGAGTTATAAAGATTATGGAAATATAAATTTAGAGCCTAAGATTCTGTGGTCAAGAATTGATCTCTTGAACATGACTAACTAAAAAGCAAGAAAAAATCAATATACATAATTCATAAGATTTTCCTCTATCATGAGTACATCAAATATGAATTAGAATACAATACATATTTATTTACATATTCATTGAGAAACACAATAAATTATCATAAGTTTACACATTTAAAATTTGAGAGTTATGAGGAGTTATAGAGATTATAGAAATATAAGTTATGATGATAAAGAGATAGATATTTCTTTGTTTAAGAAGGGAAAATTAATGAGATTAATTTTAGGGAATGCTAAGTTCAAAGTTCCAATTATGTTTGTAAGATTAGTTTCTCCCTTATCTATTTAATAGGAGAAAATGAAAAGGTGGTAAGAAACATAAAATGTTATTAATAACTAATTACAATAAAAAAAGTTCTCTAATCGAAACTAATTTTATTAGTCACAAATTTACATATATTCTCATACGGTTTTTATTACTAACTTAAAAAATACAAACTTTATATGTTTAATTAAAACAACAACAATGTACAGTATTCTTACAAAGTGATACCGGGTGTGCTCAATCAGAATATATCATTAAAATATTCAATACTAAGAAAATATTATACTAAAAAAATATTTATTCATTTATTTTGTGATTGATTACTAATATAATAGACCATATCATATATTTTTAAGGACAAAAATATTCAATATATATTAAAAAAGTGTACCATAGATAATATACCTTTAATTCAACCATAGAAAAATCTAAATATTAATTAGACAGAAATATATATATATATATATATATATATATATATATATATATATATATATATATATATATATATATATATATATTGTGCATCTTTTCATCTTCAATAAGAACAAAATAATATTAGTTGAAATCAAAATAGTACAACAATGAATCTTCAAAATGTTTGAAAATCAATCAAACTTTTATACTACTACAACTTGTTATTCTTACAATAACCTATATTTATAAGGTTAATAAACAGAAATAAAAATAAGATGAAGCAGAAAAAATATAAAATACAAGAATTAATCCGAGTCCACAGAAACTACTGTGTGTCCTTAAGAAATTTAATTCCCTCACTATACCCAAGGTTATGGATTAATTTCTCCCAAGATAAAACGGATTAAACATGTTAAAGAAATAGCGGTACCTCAAACTTCTTTAACTTCAACAAACTTAAGAACATCAACAAGTCACACAGACTCAGTCGATCGACACTTTGATTTTATTTGAGAGAAAAATAAATGCAGAGAAAGAAAAAAAATTCAGTATATGAAAAATCAAAAATTGACTTCCTTTTATAGCAATTTTCAGCATGAAACGTGTCTGTTCAGAGAAATCTGTTCAGACCCGTTTATTCCAGAAACTTGTGTCTTTTGGAAAAAATAACAACTTTTCAAAAAAATGTGTCTTGTCACGACCCAAAACCGAGCCGCGAGTGGCACCCACACTTATCCTATTATATGAGCGAACCAACCAATCTAACCCCAACATTTCAAACATAATGAACAAAATACAATGCGGAAGACTTAAACTCATTAATGAAAATCAATTCAATAACTTCTAAAAACTCAACATCTATTATTCCCCAAAATTTGGAAGTCATCATCACAAGAACATCTATCCTCAAATTACTAATCTAAGAGTATCTAAGAAGCTAAAATAAGTTAAAAAAAAAAGCTAGTCCTTGGCGGAAGTTCAAGGCACATGAAGAGGATAGATCCAGTCCAAGCTAGAAGCATTAGCTCACCCTGAAATCCGGTGGAATGAAGACTGGATAGAGTTGCGGTTGAGTTGAAGACGACGGCACGTTTGCTGCACTCCACTAATAATCAAGAAAACAAATACAAGTAGGGGTCAGTACAAAACACAAGTACTGAGTAGGTATCATCGGCCAAATCAAAATAGAAAACAATATATATCAGATAATAACATAAAATCAACCATATTACTCAACAGGTGAAAACAACAAGTTCACAAATCATGTGTAACCACATCAAACACACCTATGAGAACTCAAGTCTCCACACCTGTAACGACCTGTTTAGTCGTTTTGAGTAACAGATTTTAATTCTGGAAAAACTGGCGGGGACAACGGATGGAACGACGGACCGTCGTAGTCACGACGGCCCGTCGAGGAGGTGTCGTCCCATGGCACTTAGAATTTTGAAATTGGGTACTTAAAATCGACTCTCTGTAAATTGTGACGGACCTGCAGGACGTGCCGTCACACACACGACGAACCGTCGTGAGTTCCGTTGCAAAACACTTCAACTTTTGAGAATTTGGTGCAAGAAACGAGTTTCTGACCGCCGTGACGGACGTGCAGGACGGACCGTCACAGGTGTGACGGACCGTCACAGCGTTCGTGGTGACGATGGGATTTTGGGCAGGTGCGACGGCCATCGTGACGGACCGTCGCAGGCACGACGGCCCGTCACAGGCTGCGCAATCCCAGGCAGTTTAGGATTTCTCCACACGTTTTAAGGGTCGTTTTTGACTATTCTTTCCTTAATTATAAAGATTGAGGGTTAACATTAATAAGTCTAATTACTTAGGGGTTAAAAGGGGTAACCTCAAGTTAATTAGTGGGGTTTATTGTCCTTTTTCACACTTAATTATATTGTAATTAGGGTAAAGGAAAGAGGGTTTGAATAAAACAAAAGAGAAAGAACAACAAAGGGAGATTGATCGATTGAGAGAGAGCCGAACAAGGGGAAAAGGATATCAAAGCTTTGGAATTCTTGCTTGATCGCTAGTCTTCGGTGGAGGTAGGTTATGGTTTATTTTACGATATTCGTAGTGAACTCTTAATAGTGAATATTATGTGTTGATAGTATTGTAAAACCCTGCTATGTGCTTAAATTGTATGCTTGCATGATTATGATTATGAAATTGTGATGAATTAACAAAGCATGATGAAGCTATTGAATCCCAAATCTTGAAATAACCCTAATTCGCTCGATATATTATATAATAAGATTGATGAATGCCTTAGTATGAAAGAAGGCTTGATATATTATATAATGAGAATGATGATGCCTTAGTGTAAAAAGAAGGCTTGATGAATTAGGGGATCGGGTGCCACGTTCCGGTACCAGGATAGAATGAATATGAGGATCGGAGTGTCACGTTCCGACACCAGGATAGAATATGGATCGGGTGCCACGTTCCGGTACCAGGATAGAATATGGATCGGGTGCCATGTTCCGGTACCAGGATAGAATGAATATGAGGATCGGAGTGTCACGTACCGACACCAGGATAGTAATAGAGGAGCGGAGTGTCACGTACCGACACAAGAGGAAGAAATATAATGAATCATGAAAGATAATGAATATACTCAATCTAATGAACTTAATTCCCAAATGAGTATGGTATTGAGGCTTGAGTCCTCATGTGTGAACTCGGTTGTATTTATTGGTGAATTAATATTGCTATTGCTACATGTTGAGTATAGTAGTTGATTTACATTATTATTGATATATATTGTTCCCTATTTCGAGTTAGCCGATGATATCTACTCAGTACGTGTGGTTGTACTGACCCCCTACTTGTTGTTTCTTTCTTTGTTATTTATGTAATGCAGCAAACGTTCCGTCAACTTCAACTCAGCAGTAGATCTAGCCAGTCTTCACTTCATCGGAAATTCAGGGTGAGCTAATGCGTCTAGCTTGGACTGGGTCTTCTTCTTCAAGTCTTGATGCCTTGAACTTCCGGCATGGACTAGCTTTTATGTATTTTAGTTCTTAGACATTCTTAGTTTAGTAATTTGAGATAGATGTTCTTGTGATGATGACTTCCAGATTTTGGGGATAATAATAATAGTTTTGAATTGTTTTTATTAATGAGTTTAAGTCTTCCGCATTATTTTCTGTTGAAATATCTTGAAATGTTAAGGTTTAGATGGGTTGGTTCGCTCACATCGGAGGGTAAATGTGGGTGCCAGTCGCGTCCCCGATTTGGGTCGTGACAGACTTGGTATCAGAGCATTAGGTTCGTTGGTCTCATCACACAAGAACAGGTCTAGTAGAGTCTTAAGGAACGGTAGGGGGACGCCTTTACTTTTCCTTGAGAGGCTATAAGACTTTAGGAAAATTCCATTCTTTCATTCTTTCTTTCGTGCTACTACTTGAGTCCAATTGGTATCTAGGTGATACAAATTGGTATCTGACCATCTTCACTCTATTTCGCAGATGGTTAGAACTAGAGCAACGACCGCACCAGCAGCGACAACGGAAAGACATGAAACTACTGAGCCAGCCACTGGGGCTGTGGCTCGAGGAGGAACAGCGGCAAGAGGCCGTGGAAGAGGTCGTGGGAGGACGTCCTCTAGAGGAAGAGGACGAGCCCCTAGCCTATCTGATACTAGGGCAGTGACTCCTCCACCGACCGAGGATGTGGTAAGAGAGGGTGAGGAAGGGGAGAATGAACAAGGTCAGAATGAGGAAATGCCACCCCAACCTACCCCAGAGATGATCAACCAAGTACTTGCTTACCTTAGCGGGTTGTCTGATCAGGGTCAAGCACCTCCAGTGGTTTCTGCACCAACACCTCCGGTTTCAGAGATACGACATGCGGCTACTATGGCTCCCCGCATGGATGCAACATTGGGAATAGGCACATTTCCACGTCTGACTACTGGGCCTATTATGACAAACGATCAACACGAACTTTTTAGTAAGTTCTTGAAATTGAAACCTCCAGTCTTCAAGGGTGCAGAATCTGAGGATGCTTATGATTTTCTGGTTGATTTTCATGAGCTACTACACAAGATGGGGATAGTAGAGAGGTTTGGTGTCGAGTTCGTGAGCTATCAGTTCCAAGGGAACGCCAAAATGTGGTGGCGTTCACATGTTGAGTGTCACCAACAGAGGCACCACCTATGACTTGGGAATCATTCTCTACCCTGTTTATGGAGAAGTATATCCCAAGGACTTTGAGAGATAGAAAGAGGGATGAGTTCTTGAGTCTGGAGCAAGGTAGAATGACGGTTAATGCATACGAGGCTAAATTTCGCGCACTATCCAGATACGCCACCCAACTCTGTTTCAGTCCACAAGAACGGATCCGCCGTTTTGTGAAGGGGTTGAGGTCAGAATTGCGGATTTCAGCCTTACAGATAGCGGCAACAGCAACATCCTTCCAAGAGGTGGTAGACTTTGTGATAGAGGTGGAAGGAGTGAAGCCAGACGACTTCACCACGACATCGACCTCGAAAAGGTTCCGAAGGGGAGGTGAGTTTAATGGTTCTTATTCTAGAGGACAGAACTCCGGAGGTCACTCAAATCGACCAATTCAGTCTTCACTACAGACTGTAGTTGGGGGTCCGCCTCAGAACGGTCAACACTACTCTGAGAGGCCGATGCGTGAACCCAGAGAATGTTATGGATGTGGAGAGATTGGACACATTAAGAGGTATTGTCCAAACCAGAGTTACAGAACCCCACTGGCTAGAGGTAGGGGTGGTAATGGTAGAGGTCGCTATTCTGGAGGGCGTGGTGGCCGAGGTAATGGTGGCCACCAAAACGGCAGAGGTGAAGGCCAAAACGGAGCCACTACAACACAACATGGTAGGGGCAACGGACAGACGAATGACAGGGCCCATTGTTATGCTTTCCCTGGGAGGTCTGAAGCGGAGGCGTCTGATGCTGTTATCACAGGTAATCTCTTGGTTTGTGATTGCATGGCATCTGTATTATTTGACCCTGGCTCCACGTTTTCATATGTATCTTCCTCATTTGCTAATGGTCTAAATTTACATTGTGAATTACTTGACATGCCTATTCGTGTTTCTACTCCGGTGGGTGAGTCTGTGATAGTCGAAAAAGTGTATAGGTCTTGTTTGGTGAATTTTATGGGGAGCAACACTTATGTAGATTTGGTTATTTTAGAAATGGGTGACTTTGATGTAATTCTGGGTATGACTTGGCTTTCTCCGAATTTTGCGATTTTGGATTGTAATGCTAAAACGGTAACGTTAGCCAAGCCTGGGGCAGATCCGTTAGTGTGGGAGGGTGACTACACTTCCAATCCGGTGCGTATAATCTCCTTTATTCGTGCTCAGAAGATGGTTAGTAAGGGTTGTCTAGCTTTCTTGGCACATCTTAAGGATGACACTACTCAAGTACCATCGATTGAGTCAGTTTCGGTAGTCTGTGAGTTTTTAGATGTGTTCCCTGCAGATCTTCCCGGTATGCCACCAGATAGGGATATAGACTTCTGCATTGATTTGGAACCCGGTACTCGCCCCATTTCTATACCCCCGTATAGAATGGCTCCCGCCGAATTACGAGAGTTAAAGGCACAACTTCAAGAGTTGTTGAGCAAAGGCTTCATTAGACCAAGTGCATCTCCTTGGGGTGCTCCGGTGCTATTTGTGAAGAAGAAGGATGGGAGTTTCCGAATGTGCATAGATTACCGACAGTTGAACAAAGTAACTATTAAGAACAAGTACCCCATTCCTTGCATTGATGACTTGTTCGATCAGTTACAAGGTGCTTGTGTCTTCTCAAAGATTGACTTGAGGTCCGGTTATCACCAATTGAAAATACGAGCAACGGATGTGCCAAAGACTGCTTTTCGAACTAGGTATGGGCATTATGAATTTGTGGTAATGTCGTTTGGTCTTACTAATGCCCCTGCTGCCTTCATGAGCTTGATGAACGGGATTTTCAAGCCATACTTGGACCTCTTTGTGATTGTGTTTATTGATGATATACTGATATACTCCAAAAGTAAGAAGGAACATGATGAGCATTTGAGAATAGTGTTAGAGTTGTTGAGAAAGAAAAAGCTTTATGCGAAATTCTCCAAGTGTGAGTTTTGGCTAGATTCAGTGTCCTTCTTGGGGCACGTGGTTTCTAAGGATGGAGTGATGGTGGATCCATCCAAGATTGAGACAGTGAAGAATTGGGTAAGACCTACAAACGTGTCAGAAATAAGGAGTTTTGTGGGGTTAGCTAGCTACTACCGCCGATTCGTCAAGGGATTCTCTTCCATTGCTTCCCAATTGACGAACTTGACTAAGCAAAACGTCCCATTTGTATGGTCGGATGAGTGTGAGGAGAGCTTCCAGAAGCTTAAGACTTTGTTGACTACCGCGCCTATCCTCACCTTGCCGGTAGAGGGCAAAAACTTTATTGTTTATTGTGATGCATCCTATTCGGATTTGGGTGCAGTGCTAATGCAAGAGAAGAACGTGATCGCTTATGCTTCAAGACAATTAAAAGTGCATGAACGTAACTATCCGACCCATGATTTGGAGTTGGCCGCGGTAGTATTTGCACTAAAGCAATGGAGACACTACTTGTATGGGGTTAAGTGTGAAGTCTACACGGACCATCGTAGCCTACAGTATGTATTCACTCAGAAAGACTTGAACTTAAGACAGAGGAGATGGATGGAACTACTGAAGGACTACGACATCACTATCTTGTATCATCCGGGAAAAAGCAATGTTGTGGCAGATGCTTTGAGTAGGAAGGCCGGAAGCATGGGAAGTCTAGCTCATTTGCAAGCTTCTAGACGCCCATTGGCTAGAGAAGTGCAGACTTTGGCTAATGACCTTATGAGGTTAGAAATAAACGATAAGGGAGGATTGTTAGCTTGTGTAGAGGCAAAGTCCTCTTTTCTTGATCAGATTAAGGGGAAACAGTTTGATGATGAGAAACTAAGGCGAATTCGAGATAAAGTGATGCAAGGAGAGGCTAAGGAAGCAATAATCGATGGGGAAGGTGTTTTGAGGATCAAGGGAAGAGTATGTGTACCCCGCATCGATGATCTGATCACCACTATTCTTACAGAAGCTCATAGTTCCGGATATTCTATACATCCTGGTGCAACCAAGATGTATCGCGACCTAAAGCAACACTTCTGGTGGAGTAGAATGAAGCGAGATATTGTTGAGTTTGTTGCCAAATGTCCAAATTGTCAACAAGTGAAGTATGAACACCAGAGGCCCGGAGGAACACTTCAGAGAATGCCCATTCCCGAATGGAAGTGGGAGAGAATCGCAATGGACTTTGTGGTTGGTCTTCCAAAGACATTGGGTAAGTATGACTCTATTTGGGTGATTGTTGATAGGTTAGCTAAGTCTGCTCACTTCATTCCTGTCAAGGTGACCTATAATGCAGAGAAGTTAGCCAAGATCTACATCTCAGAAATCGTTCGGTTGCATGGAGTTCCACTCTCAATCATATCAGATAGAGGTACGCAGTTTACTTCTAAGTTTTGGAGAACATTGCATGCTGAATTAGGTACTAGATTGGACCTTAGTACTGCATTTCATCCTCAGACCGATGGTCAGTCTGAGCGAACGATTCAAGTTTTGGAGGATATGCTTCGCGCATGTGTGATAGAGTTTGGTGGCCATTGGGATAGTTTCTTACCTTTGGCAGAGTTTTCATACAATAATAGTTATCACTCTAGTATCGACATGGCTCCATTTGAAGCATTGTATGGGAGGAGATGTAGGTCTCCCATTGGTTGGTTTGATGCCTTTGAAGTTAGAACTTGGGGGACTGATCTGTTAAGAGATTCTATGGAGAAGGTGAAAGCTATTCAAGAAAAGCTTTTGGCGGCTCAAAGTAGACAAAGGAGTATGCGGACCGAAAGGTTAGAGACTTGGAGTTCATGGAAGGTGAACAAGTCTTGTTGAAGGTTTCGCCCATGAAAGGGGTGATGCAGTTCGGAAAAAGGGGTAAGTTAAGTCCAAGGTATATTGGACCATTTGAAGTGCTTAAGAGAATAGGGGAGGTGGCTTATGAATTAGCCTTGCCCCCAGGGCTGTCCGGAGTGCATCCGGTGTTCCATGTATCCATGTTGAAGAGATACCACGGAGATGGAAACTACATTATCCGTTGGGATTCAGTTTTGTTGGATGAGAACTTGACTTATGAAGAGGAACCGGTTGCTATATTAGATAGAGAAGTTCGCAAACTGAGGTCGAGAGAGATTGCATCCATCAAAGTGCAATGGAAGAATCGACCGGTTGAAGAGGCTACATGGGAGAAGGAGGCAGATATGCAAGAAAAATACCCACATCTGTTTACAGATTCAGGTACTCCTTTTCGCCACTGTTTTTCTTCTTTTGATCGTTCGGGGACGAACGATGGGTAAATTGGTATCTATTGTAACGACCTGTTTAGTCGTTTTGAGCAACAGATTTTAATTCTGGAAAAATTGGCGGGGACAACGGATGGAACGACGGACCGTCGTAGTCACGACGGCCCGTCGAGGAGGTGTCGTCCCATGGCACTTAGAATTTTGAAATTGGGTACTTAAAATCGACTCTCTGTAAATTTTGATGGACCTGCAGGACGTGCCGTCACACACACGACGAACCGTCGTGAGTTCCGTTGCAAAACACTTCAACTTTTGAGAATTTGGTGCAAGAAACGAGTTTCTGACCGCCGTGACGGACGTGCAGGACGGACCGTCACAGGTGTGACGGACCGTCACAGCTTTCGTGGTGACGATGGGATTTTGGGCAGGTGCGACGGCCATCGTGACGGACCGTCGCAGGCACGACGGCCCGTCACAGGCTGCGCAATCCCAGGCAGTTTAGGATTTCTCCACACGTTTTAAGGGTCGTTTTTGACTATTCTTTCCTTAATTATAAAGATTGAGGGTTACCATTAATAAGTCTAATTACTTAGGGGTTAAAAGGGGTAACCTCAAGTTAATTAGTGGGGTTTATTGTCCTTTTTCACACTTAATTATATTGTAATTAGGGTAAAGGAAAGAGGGTTTGAATAAAACAAAAGAGAAAGAACAAGAAAGGGAGATTGATCGATTGAGAGAGAGTCGAACAAGGGGAAAAGGATATCAAAGCTTTGGAATTCTTGCTTGATCGCTAGTCTTCGGTGGAGGTAGGTTATGGTTTATGTTACGATATTCGTAGTGAACTCTTAATAGTGAATATTATGTGTTGATAGTATTGTAAACCCTGCTATGTGCTTAAATTGTATGCTTGCATGATTATGATTATGAAATTGTGATGAATTAACAAAGCATGATGAAGCTATTGAATCCCAAATCTTGAAATAACCCTAATTCGCTCGATATATTATATAATAAGATTGATGAATGCCTTAGTATGAAAGAAGGCTTGATATATTATATAATGAGAATGATGATGCCTTAGTGTAAAAAGAAGGCTTGATGAATTAGGGGATCGGGTGCCACGTTCCGGTACCAGGATAGAATGAATATGAGGATCGGAGTGTCACATTCCGACACCAGGATAGAATATGGATCGGGTGCCACGTTCCGGTACCAGGATAGAATATGGATCGGGTGCCACGTTCCGGTACCAGGATAGAATGAATATGAGGATCGGAGTGTCACGTACCGACACCAGGATAGTAATAGAGGAGCGGAGTGTCACGTACCGACACAAGAGGAAGAAAGATAATGAATCTTGAAAGATAATGAATATACTCAATCTAATGAACTTAATTCCCAAATGAGTATGGTATTGAGGCTTGAGTCCTCATGTGTGAACTCGGTTGTATTTATTGGTGAATTAATATTGCTATTGCTACATGTTGAGTATAGTAGTTGATTTACATTATTATTGATATATATTGTTCCCTATTTCGAGTTAGCCGATGATATCTACTCAGTACGTGTGGTTGTACTGACCCCCTACTTGTTGTTTCTTCTTTGTTATTTGTGTAATGCAGCAAACGTTCCGTCAACTTCAACTCAGCAGTAGATCTAGCCAGTCTTCACTTCATCGGAAATTCAGGGTGAGCTAATGCGTCTAGCTTGGACTGGGTCTTCTTCTTCAAGTCTTGATGCCTTGAAATTCCGGCATGGACTAGCTTTTATGTATTTTAGTTCTTAGACATTCTTAGTTTAGTAATTTGAGATAGATGTTCTTGTGATGATGACTTCCAGATTTTGGGGATAATAATAATAGTTTTGAATTGTTTTTATTAATGAGTTTAAGTCTTCCGCATTATTTTCTGTTGAAATATCTTGAAATGTTAAGGTTTAGATGGGTTGGTTCGCTCACATCGGAGGGTAAATGTGGGTGCCAGTCGCGTCCCCGATTTGGGTCGTGACAACACCATACTCATTTGGGATATAGGTTCTTTTCATTCGAATCATAATTTCAAGATTCATTATCTTTATTCCTCTTGTGTCGGTACGTGACACTCCGCTCCCCTACTACTATGTGTCAGAACGTGACACTCCGATCCCCTAATTCTACGTGTCGGTTCGTGACACCCGATCCCCTAATTCTACGTGTCGGTTCGTGACACTCTGATCCCCTAATTCTACGTGTCGGTTTGTGATACCCGATCCCCTAATTCTACGTGTCGGTTCGTGACACCCGATCCCCTAATTCTACGTGTCGGTTCGTGACACCCGCTCCACTAATCTCATTATTTTAGTTCATCAAACCTTCTTTTATACCAAGGCATCATCATTAACAAAGTGAATTTAGGATTAGAGATTCAATAGCCTCATCATGCTTATTCATCACAATTATATAATCACATCATATAAGCACACAATTAAGCATATAGAAGGTTTTATAATACTACCCAACACATATCATTCGCTATTAAGAGTCTACTACGAATAGCATAAAACCATAACCTACTTCCACCTAAGATTCGTGATCAAGCAAGCAAATTCCCCAAAGCTTTTCTATCCTCTTCGTTCCTCTCTCTCTTGATCGATTCTCCCTCTCTTGTTCTTTCTATTTTTCTTATTCAAAATCCTTTTTCTTTTACCCTAATTAGCATATAATTAAGTATAAAAAATGATAAAAATAACCCACTAATTATTCCAAGGTTACCTCCTTTAACCCCCAAGTAATTGAGTTATTAATATTAAACCACTAACTTTATAATTATAAGAAGGAATAGTCCAAAACGCCCCTTAAAATATTTACAGAAATCCGACCCAGCCTGGGATTACGCAACCTGTGACTGTCCGTCGTGGCTGTTACGGTCCGTCCTGCAGGTCCGTCGCAAAGTTCAGAGAGTTAATTTCTGTGGAAAATGTGTGATGGTCCGTCGTGCCCACGACGGTCCGTCCTTCTATTCCGTCACGAAGTTCAGAGAGTCGATTTCAGTACCCAAATTTCAGAATTCTAAGTGTTTTGGAATGATACCCCCTCGACGGTCCGTCGTGCCCATGACGGTCCGTCGTGGGTTCCGTCGACTCAGACAGTTTTTCCCAAAATAAAATCTGCTGCTCAAAACGACTAAACAGGTCGTTACAATAGATACCAATTTACCCATCGTCCGTCCTCGAACGATCACAAGAAGAAAAACAAGGGCGAAAAGGAGTACCTGAATCTGTAAACAGGTGTGGGTATCTTTCTTGCATATCAGCCTCCTTCTCCCAAGTGGCCTCTTCAACTGGTCGATTCTTCCATTGAACTTTGATGGATGCAATCTCCCTCGACCTCAACTTGCGAATTTCTTTATCTAGAATGGCAACGGGCTCCTCCTCATAAGACAAATTCTCATCAAGCAAAACCGAATCCTAACGAATGATGTAGTTTCCATCCCCATGGTATCTTTTCAACATAGACACATGAAATACCGGATGCACTCCTGACAGTCCTGGAGGCAAGGCTAATTCATAATCCACCTCCCCTACTCGCTTAAGTACTTCAAATGGTCCAATATACCTTGGGCTTAGCTTACCTCTTTTACCAAACCGCATCACCCCTTTCATGGGTGAAACCTTCAGCAAGACTTGTTCACCCTCCATGAACTCCAAGTCTCTAACCTTTCGATCCGCATATTCCTTTTGCCTACTTTGAGCCGCTAAAAGCTTTTCTTGAATAGATTTCACCTTCTCTATTGAATCTCTCATCAGATCAGTACCCCAAGGTCTAACCTCAAATGCATCAAACCAACCAATGGGAGGCCTACAACTTCTCCCATACAATGCTTCGAATGGAGCCATATCAATACTTGAGTGATAGCTATTATTGTATGAAATTTCCTCTAAGGGTAAGAGTTGTCCCAATGACCACCAAATTCTATCACACATGCACGAAGCATATCCTCCAATACTTGAATCGTTCGCTCAGACTGACCATCGGTCTGAGGGTGAAATGCAGTACTAAGGTCCAACCTAGTACCTAATTCCGCATGCAATGTTCTCCAAAACTTAGAAGTAAACGGCGTACCTCTATCTGATATAATGGAGAGTGGAACTCCATGCAGTCGAACAATTTCTGAGACATAGATTTTGGCTAACTTCTCTGCATTGTAAGTCACCTTGACCGGAATGAAGTGAGCAGACTTAGTTAATCTGTCCACAATTACCCAAATAGAATCAAACTTACCTAATGTCTTTGGAAGACCAACCACGAAGTCCATTGCAATTCTCTCCCACTTCCATTCAGGAATGGGCATTCTCTGAAGTGTTCCTCCGGGCCTCTGGTGTTCATACTTTACTTGTTGACAATTTGGACATTTGGCAACAAAATCAACAATGTCTCGCTTCATTCTACTCCACCAAAAGTGTTGCTTTAGGTCACGGTAAATCTTGGTTGCACCAGGATTTATAGAATATCCGGAACTATGATCCTCTCTAAGAATAGTGTGGATCAAATTATCAACACCGGGCACACATACCCTTCCCTTAATTCTCAAAACACCTTCCTCATCAATTATTGCTTCTTTAGCCTCTCCTCGCAACACCATATCCCGAATTCGACTTAGTTTCTCATCATCAAACTGTTTTCCCTTGATCTTGTCAAGAAAAGAAGATCTCGCCTCCACACAAGCCAAAAATCCTCCCTTCTCATTTACTTCTAGCCTCATAAAGTCATTAGCCAAGTTTTGGATTTCTCTAGCTAACGGGCGTCTAGAGACTTGTAAGTGGGCTAAACTTCCCATGCTCCCTGCTTTTCTACTTAAGGCGTCTGCCACAACATTAGCCTTTCCTGGGTGATACAAGATGTTAACATCATAGTCCTTTAGTAGTTCCATCCATCTCCTCTGTCTCAAATTCAAATCCCTCTGAGTAAAGACATACTGTAGACTACGGTGATCTGTGTAGACTTCACACTTGACCCCATATAAATAGAGTCTTCATTGCTTTAATGCAAATATACCGCGGCCAACTCTAAATCATGGGTCGGGTAATTGCATTCGTGCACCTTTAATTTCCTTGAAGCATAAGCAATTACATTCTTCTCTTGCATTAGCACTGCACCCAAACCCGAATAGGATGCATCACAATAGACAATGAAATTCTTATCTTCCACTGGCAGGGTAAGGATTGGTGCAGTAGTCAACAAGGTCTTGAGTTTCTGAAATCTTTCCTCACACTCATCCGACCATACAAATGGAACATTCTGCTTAGTCAAGTTCGTCAATTGGGAAGCAATGGAAGAGAATCCCTTGACAAATCGACGGTAATAGCTAGCTAAGCCAACAAAGCTCCTTATTTCTGACACATTAGTAGGTCTTACCCAATTCTTCACTGTCTCAATCTTAGAAGGATCCACCATCACTCCATCCTTAGAAACCACGTGCCCCAAGAAGGACACTGAATCTAGCCAAAACTCACACTTGGAGAATTTGGCAAAAAGCCTTTTCTCCCTTAATACTTCCAACACAATTCTCAAATGCTCCTCATGTTCCTTCTTACTCTTAGAGTATATCAGTATATCATCAATAAATACGATCACAAAGAGATCCAGATATGGCTTAAAAATCCCGCTCATCAAGCTCATGAAAGCAGCAGGGGCATTTGTAAGACCAAAAGACATCACTACAAATTCGTAATGCCCATACATGGTCCGAAAAGCAGTCTTTGGCACATCCATTGCCTGTATTTTCAATTGATGATAACCGGATCTCAAGTCAATCTTAGAGAAGACACAAACACCTTGTAACTGATCGAACAAGTCATCAATGCGAGGAATGGGATACTTGTTCTTAATAGTTACCTTGTTCAACTGCCGGTAGTCTATGCACATCCGAAAACTCCCATCCTTCTTCTTCACAAACAAAACAGGAGCACCCCAAGGAGATGCACTTGGTCTAATGAAGCCTTTGCTCAACAACTCTTGAAGTTGGGCCTTTAACTCTCTTAACTCCGCGGGATCCATTCTATAAGGGGGTATAGAAATGGGGCGAGTGCCCGGTTCAAGATCAATGCAAAAGTCGATATCTCTATCCGGTGGCATACCAGGAAGATCTGCAGGGAACACATCCAGAAACTCATGGACTATTGAAACCGACTGAATTGAAGGTACTTGAGTAGTGTCATCCCTGAGATGTGCCAAGAAAGCTAAACACCCTTTGCTAACCATTTTCTTAGCACGAAGAAAGGAGATGATACGAACCGAAGTGGAAGTGTAGTCGCCCTCTCACACTAACTGATCTGTCCCAGGCTTGGCTAACGTCACAGTTTTAGCATTACAATCCAAGATTGCAAAATTTGGAGAAAGCCAAGTCATACCCAGAATTACATCGAAGTCAACCATTTCTAAGATAACCAAATCTACGTAAGTGTTGCTCCCCACAAAAGTCCCCAAACAAGACCTATATACTTTTTCAACTATCACAGACTCACCCACCGGAGTAGACACACGAATAGGTATGTCAAGCAATTCACAAGGTAAATTAAGACCAGTAGCAAATGAGGAAGATACATATGAAAATGTGGAGCCAGGATCAAATAATACAGAAGCCATGCAATCACAAACCAAAAGATTACCTGTGATAACAGCATCAGATGTCTCCGCTTTAGATCTCCCAGGGAAAGCGTAACAATGGGCCCTATCACCTGTCTGCACGTTGCCCCTACCATGTGGTGTTGTAGTAGCTCCAGTTTGCCTGTCACCCCGCCCGTTTTGGTGACCACCATTACCTCGGCCACCACGTCCTCCAGAATAACGGCCTCTACCATGACCACCTCTACCTCTAGCTATTGGGGGGTCTATAACTCTGTTTTGGACAATTCCTCCTAATATGTCCAGTCTCCCCACATCCATAACATTCTCTGGGGTCTAGCATAGGTCTCTGTGAGAATGACAAAGTCTGGGGATGGCCTCCAAACTCAGAGAAGTGTTGACCGGTCTGCGGTGGACCCCCAACTACAGTCTGTAGTGAAGACAGAATTGGTCGGACTGAGTAACCTCCTGAACCCTGTCCTCTAGAGTAAGAACCATTAAACTCACCTCCCTTTTGAAACCTTTTTGATGTCGATGCCATGGTGAAGTCATCTGGCTTCACTCCTTCCACCTCTATCACGAAGACTACCACTTCTTGAAAGGATTTTGCCGTGGCCGCTACCTGTAATGCTGAAATCCGCAATTATGACCTCAACCCCTTCACGAAACGGCAAATCCGCTCTTGTGGACTGAAACAAAGTTGGGTGGCATACCTGGATAATGCAGGAAACTTAGCCTCTTATGCAGTAACCGACATCCTACCTTGCTCTAGGCTCAAAAACTCATCTCTTTTCCTATACCTCAAAGTCCGGGGGATATACTTCTCCATAAACAAGCTAGAGAATGAGGCCTAAGTCATAGGTGGTGCCTCTGTTGGTTGACACTCAACATGTGACCGCCACCACATATTGGCGTTCCCTTGAAACTGATAAGTCACAAACTCAACACCAAACCGTTCTACTATACCATCTTGTGTAGTAGCTCATGACAGTCAACCAGAAAATCGTAGGCATCCTCAGGTTCAGCACCCTTGAAGACTGGAGGTTTCAATTTCAAGAACTTACTGAAAAGTTCATGCTGATCATTTGTCATTATAGGCCCTGTAGTCAGACGAGGAAACGTGCCTATTTCGAATGAGGCATCCATGCGGGGAGCCACGGTAGCTGCATGTTGTACCTCCGGAACCTGAGGTGCTGGTGCAGAAATCACTGGAGGTGTCTGGCCCTGATCAAATAACCCGCTAAGATAAGCAAGAACCTGATTGATCATCTCTGGGGTAGGTTGGGGTGGCAATCCCTCATTCTGTACTTGTCTATTCTCCCCTTCCTCACGCTCTCTTACCACTTCCTCAGTTGGTGGAGGAGTCACCGCCCTAGTACCAGATGGGCTAGGTGCTTGTCCTCTTCCTTTAGAGGATGTCCTCCCACGACCTCTTGCCACTGCTCCTCTCCGAGCTACAGCCCCAGTGGCTGGCTCAGTTGCATCTTGTCTTGCCGGTGTTGGTGTTGGCGCAGTCGTTGCTCTAGTTCTAACCATCTGCGAAATAGAGTGAAGATGATCAGATACCAATTTGTATCACCTAGATACCAATTGGATCCAAGTAATAGCACCAAAGAAAGAAAGAAAGAATGAAATTTTCCTAAAGTCTTATAGCCTCTCAAAGAAAAGTAAAGGCGTCCCCCTACCGTTCCTTAAGACTCTACTAGACTCGTTCTTGTGTGATGAGACCAACGAACCTAATGCTTTGATACCAAGTTTGTCACGACTCAAAACCGAGCCGCGAGTGGCACCCACACTTATCCTGTCATGACCCAAAACCGAGCCGCGAGTGGCACCCACACTTATCCTATTATGTGAGCGAACCAACCAATCTAACCCCAACATTTCAAACATAATGAACAAAATACAATGCGGAAGACTTAAACTCATTAATGAAAATCAATTCAATAACTTCTAAAAACTCAACATCTATTATTCCCCTAAATCTGGAAGTCATCATCACAAGAACATCTATCCTCAAATTACTAATCTAAGAGTATCTAAGAAGCTAAAATAAGTAAAAAAAAAAAAAACTAGTCCATGCCGGAAGTTCAAGGCATCAAGAAATGAAGAGGATAGATCCATTCCAAGCTAGAAGCATTAGCTCACCCTGAAATCCGGTGGAATGAAGACTGGCTAGAGTTGCGGTTGAGTTGAAGACGACGGCACGTTTGCTGCACTGCACAAATAATTAAGAAAACAAATACAAGTAGGGGTCAGTACAAAACACAAGTACTGAGTAGGTATCATCGGTCAACTCAAAATAGAAAACAGTATATATCAGATAATAACATAAAATCAACCATATTACTCAACAGGTGAAAACAACAAGTTCACAAATCATGTGTTACCACATCAAACACCTATGAGAACTCAAGTCTCCACATCATACTCATTTGGGATATAGGTTCTTTTCATTCGAATCATAATTTCAAGATTCATTATCTTTATTCCTCTTGTGTCGGTACGTGATACTCCGCTCCCCTACTACTATGTGTCGGAACGTGACACTCCGATCCCCTAATTCTACGTGTCGGTTCATGACACCCGATCACCTAATTCTACGTGTCGGTTCGTGACACTCCGATCCCCTAATTCTACGTGTCAGTTCGTGACACACGATCCCCTAATTCTACGTGTCGGTTCGTGACACCCGATCCCCTAATTCTACGTGTCGGTTCGTGACACCCGCTCCACTAATCTCATTATTTTAGATCATCAAGCCTTCTTTTATACCAAGGCATCATCATTAACAAAGTGAATTTAGGATTAGAGATTCAATAGCCTCATCATTCTTATTCATCACAATTATATAATCGCATCATGTAAGCACCCAATTAAGCATATAGAAGGTTTTATAATACTACCCAACACATATCATTCGCTATTAAGAGTCTACTGCGAATAGCTTAAAAACCATAACCTACTTCCACCGAAGATTCGTGATCAAGCAAGCAAATTCCCTAAAGCTTTGCTATCCTCTTCGTTCCTCTCTCTCTTGATCGATTATCCCTCTCTTGTTCTTTCTATTTTTCTTATTCAAACCCCTTTTTCTTTTACCCTAATTAGCATATAATTAAGTATAAAAGATGATAAAAATAACCCACTAATTATTCCAAGGTTACCTCCTTTAACCCCAAAGTAATTGAGTTATTAATATTAAACCACTAACTTTATAATTATAAGCAGGAATAGTCCAAAACGCAACTTAAAATATTTACAGAAATCCGACCCAGCCTGGGATTACGCAACCTGTGATGGTCCGTCATGGGTGTGACGGTCCGTCCTGCAGGTCCATCGCAAAGTTCAGAGAGTTAATTTCTGTGGAAAATGTGTGACGGTCCGTCGTGCCCACGATGGTCCGTCCTGCCAGTCCGTCACGAAGTTCAGAGAGTCGATTTCAGTACCTTAATTTCAGAATTCTAAGTGTTTTGGAACGAGACCCCCTCGACAGTTCGTCGTACCCATGACGGTCCGTCGTGGGTTCCGTCGACTCAGACAGTTTTTCCCGAAATAAAATCTGCTGCTCAAAACGACTAAACAGGTCGTTACATGTCTGTTAGGAAAATAACTACTTTTTGGAAAGTAACGACTTTTCGGAATGTTATCGTTATCCGCAAATTTATAAGAGATATTATTAACAGGATTTATTTGATTTAACAAAAGTTGATTAAATAAATTTTGTCCAAAAAAATTTATCAATCAATCACCTCCAAAGCCGAGCCGAGCGAGCGACGACGGCGCAAGGGGGCATCCTCTTCTTAGCTCTTTAAGAAGTAATGGAAGTGTTTCCTTCTATAAGGACAATAATTTCCCTTTCTTTTGCCGATATGGGAGAAATGACTTTTCATTTGCACTTTGCAAATGAATTTTCATTTTCCCTCTAAAGTAGTTCCCTCACTTTCATATTCTCTCTTTTCTTTTCCCATTCACACTTGTTAAAACCCAACACAACTCTCTATGCATGAATCTCCAAGATAATTAAGTTTCTTTCTTCATTTTGTTGAACTTGTACCAAATAATGTGATGAATCTTTCAAGAATATACCAATGATATGTCTTCTTTTTTGATTACTTAACTACATGATTGATGAAGAAAAAGATGAAGAAAATAAAATTAAAAGATTATACTACTAAAAAGAAAGAATGAAAAAATGAAAATGAACATGCAACATCTCCATAAATGATTGATATTTATAGATAAAATAAGTCATAAAAATTATTAAAAGGGAATTGAAAAGACATGCTATTTAAGTAGAGAATGTCAGTAGATGGGGCTTTTTTTGTAACTCATTTCATATGATTACAATATTAAATATGATTGAATTTTATAACTAATAAAAAAATATTTTATAAAAAAAAAGACAAAAAAGAAGAAGAAATAAATGGAGGCCACATAGAGATGCCACATCAGCGGTTTTGGATTCAGATTTATATATATACATATTGATTGGGTATATTAATGTGCTGGCCTTTTTTTTTAATACAAACACTTATTGTTGACACATATTTTTTGACCGAACATAAAATTTTACACTAGTTTTTATTCCTTGAATATTTTTTCTTTATGTTTTGAATTTGTCTTATTTTAGTAAGTATATTTTAAAAGATTTGAATTTTTTTAAAAAAAATATATATTTGTTTTTAGTTTAATAAATAAGTTAATAATAGTAATTACTATTATTATATTAGCTAATTAATTTTGTTTGTCTAAAAAAATAATTAAAACATATTCTTATTATTATGTTAATTTATATGCTATATATTAACTAAAGAAAACTAAATAAAACATACCCCACTTCACCCCACATCTACCCACTACCCCACTATAATACACCCCCAACCCATCCTATATTTTGGCCAAGCTACAACAGAAAAAATACACACACGCACATCTCGTTTCCTAACAAAAAATATTCACATTCATATCCAAATACATTCTACTGTAACGACCTATTTAGTCGATTCGAGCAGTAGAGTTTAGTTTTGAAAATAACTGACTGTGTCGACGGACCACACGACGGACCGTCATGGTCACGACGGATCGTCGAGGGTCTCCGTCTCAAAACACTTAAACTCTGAAAATTTGGGTATGGGGATCAACTCTCTGAACTTCGCGACGGAACTGCAGCACGGACTGTCGTAGATACGACGGACCGTCACAGACCATTTTACTGAAATTGAGTCTCTGAACTCTGTGACGACCCTGCAGGACGGACCGTCGCAGGCACGACGGGCCGTCACGAGTGACGTAACCTTGACTGGGTCGGATTTCTGTTAAAAGTTTTTAAGGGGCGTTTTGGACTATTCATGCGTATAATTAGGAAGTTAGTGGGTTAATGTCAATAATTTAATTACTTGGGGGTTAAAGGAGATAACCTTGAAATAAATAGTGGGTTACTTTTATCATCTTTTATACTTAATTATATCATAATTAGGGTAAAAGAAAAAGAGTTTGAATAAGGAAAAATAGAAAGAACAGAGAGAAGAGGGAAGAACGAATGAGAGAGGGAGAAGTGAAGAGGAATGCAAAGACATTGAGAAGTAGATTGCTTGATCACGATTCTTCGGTGGAGGTAGGTTATGGTTTATGCTATCTTATAGTAAACTCTAAATAGCGATTGATATGTATTGGGTGGTATTGTAAAGTATTGTAAAGTCTTCTATATGCTTAATTGTGTTGTTGCTTGTTGTGATTATGTAAATGGTGATGGATTATAATGATAATACTATGGAATATTAAAAACCTTAAATCCACTCTATTAATGATGATACCTTGATATAAAGGAAGGTTGATGAACTGGAAAATAATGAGATTAGGGGATCGGGTGTCACAAACCGACACGTAGAATTAGGGGATCGGGTGTCACGAACCGACACGTAGAATTAGGGGATCGGGTGTGACGAACCGACACGTAGTATTAGGGGATCGGGTGTCACGAACCGACACGTAGAATTAGGGGATCGGAGTATCACGTTCCGACACATAGTAGTAGGGGATCGGAGTGTCACGTTCCGACACCAGGATAATAAAGAGAATGGATCTTGAGGGGATCGGAGTGTCACGTTCCGACACCAGGATGATAAAGAGAATGAATCTGGAATTATGTTAATATAATCAGTTTAAAGAACCTATTTCCCAAATGAGTATGGTGTGGAGGCTTGAGTCCTCATAGATGTGCTTGGGTTGTGGCCAATGGTTATGGTACTTGTTGTTGTTACCTGTTGAGTATGTAGTTGATTTTATATTATTATTTGATATATATTGCTTTATATTTTGAGTTGGCCGATGATACCTACTCAGTACGTGTTCCTTGTAGTGACCTCTACTTGTATTCTTTTTCTTTGTTATTTGTGGAGTGCAGCAAACGTACCATCAACTTCAACTCGTCCTCAACTCTAGCCAGTCTTCATCACGTCAGCTTTCAGGTTGAGCTATTGTTCCTAGCTCGGACTGGATTCTCTCCTCCGTGTCTTGATGTCCTTGAAGTTCGGACATGGACCATTCGTTTACTTATTTTAGTTCTTAAATACTCTTAGATTTAGTAATTTGAGGATAGATGTTCTTGTGGTGATGACTTCCAGATTTTGGGGAATAATAAGTATTAAATTTTAGAAGTTATTTATTGGTTATATTAATGAGTTTTAAGTCTTCCGCATTATATTTTGTTCGTTATGGTTGGAATATTGGTAAATGTTGGGGTTTAGATTGGTTGGTTCGCTCACATAGGAGGATAAGTGTGGGTGCCACTCGCGGCTCGTTTTGGGTCGTGACATCTACACACACCATACAAATACACACATACCCCAAAAAAATAAAGGTGAAGTTCGAGGTTTGTTTTCGCGGGTTTAAATTAGTGGTTCCTAAATTTTTTCTTTTCGTGAAATAATTTTTACAAGAGAAAATATATTATTTTATTTTATTTTATTTTTTATTAATTTTATGTCATGATAATACAAGAATGGATTGCAATATGTTTAGTTATTAAATTTTATTTATATTTAAACCATTAATATTTATTGACATTATTATATGAAGTATGTTCAAATCTTTCATATCAACATTATATTTAGATATTTTATATAGTTATATTTAGTGTGAAATTGTAATAATAAATCGTAGTTTATTTCATATTTAAATAACTCATAGTTTATTTCATATTTAAGTAAAACTATTGTCCAAGTCTATTCTTATTTTTCATATTTAGTTTTTTAATGATGATATATATAATTATTATGTAAAATATTAATTTTAATTAGTAAATTTTTCTTTTAATGTCAATGACGTAAAAAAAGGTTTAAAAGGTAGAAATCAAAAGAAGGAAAAAAAAGGATAAAAAGAAGGGAAAGTTAAATAAAGGGAAAAAATGAATTATATTTTCTTTTACAAAAGATAGAAAAAAAAAGAAAATATAATGAAAAAGGGAAAAGATCACGTGTCAAAAACAAACACAATAATAATAATAATAATAATAACAATAATAATAATAATAATAATAATATAAATCAATACATAAAAGAGGGAAAAGAAAAGAGAAATAATTATTAAAAATTAAAAATAGTAAAAAGAAGGGAAACAGGAAAACGTTACAATGAAAAAAATAAAACAAAAAAAGTGAGAAATTAAGAAATAAACAAATGTTGAAAGCACATTGTTCATGGTTACGGTTAAACAATTAAATTGAACTGCAATTCGAACTAAATTGATTTAGAACAATCGATATTTAGTTGGATTTGATTAGGTTTAATTTTTGAATTTTGAAAATTAATACTATTTAGTTTGGTTTTGATTTTCCAAAAAAATATCCGCAAAAATAATCAAATCAAACCGTTATATTATATATATAAATATTATTATTATTTATATATATTTCATAAATAAAATGTAAATATTTTATTAAATTTTAATTAAGTTAAGTCTTTAACTTTGTTATTTTTTTAAGCCCATCACTTAAACTCTAGCCAACTATTAAAACCCTAATCCTAACTCCACCAAAACTTTATTATTTAAGTGACTTTTGCATACCCTAATTGCCTACCTAAAAAATTCACGTCCAGTTCTTAAAAAAACTTTACATGCACGCAGATCATAACTTTCTAGCTTTATAACTTTCTTCTTTGTATTTTCTTTAATAAAAGCTTTTGCACTTATTTTTTAATTTTCTTTTAAGTTTTCAACTTCATATACAAGAAAGTGAAGATTAATGGTAATTTTTTATATTATATTTTTTCTTAATTTTCTCTGATTTTAATCTTGAGACCATGACTTTAAAATTGAAATTTTTTCTTTCTTTTTATTACATGAATTTCAGATGAAACGATAAATCGAGGATGAAGATATAGACGTTCAACCTCAAGTAAAAAATTCTACAATAGATAAAACTCAAGCAAAAGGTAATTTTTCAAATTGTAACGACCTGTTTAGTCGTTTTGAGCAACAGATTTTATTTCTGGAAAAACTGAAGGACTACGATATCACTATCTTGTATCATCCGGGGAAGGCAAATGTTGTGGCAGATGCTTTGAGTAGAAAGGCGGGAAGCATGGGAAGTCTAGCTCACTTGCAAGCTTCTAGAAGCCCATTGGCTAGAGAAGTGCAGATTCTGGCTAATGACCTTATGAGGTTAGAAATAAATGAGAAGGGAGGATTGTTTGCTTGTGTAGAGGCAAAATCTTCTTTCCTTGATCTGATTAAGGGGAAACAGTTTGATGATGAGAAATTGATCCGGATTCGAGATAAAGTGTTGCAAGGAGAGTCTAAAGAAGCAACAATCGACGAGGAAGGTATTTTGAGGATCAAGGGAAGGGTATGTGTACCCCGCATCGGTGATTTGATCACCACTATTCTGACAGAGGCTCATAGCACAAGGTATTCTATACATCCGGGTGCAACCAAGATGTATCGCGACCTAAAGCAACACTTCTGGTGGAGTAGAATGAAGCGTGATATTGTTGACTTTATTGCCAAGTGTCCAAACTGTCAACAAGTGAAATATGAACACCAAAGGCCCGGAGGAACGCTTCAGAGAATGCCCATTCCCGAATGGAAGTGGGAGAGAATCGCGATGGACTTCGTGGTTGGTCTTCCCAAGACATTGGGTAAGTATGACTCTATTTGGGTGATTGTTGATAGGTTAACTAAGTCTGCTCATTTCATTCCGGTCAAGGTGACTTACAATGCAGAGAAGTTAGCAAAAATCTACATCTCAGAAATCGTTCGACTGCATGGGGTTCCACTGTCCATCATATCAGATAGAGGTACGCAGTTTACTTCTAAGTTTTGGAAAACCTTGCATGCTGAATTGGGTACTAGATTGGACCTTAGTACTGCATTTCATCCTCAGACCGATGGTCAGTCTAAGCGAACGATTCAAGTGTTAGAGGATATGCTTCGCGCATGTGTGATAGAATTTGGTGGCCATTGGGATAGCTTCTTACCTTTGGCGGAGTTTTCATACAATAATATCTATCACTCCAGTATCGACATGGCTCCATTTGAAGCATTGTATGGGAGGAGGTGTAGATCTCCCATTGGTTGGTTTGATGCATTTGAGGTTAGACCTTGGGTACTGACCTCCTGAGGGATTCGTTAGATAAGGTGAAGTGCATTCAAGAAAAGCTTCTGCGGCGCAAAGTAGACAAAAGGAGTATGCAGACCGAAAGGTTAGAGACTTGGAGTTCATGGAAGGTGAACAAGTCTTGTTGAAGGTTTCACCCATGAAAGGGGTGATGCGGTTTGGTAAAAGAGGTAAGTTAAGTCCAAGGTATATTGGACCATTTGAAGTGCTTAAGTGAATAGGGGAGGTGGCTTATGAATTAGCCTTGCCCCCAGGGCTGTCCGGAGTGCATCCGGTATTTCACGTGTCCATGTTGAAAAGATACCACGGAGATGGAAACTACATCATCCGTTGGGATTCAGTTTTGTTTGATGAGAATTTGACTTATGAGGAGGAACCAGTTGCTATTTTAGATAGAGAGGTTCGCAAGTTGAGGTCGAGAGAAATTACATCCATCAAGGTTCAATGGAAGAATCGACCGGTTGAAGAAGCTACTTGGGAAAAGGAGGCAGATATGCAAGAAAAATACCCACATCTGTTTACAGATTCAGGTACTCCTTTTCGCCATTGTTTTTCTTCTTTTGATCGTTCGGGGACGAACGATGGGTAAATTGGTATCTATTGTAACGACCTGTTTAGTCGTTTTGAGCAACAGATTTTATTTCTGGAAAAACTGGCTGGGACGACGGATGTAACGACGGACCGTCGTGGTCACGACGGCCCGTCGAGGAGGTTCCGTTCCATGACACTTAGAATTCTTCAATTTGGATATTAAAATCGACTCTCTGTAATCTGTGACGGACCTGCAGGACGTGCCGTCACATCTACGACGAACCGTCGTGGGGCACCGTTTCAATATACTTAGGAATTCTGAAATTGGGTACCGAAAAATAAGTTTCTGACCGTCAGGACGGAGGTGCAGGACGGACCGTCACAGGTGTGACGGGCCGTCACAGTCCACCTGAATTTTGGGAGGCTGCGACGACCATCGTGACGGACCGTCGCAGGCACGACGGCCCGTCACAGGTTGCGCAAATCCCAGGCAGAATAGGATTCCTCTACACGTTTTAAGGGTCGTTTTGGACTATTCTTTCCTTAATTATAAAGATTGAGGGTTAATATTAATAAGTCTAATTATTTGGGGGTTAAAAGAGGTAACCTTAAGTTAATTAGTGGGTTCTATTGTCCTCTTTTAGTCTTAATTATATGATAATTAGGGTAAAGGAAAGAGGGTTTGAATAAAACAAAACAGAAAGAACCAAGAGAAAGAGAGGAATCGATCGAGAGGCTGAGGAGAAAGCAAAGCTTTGGAAATTCTTGCTTGATCACTAGTCTTCGGTGGAGGTAGGTTATGGTTTCATGCTATTCGTAGTAGACTCTTAATAGCGCATGATATGTATTGGTAGTATTGTAAACCTGTCTATATGCTTAATTGTATGCTTGCATGAATATGATTATGTGATTTTGATAAACAAGCATGATGAAAACCATTGAATCCCAAATCTTGAAAGAAACTTTAATCTACGATATTAATGATGATGCCTCGGTATAAAAGAAGGCTTGATGAACTGATAGAACGAATTTAGTGGATCGGAGTGTCACGTTCCGACACATAGTAATAGTGGATCGGAGTGTCACGTTCCGACACATAGTAATAGTGGATCAGAGTGTCACGTTCCGACACATAGTATTAGTGGGACGGGTGTCACGAACCGACACGTAGATATAGGGGATCGGAGTGTCACGTTCCGACACATATAGGGGATCGGAGTGTCACGTTCCGACACATATAGGGGATCGGAGTGTCACGTTCCGACACATATAG
Organism: Solanum peruvianum; assembly: GCA_027705065.1. Taxonomy (NCBI): domain Eukaryota; kingdom Viridiplantae; phylum Streptophyta; class Magnoliopsida; order Solanales; family Solanaceae; genus Solanum; species Solanum peruvianum. The sequence goes on along the minus strand of JAKWJD010001756.1, from coordinate 434,545 downwards.
GGGATCGGAGTGTCACGTACCGACACATAGTGGTAGGGGATCGGAGTGTCACGTACCGACACAAGAGGAAGAAAGATAATGAATCTTGAAAGATGATAATATACTCAACATAATGAACTTAATTCCCAAATGAGTATGGCATTGAGGCTTGAGCCCTCATGGATGAACTTGATGGTACTAATTGACGATTATAATACTTGTTGTTGCTACATGTTGAGTTTATAGTTGATTTATAATATTACTTGATATATATTATCTTCTATTTTGAGTTGGCCGATGTTATCTACTCAATACTTGTGGTTGTACTGACCCCCTACTTTTATGTTTTCTTCTTTGTTATTTATGAAATGCAGCAAACGTTCCGTCAACTTCAACACAACAGTAACTCGAGCCAGTTTTTCGTCATACCGGACCTTCAGGGTGAGCTAATGCTTCTAGCTTGGACTGGGTCTCCTTCTTCAAGTCTTGATGCCTTGAACTTCCGGCATGGACTAGCTTTTTAGTTATTTTTGTTCTTAGACATTCTTAGCTTAGTAATTTGAGATAGATGTTCTTGTGATGATGACTTCCAGATTTTGGGGATATTAATAATAGTTTTGAATTGTTTTATTAATAAGTTTAAGTCTTCCGCATTATTTTCTGTTGATATATCTTGAAATGTTAAGGGTTAGTTTGGTTGGTTCGCTCACATAGGAGGGTGGATGTGGGTGCCAGTCACGTCCCCGATTTGGGTCGTGACAAGCTTGGTATCAGAGCCTTAGGTTCGTTGGTCTCATCACAAAAGAACAGGTCTAGTAGAGTCTTAAGGAACGGTAGGGGGACGCCTTTACTTTTCTTTGAGAGGCTATAAGACTTTAGGAAAATTCCATTCTTTCATTCTTCTTTCGTTCTACTACTTGAGTCCAATTGGTATCTAGGTGATACAAATTGGTATCTGACCATCTTCATTCTATTTCGCAGATGGTTAGAACTAGAGCAACGACCGCATCAGCAGAAACAACGGAAAGACAAGAAATGACTGAGCCAGCCACTGGGGCTGTAGCTCGAGGAAGAGCAGTGGCAAGAGGCCGTGGAAGAGGTCGTGGGAGGACGTCCTCTAGAGGAAGAGGACAAGCCCCTAGCCCATCTGATACTAGGGCAGTGACTCCTCCACCGACCGAGGAGGTGATAAGAGAGGGTGAGGAAGGGGAAACTGAACAAGCGCAGAATGAGGAAATGCCACCCCAACCTACCCCAGAGATGATTAACCAGGTACTTGCTTATCTTAGCGGGTTATCCGATCAGGGTCAGGCACCTCCAGTGGTTTCTGCACCAACACCTCCGGTTTCCGAGATACGACATGCGGCTACTATGGCTCCCCGCATGGATGCATCATTGGGGATAGGCACATTTCCACGTCTGACGACTGGGCCTATTATGACAAACGATCAGCATGAACTCTTCAGTAAGTTCTTGAAATTGAAACCTCCAGTCTTTAAGGGTGCAGAATAAGAGGATGCCTACGATTTTCTAGTTGATTGTCATGAGCTACTACACAAGATGGGCATAGTAGAACGGTTTGGCGTGGAGTTCGTGAGCTATCAGTTTCAAGGGAACGCCAAAATGTGGTGGCGGTCACATGTTCAGTGTCAACCAACAGAGGCACCACCTATGACTTGGGAATCATTCTCCAACTTGTTTATGGAGAAGTATATCCCAAGGACTTTGAGAGATAGAAAAAGGGATGAGTTCTTGAGTCTCGAGCAAGGAAGGATGACAGTTAACGCATATGAGGCTAAATTTCGCGCACTATCCAGATATGCCACCCAACTTTGTTTCAGTCCACAAGAACGGATTCGCCGTTTCGTGAAGGGGTTGAGGTCAGAGTTGCGGATTTCAGCCTTACAGGTAGCGGCAACGGCAACATCCTTCCAAGAGGTGGTAGACTTTGTGATAGAGGTGGAAGGAGTGAAACCAGATGACTTCACCACGACATCGACATCAAAAAGGTTTCGAAGGGGAGGTGAGTTTAATGGTTCTTACTCTAGAGGACAGAGCTCCGGAGGTCACTCAGTTCGACCAATTCAGTCTTCACTACAGACTGTAGTTGGGGGTCCACCTCAGAACGGTCAACACTACTCCGAGAGACCTATGCCTGACTCCAGAGAGTGCTATGGATGTGGGGAGATTGGACATATTAGGAGAAATTGTCCAAAACAGAGTTACAGACCCCCAATAGCTAGAGGTAGAGGTGGTCATGGTAGAGGCCGCTTTTCTGGAGGACGTGGTGGTCGAGGTAATGGTGGTCACCAAAACGGCAGAGGTGATGGGCAAAACGGAGCCACTACTACACAATATGGTAGGGGCAACGGACAGACAAACGATAGGGCCCATTGTTACGCTTTCCCTGGAAGATCTGAAGCGGAGGCGTCTGATGCTGTTATCACAGGTAATCTTTCAGTTTGTGATTGCATGGCATCTGTATTATTTGACCCTGGCTCCACGTTTTCATATGTATCTTCCTCATTTGCTAATGGTCTTAACTTACATTGTGAATTACTTGGCATGCCTATTCGTGTTTCTACCCCGGTGGGTGAGTCTGTGATAGTTGAAAGGGTATATAGGTCTTGTTTGGTGAATTTTGTGGGGAGCAACACTTATGTAGATTTGGTTATTCTAGAAATGGGTGACTTCGATGTAATTCTGGGTATGACTTGGCTTTCTCCGAATTTTGCGATCTTGGATTGTAATGCCAAAACTGTGACGTTAGCCAAGCCTGGGACAGATCCGTTAGTGTGGGAGGGTGACTAAACTTCCAATCCGGTGCGTATCATCTCCTTTCTTCGTGCTAAGAAAATGGTTAGTAAAGGGTGTTTAGCTTTCTTGGCACATCTCAAGGACGACACTACCCAAGTACCCTCGATTGAGTCGGTTTCGGTAGTCCGTGAGTTTTTGGATGTGTTCCCTGCAGATCTTCCTGGTATGCCACCGGATAGGGATATCGACTTTTGCATTGATTTGGAACCGGGCACTCGCCCCATTTCTATACCCCCTTATAGAATGGCTCCCACCGAGTTAAGAGAGTTAAAAGCACAACTTCAAGAGTTGTTGAGCAAAGGCTTCATTAGACCAAGTGCATCTCCTTGGGGTGCTCCGGTGTTGTTTGTAAAGAAGAAGGATGGGAGTTTTCGAATGTGCATAGATTACCGGCAGTTGAACATGGTAACTATTAAGAACAAGTATCCTCTTCCTCGCATTGATGACTTGTTCGATCAACTACAAGGTGCTTGTGTCTTTTGTAAGATTGACTTGAGATCCGGTTATCATCAATTGAAAATACGGGCAACGGATGTGCCAAAGACTGCTTTTCGGACTAGGTATGGGCATTATGAATTTGTAGTGATGTCCTTTGGTCTTACGAATGCCCCTACTGCGTTCATGAGCTTGATGAACGGGATATTTAAGCCGTATTTGGATCTCTTTGTGATCGTGTTTATAGAAAATATACTGGTATATTCTAAAAGTAAGGAGGAACATGAGGAGCATTTGAGAATTGTATTGGAAATGTTAAGGGAGAGAAAGCTTTATGCCAAGTTCTCTAAGTGTGAGTTTTGGCTAGATGCAGTGTCCTTCTTGGGGCATGTGGTTTCGAAGGATGGGGTGATGGTAGATCCTTCTAAGATTGAGACAGTGAAGAATTGGGTAAGACCCACTAATGTGTCAGAAATAAGGAGCTTTGTTGGGTTAGCTAGCTACTACCGCCGATTTGTCAAGGGATTCTCTTCTATCGCTTCCCAACTGACGAACTTGACTAAGCAAAATGTTCCATTTGTATGGTCGGATGAGTGTGAGGAAAGCTTTCAGAAACTCAAGACCTTGTTGACTACCGCACCTATCCTCACCTTGCCGGTAGAGGGTAAGGACTTCATTGTTCTTGCGATGCATCCTATTCGGGTTTGGGTGCAGTGCTAATGCAAGAGAAGAACATGATTGCTTATGCTTCAAGACAATTAAAAGTGCATGAACGTAACTATCCAACTCATGACTTGGAATTGGCCGCGGTAGTATTTGCATTGAAGCAATGGAGGCACTATTTATATGGAGTTAAGTGTGAAGTCTATACGGATCATCGTAGCCTACAGTATGTCTTTACTCAGAAAGATTTGAACTTGAGACAAAGGAAATGGATGGAACTACTGAAGGACTACGATATCACTATCTTGTATCATCCGGGGAAGGCGAATGTTGTGGCAGATGCTTTGAGTAGAAAGGCGGGAAGCATGGGAAGTCTAGCTAACTTGCAAGCTTCTAGACGCCCATTGGCTAGAGAAGTGCAGATTCTGGCTAATGACCTTATGAGGTTAGAAATAAATGAGAAGGGAGGATTGTTAGCTTGTGTAGAGGCAAAATCTTCTTTCCTTGATCTGATTAAGGGGAAACAGTTTGATGATGAGAAATTGATCCGGATTCGAGATAAAGTGTTGCAAGGAGAGGCTAAAGAAGCAACAATCGACGAGGAAGGTATTTTGAGGATCAAGGGAAGGGTATGTGTACCCCGCATCGGTGATTTGATCACCACTATTCTGACAGAGGCTCATAGCACAAGGTATTCTATACATCCGGGTGCAACCAAGATGTATCGCGACCTAAAGCAACACTTCTGGTGGAGTAGAATGAAGCGTGATATTGTTGACTTTATTACCAAGTGTCCAAACTGTCAACAAGTGAAATATGAACACCAAAGGCCCGGAGGAACGCTTCAGAGAATGCCCATTCCTGAATGGAAGTGGGAGAGAATCGCGATGGACTTCGTGGTTGGTCTTCCCAAGACATTGGGTAAGTATGACTCTATTTGGGTGATTGTTGATAGGTTAACTAAGTCTGCTCATTTCATTCCGGTCAAGGTGACTTACAATGCAGAGAAGTTAGCAAAAATCTACATCTCAGAAATCGTTCGACTGCATGGGGTTCCACTGTCCATCATATCAGATAGAGGTACGCAGTTTACTTCTAAGTTTTGGAAAACCTTGCATGCTGAATTGGGTACTAGATTGGACCTTAGTACTGCATTTCATCCTCAGACCGATGGTCAGTCTGAGCGAACGATTCAAGTGTTAGAGGATATGCTTCGCGCATGTGTGATAGAATTTGGTGGCCATTGGGATAGCTTCTTACCTTTGGCGGAGTTTTCATACAATAATAGCTATCACTCCAGTATCGACATGGCTCCATTTGAAGCATTGTATGGGAGGAGGTGTAGATCTCCCATTGGTTGGTTTGATGCATTTGAGGTTAGATCTTGGGGTACTGACCTCCTGAGGGATTCGTTAGATAAGGTGAAGTGCATTCAAGAAAAGCTTCTAGCGGCGCAAAGTAGACAAAAGGAGTATGCAGACCGAAAGGTTAGAGACTTGGAGTTCATGGAAGGTGAACAAGTCTTGTTGAAGGTTTCACCCATGAAAGGGGTGATGCGGTTTGGTAAAAGAGGTAAGTTAAGTCCAAGGTATATTGGACCATTTGAAGTGCTTAAGCGAATAGGGGAGGTGGCTTATGAATTAGCCTTGCCCCCAGGGCTGTCCGGAGTGCATCCGGTATTTCACGTGTCCATGTTGAAAAGATACCACGGAGATGGAAACTACATCATCCGTTGGGATTCAGTTTTGTTTGATGAGAATTTGACTTATGAGGAGGAACCAGTTGCTATTTTAGATAGAGAGGTTCGCAAGTTGAGGTCGAGAGAAATTACATCCATCAAGGTTCAATGGAAGAATCGACCGGTTGAAGAAGCTACTTGGGAAAAGGAGGCAGATATGCAAGAAAAATACCCACATCTGTTTACAGATTCAGGTACTCCTTTTCGCCATTGTTTTTCTTCTTTTGATCGTTCGGGGACGAACGATGGGTAAATTGGTATCTATTGTAACGACCTGTTTAGTCGTTTTGAGCAACAGATTTTATTTTTGGAAAAATTGGCGTGGACGACGGATGTAACGACGGACCGTCGTGGTCACGACGGCCCGTCGAGGAGGTTCCGTTCCATGACACTTAGAATTCTTCAATTTGGATATTAAAATCGACTCTCTGTAATCTGTGACGGACCTGCAGGATGTGCCGTCACATCTACGACGAACCGTCGTGGGGCACCGTTTCAATATACTTAGGAATTCTGAAATTGGGTACCGAAAAATGAGTTTCTGACCGTCAGGACGGAGGTGCAGGACGGACCGTCACAGGTGTGACGGGCCGTCACAGTCCACCTGAATTTTGGGAGGCTACGACGACCATCGTGACGGACCGTCGCAGGCACGACGGCCCGTCACAGGTTGCACAAATCCCAGGCAGAATAGGATTCCTCTACACGTTTTAAGGGTCATTTTGGACTATTCTTTCCTTAATTATAAAGATTGAGGGTTAATATTAATAAGTCTAATTATTTGGGGGTTAAAAGAGGTAACCTTAAGTTAATTAGTGGGTTCTATTGTCCTCTTTTAGTCTTAATTATATGATAATTAGGGTAAAGGAAAGAGGGTTTGAATAAAACAAAACAGAAAGAACCAAGAGAAAGAGAGGAATCGATCGAGAGGCTGAGGAGAAAGCAAAGCTTTGGAAAATCTTGCTTGATCACTAGTCTTCGGTGGAGGTAGGTTATGGTTTCATGCTATTCGTAGTAGACTCTTAATAGCGCATGATATGTATTGGTAGTATTGTAAACCTGTCTATATGGTTAATTGTATGCTTGCATGAATATGATTATGTGATTTTGATAAACAAGCATGATGAAAACCATTGAATCCCAAATCTTGAAAGAAACTTTAATCTACGATATTAATGATGATGCCTCGGTATAAAAGAAGGCTTGATGAACGGATAGAACGAATTTAGTGGATCGGAGTGTCACGTTCCGACACATAGTAATAGTGGATCGGAGTGTCACATTCCGACACATAGTAATAGTGGATCGGAGTGTCACGTTCCGACACATAGTATTAGTGGGACGGGTGTCACGAACCGACACGTAGATATAGGGGATCGGAGTGTCACGTTCCGACACATATAGGGGATCGGAGTGTCACGTTCCGACACATATAGGGGATCAGAGTATCACGTTCCGACACATATAGGGGATCGGAGTGTCACGTACCGACACATAGTGGTAGGGGATCGGAGTGTCACGTACCGACACAAGAGGAAGAAAGATAATGAATCTTGAAAGATGATAATATACTCAACATAATGAACTTAATTCCCAAATGAGTATGGCATTGAGGCTTGAGCCCTCATGGATGAACTTGATGGTATTTATTGACGATTATAATACTTGTTGTTGCTACATGTTGAGTTTATAGTTTATTTATAATATTACTTGATATATATTATCTTCTATTTTGAGTTGGCCGATGATATCTACTCAGTACTTGTGGTTGTACTGACCCCCTACTTTTATGTTTTCTTCTTTGTTATTTATGAAATGCAGCAAACGTTCCGTCAACTTCAACACAACAGTAACTCGAGCCAGTTTTCGTCATACCGGACCTTCAGGGTGAGCTAATGCTTCTAGCTTGGACTGGGTCTCCTTCTTCAAGTCTTGATGCCTTGAACTTCCGGCATGGACTAGCTTTTTAGTTATTTTTATTCTTAGACATTCTTAGCTTAGTAATTTGAGATAGATGTTCTTGTGATGATGACTTCCAGATTTTGGGGATATTAATAATAGTTTTGAATTGTTTTATTAATGAGTTTAAGTCTTCCGCATTATTTTCTGTTGATATATCTTGAAATGTTAAGGGTTAGTTTGGTTGGTTCGCTCACATAGGAGGGTGGATGTGGGTGCCAGTCGCGTCCCCGATTTGGGTCGTGACACAAAAACTTCTTCTTTGAACAATTCTCTGAATTCTCCGAAGAAATAGAAAAGAACAGAACCGGACAATGGAGGAAGTAATAGAAAAACCTCTGAAGTTTGGGATCATTTTTCAGAGATTACGAGTAAAGTTTGTGACTCGAAGGCAAAATGTAAGTTGTTTCAAAGAATTTGCTTGGACTAGTAAAAATGAGATTTCTACTCTTTGGGGACATTTACTTTCAAAGTGTGTGAAATACCCTTTCAAGTCTTTTGATAAAAAAACAAAGAACTGTTAAACCTATTAAAAGAGGAGGGACCAAAAGATTTGGAAAATGTTGTTTATAATGTCACTGAATTCAGGAGGTCCATTGCCGAATTGTTATAATCGATGAACAACCATTTAGAGTCGTTGAAGGTAAAGGCTTTAAGAGACTAATATCACTTATTTTGCCTAATTATGAGTTGTCATCTCGTATTACTGTTGCTAGACAATGCTTAAAAATTTATCAAGAATAAAAACAAAAGCTTAAAGAACTTGTTAAAGGTCAGCGTGTTTGTATTACTAGTGAAACATGGAGTGCACTCCAAAATTTTACGTATATCGTCATTACTGCCTATTGGATTGATGATGAGAGAAAGTTTCAAAAAAAGATTTTGAATTTTTTTCAAACTCCAGATTCCAAAGGTAAGACATTGCAAAAACTATTGAATCTTGTTTGTTAGATTGGGGAATAAAAAATCTACTCACAGTAACACTTGATAATGCAACAACTAATGATGTAGTAACCATACACTTAAAAGGGAGAATTAGTGATTGAAAAGGTGTTATCATGGAAAATAATTCCCTACCTGTTAGGTGCAATGCCCATATTCTAAACTTGATTGTGAAAGAAGGATTGAGTGAACAAAATAAGTCTATTTCTCGGATAAGAAATGTTGTGAAATATGTTAATTCTTCTTGTGCAAGAACTATTTCTTTCAAGTGATATGTTGAAAAGGTTAAACTAGATACTCGTGGACTTTTGAGTTTGAATGTTGAGACGAGGTGGAACTCTACATATTTGATGTTCAATACTACCATCAAATTTGAAAAGGCATTTTCAAAAATGTATATTGATGATCATAAGTACTTTAAATATTTTCTTGGCTCAGAACCAAAGATAGAACATCCATCTTCAGAAGAATGGAGAGATGTGAATATATTTCTCAAATTTCTGGAGATTTTCTATTGAACCACTTTGAAATTATTGAGTACTTTACATGTAATTTTAAATACTTTCTTTCACGAGCTTTTTAATCTTCAAAGCATAATTGTCAATTATTCAAAGTGTGATGATTCTCTTTTGTCTTGTATTATGACTAAGAAGATGAAAGGTAAGTTTGATAAATATTGGGGTGATTTTGATGATATGAATATGTTGTTGTTTGTTGTCGTTGTATTGGATCCTCGTTTCAAAATAATGTATGTGAACTTTATTTTTAAGAATTATTATGATTCTGTAGAGGGAGATACTAAATCTGTGAAAGTAACAAATAGTTTAACTAGCTTATATATTCATTACAAAAATTCTATTGTTGGGACTTCTTGTGAAATTGTTGGAGATAAAACTTATACGTTGAGTGAAGTTTGTGCAATGAATACTTCTGATGTGTCGCAATCTCAATGGGAGATATTTCTTGAAGAAGAAAATGATAATATTGATGATAAATCTGATCTTGACAAGTATTTGGAGGACGATGTACAGAAGATTAAGGATCCTAATATTTTAATTTGATGAAAAGCTTCATCTGAAAGATATCCAATAGTCTCTAGAATCGCAAGAGATATGCTTCCTATTCCTACATTTTACTGTGGCTTCAGAATCTCTTAGCACTGGTGGTTGCATTCTTGATTGTTATCGAAGTTCTTTGTCACCAAACACTGCTCAAGCTCTTGTTTGTACTCAACAATGGTTACGTTCAACATCTATAGAATGCAAGATTGAAGATCTTTTACAAAAAAATGCAAAATATCAAGATAGTTGAAAAAAGTATATTATTTTATAAGTTACTAGTCATCTCTTTTCATTTCTTTTGTTGGTTCTGAAAAGTTGCAAAAGGTACTACTTTACAATTTTATTTTATTTTAACAAAAAATTATTGTAAAACTATCAATGTTTAATATTCACTTCTACATGAAAAATGAACTTTTAATATGCCTAAAAAATAATATTGCAGCATAAATCATACGTTAATAATTATTATTAGAGATCATGATGGTATTATTTTCAAGCTATGAACAATTTAGCAATTGAGATCTGTGCAAGGACATGCTCTGCAATAAGCCCTCGTTCATTTTTTAATTACAGTTTACTAATCCTTTCTTCTAGTTTATTTTGGCTCTTAAAATTTGATCCATAATCGAACTTTTTACTTATCTCTTATTGTCTTTTCTAAAGAAAAAAATAGATCATATTTATGTTTGTAAATATAACCTAATGTTGTGTTTTTTTTTTCTTCAGAATATCCGGACAGTACTTTGAGTAATTTAGAGCTCAATTTAAGCTAAAGAAAATGATAATTGATCAGTTTGAAGCACTGATTTTTGTTTGGTTGGTTTATTAGAAAATTTCTCAGTTGCCAGAACATGCAAGATTCAATCTGTTGTATACCTTTCCAAGATAACTCTGCTAGTATTGATTTTTCACTACATACATAAATTGTTTTCTCTTTTTGAAATAACTCTTATAACAATGTAATGAGTATTTTTAGTCCTTTTCAATGTTCTTATGTCTATAGACTTGATAAAATTTACAATAGTTTTTCTATGGATTGTTTATGTATAATGAATTTGTGTCTATCGAGATGCACATGCCTTCAAAACTGTATACTTTCGAATCGAAATAACCAAAAAAATTGATCCAAATCGAACCAAACCAACAATATCCAAATCGACAGTTATTTTGTTTATTTGATTTGGTTTGGTTTTAGAAAAATTTAAAAATCAATTAATTTTTATTTGATTTTAATTTTCACCAATAACTGATCCAAACTGAACCATGAACACCCCTAGTTGAAAGTATGAAAATAAATAAATAAATAACAAAAAATGTATGAATAATTTACACACTTATGTATAAAATAAATTTGGTAATTTTTTTTAAAAAAATATAATATTAAAAAAATTAAGTCAAGTCCTACAAAAGTCAATAAAGCGACCGTGCTAGAACAACGAGACTCGAGGGGTGCCTAATACATTACCTTCGGTGAACTCGTTTTTTGATTTCGCAGATCATAAAATAGAGAGTCAATTTTCTTTTGATTATGGATTTAAATAAGGTGACTTGGAACACCAAAACTCAATTCCAAGTGGCGACTCTAAATATTGAATAATCCCTTTTCAAAATGTAGTATAGCTGCTTGTTTACCGCTTTGATTTTGTTTGAATTGCAATATATATTGTCTTCTATACAGATCAATCTGAGTCTACAAAGATACTTTGTTCAGAGATGCGATTACTCTTTCGAGCCATGAGATACCAAAGATGTGACAATGCTCCTCGGAAGGATGCTATAGTAACACATCTTAGGGTGGAAAGGACATACAGTGAGACCGTAAAGCTCTGCTATCAGTAAATTGTCCATTCTCGACTTGAGTTGTCCACTCGTTTTACAGTCAGTCTAGAGACTTATTCCATTAGGTTGCTAAACTTAGTAAAACAGGTCTCAAGCATTTATTATCGTTAATAGAGTTCACTTTATTTCCATCATAGACATTTTTAATTTAATGCGACTCAACATTGGGTTCAAGTTTATGTTCTATATGTTACAAAAATACTATTTGAATGTCGATCGACGTTTGAATAAATTAGTAAACTGAAAAAAAAAAGTTTTTCTCAAAATTTATTAAATATAGCAATTATTTGTAAAATCTCAAAAAATTTAAATTTTGTATTTTTACAACAACATGACCAAAAAAATTTGTTTTCGAAAGGTAAAATACATCTTTTTCATAAAAATCAAAATAAAATCTTAATGAACTACATGCACCTGATTCTCAAATCGATGAGATACGTAGGCAACCCTCATCGAATTCGGTGATCTTTTAAAAACAATTATAAAAGGAGAAGCATTTATTTTTACAAAATAATGTTGTGTTTACAATATTTTTGAACTACGTTTGACCTGATTCTTTCTTTGACAAGATACGTAGACAACCTTATTTTGAGGTTCGATCTAACCAAGAAAAAAATCTAAAAAGTTCTCATCACAAAAACTGGGGCAAAAAAATAGATTGTTTTTAATCTAGAAAATAACTTAACTTGATTGTTACCAACATATTTAGAAGTGTGCATAAGAAAAAATAATTAAGTGTTCTACTGTTTGACAAGATAGACTAATTTTGTTGTGACCTATAGACTTCTTTTGATATCTTTATGTAATACTTAAGAAATTGTTTTGCTTAAAGTTAAGGCTAATATAAATTTGAATCTTGTTTCATGTGCATTGTGTGGTGAAATTTATATATAAAACTCAGTGACATGACTCTGTAAATATAAACTTGGTCTGAATGTTGGTTGAGGCGAAATATTGAACAACAATTAAGTTGAGAGGATTATAGGCTTTCTTTGATCCGATTGTGTCTTTCAAGCCTACAAAATGACATGTTATCCATAGAATACCCATTTTAAGCCTAAAACCTTTTTAGTTGAATTACTGCATTTCAGTATATATCTTTTTGAGTGCATAAATGCACTATTCCTTGGTCTCACCTATCTGAGCGCACTATCAGTTAGTTATATAGAGCTAAAGACCTAAGTTGGATAGCAAAGTGAAAAGGCCAATTATGTGAAAATTCAAAAAATATGACCAAAAAAGGATAGAAAGAAATATGAAATAAAATCTCCAACGAAAGAAAGGGAAAATGAGAAAAAAAAAGACAAATAAATGAGGAGGAAATTTTAAAAAAACGAAGTTCAAATGCTAAAATATTTTTTTAAAAAAAAAAGGTGTGCATATTTTAAGGAGGAAATAGTCACTTTATCCTAAATAAATATCCTACCTATCCCTAAGCCTACACTAAAAGTCAATTACAAGTCCTATTTGATGTCATTTTTCATTTTTCACACTAGTGAATACTTACATAAGGGTCAAACATATGGTTCTAAATATCATGCACTGAATATCTTTTTGAGTGTGAGTGACCTCTAAAACATCCAAAGATTAGAACACTTCTATTGTGTGAAGTAAGACTTCATTGTTGCGAGACACTTGAAACATGAGAATATGAATTATTTATCCCTCAACTTAGGCAAGATGAACTCATCTTGTAAAGAATTAATTATTTTTTAGATACCATTTGAAACTAAAATGATTACTCAAAGTTGACCTCAAATTTGTTTGAAAGTAGTTGAAGGTGACTCATATGAATTTTACTAATTGTTGGTACTGGCTAAAGTCAAAACATTGTCAACCATGAACTGATTCATTTCTCAAAAGATGTCTTTTGTAGGAAAATCAAGAAAAAAAATAATTTTAGATTTTTACAAACTACGTTTGACCTGATTCTTGCTATACATGATACATAAAAAGTCTCACAATGGGTCCGATCTCACAAAATAAAATCTTATATCATCGAATGATCAAAATTGAATCATCTTTTTTTTTAAAAAAATAAAATAAAATAAAATTAAAAAGACTTTAAAAGTTCCTCAATTAAAAAACTAAATATAGTTTAATTAGATAAAAAATAAATCACTACCGTTTCTAAGAAACAAACACTCGATTCCAGCAGCTGGAGCCTGGGAAGGAATCTAAATTACTCCAGCAACTGTTCGTCCAATCTCTCCACCTTCTTTTATACTTGTATTCATATTTTGGAAACTTCAAGAGTTGATGTTAGATACTCTCTTAACACCAAGAAATCCGACATTAGAGAAGACACGATAAGATTAGAAGAAGGGAAATTTTCCTACGCATCATGCAGTCTCTAATCTAGGATAGTGGTGCACTTCACTACCATGACATAGAAACTACTCAATGTGGTTGATGTGAAGTTATTATCCTTGAATTTAACCTAGTGCTCTGATACCAACTTTGTCACGACTGGAATCTAGACCCCAGACGAGACCGGCGTCGTTGACCTCTCAGAGGTCGCAGACAACTACATATGTCATTGTTACTTCATCTAGGTTAATTTTAGTGGAAAACGTTTTATTTTATTATTTCATGATAACCAATTTGAACTTTAACATCATAGGCGTTCACAAATCAACCATCTAATATAGAGATAATCAAATGAAAGAAACACTTCATAATTGCATTAAAAGTATTTTTTCAAACGACACCAATTCAAAGTCTGAAATGAAAGTGGAAAGAAACGCTAGTGGAACATGCTCCACTAGCTAAACACTACATCTAATCTAGATAAAAACGGTAGGCATCCTCGAAAGAATGAGGGCCTACCAAGTCAGGATGAATGATCGATGTCCGGATAGCTTCAACGTCAACCTGTAGCTCTATCGTTCACCTATGCCTACACCTAAAAATATAGAGTTTTATGGGATTAGTACACACTTGTACTAAGTATGGGTATATGAAAGCACACACCAAGGATATGCATGATTAAAAAAGCTCTTTCCTAACAACATGATTATAGAAAACCAAGTTAGTGGACTTGCCAAATTGAGATTAGAAAAGTTAGTGAACTTTCCAAATTTGGATTAGGAAAGTTAGTGTGCTTTCCAAATTTGGATTAGGAAAGTCAGTGAGCTTTCCAAATTTGGATTAGGAAAGTCGTGCCATGAGAATATTATGCATCATCATGCTTATAATATTGTACACAGCAAATAACATGTTATACTTAACACATATCATATTGCATATACAACATAACATCTTTCATATCATTCATTCATATGCCATGAGACCTTGGAATCATTGACTTAACATTAAGACTTTCCAGAAATGAGGGATCAACATATGGGACCTCAAACCCGAAATTTGCTAAGTCAAAATACTCTCCTAATTGTAGTCAATTTAGAAGGGGGAGTTTTGGGTACTTAACTTATTAAAAAGACCCATTTAAGTGGAGGATCTTTTGAAAAGAGTTCATTTCAATTTTTGTCACGATAGGAGACTACTCTCTAGAAATTAGGGCATTCTCAAATCGTGGCATGGCGTCGTCGACCTTTCGGAGGTCTAAGAAAAGCCTTTCGTACAATTCATTGCATACATGTATGAAAAGTAGTATGGAATTAAAACTTCACATACGAAATAATCATACTTTATAATATCTGTTTACATGAAAACGTAATGAAAGACTAAGTCTCAAAGTCACCATCTTAAACATATGAATATAGAAAATGGCTAATACTTTCAATAAGGAAAACCTAAGCATTAAGATGGCCTCGGATCTAGTGAGGACATACCAAACTCTTTGCTTGAATGAACACTAATCCAAGCTTCAACTTCAAGACTCCTTTCAAACGTCACCTATACCTTTAGAGATAGACAAAATGTATGAAATTAGCATAAACACTTGTACTAAGTATGACGTAATGCATAAAATCATGAGAAATGGACATTCGTATAAAATATGCTCTTTTTGATTAAAATATCATAGTATAATAATAATAAAAACATTCAACACCTTAGAAACATACAAGATATCACATAAGTATTAATCAAATATTGAAGAACATATTAGTGAACTAAATTTAACTTTATAGTAACCTCTTTTAACTTGCATTCTTCTCACCAAAGGTTATCCTAAGATAAGATCATTACCCTTTTTTTCCTTTCATAAACACCCCACCTAAGGTTACTTTAGGATTCACCTAAGTAGGACAAGAAGAGACCGTCCATACACCCTGTTCAAGCTTACCTAAGCAACCCTTGAAGCTACCCTAAATAGAGCACATTCTCTACTCCTCATACGTTAGCTAAAGTCATGATCTTTCATCAAGTCAATTAGAAGACATTTTATTCAATATAGACTTCACATAATGGTCTTGGAAAGACCTAGGGACTCACATGCTAACGTCTTCAAAGTCTAGTCGTGCAATGTCTAGATAGCGTTCCATTCCACTACCTATACTTTCTAGAAATTTTCCAACACTAGTATGTATCCCACATGATGAGAATAGACAATAACCTACATAGAAAATACTATATAGGCATGGAATCCAGAGTCTGCCCTATTCCGATAGAGGGTGTTTTACTTACCAAGGGTAGAACTAGGACACATCCCATGTAGGCACATGGTTAAGGAATATCAAGGTATTTTATGTACTGTAGCCTCATTCTTAAGTAGAGGTACATTGTACTCTAGTCTCCTTCTTAAGTAGAGATACAAACCATAACATATTCACTCGGTGCTAGCCTTTGTTCTCATAGAGTAAGTTCAAAATAACGGACATATGAAAAGGTACCATATCTTAGTCATTACCTAGTAATAATGAACCTACCAAAGATGTGTCCGCTAGGGCTTCCACGCAATGGTCTATAAGGATAGCTCATTCTTAACCTTCTTTCTATATAGAAGATTCCATGTATTAATCATGCTTAGAAAGGCACCATCTTATGTCTTTTGATCCTAGACTTTCATTAAACATTCCTCCATACACATACAAGACAAAGGTGCATAAGCCTACTAGATCAAGATGGTCATATTTATCATATACATGTATCAAGTAAGGGACATAAATCTACCAATAAAAAACACATCATTAATTCATATTAGCACGTATAGCATATCATTCTTTGAAACACTTAGGAATGACCCTGATCATCTTTATGTCATCCTATATATTACTATAATATAATCAATATAATAATCATATACACATATAGTCAAATAGGAATAATCATATATCGATTTTAAGACTACACACATAAACACATAGTCATAGTCCAACATGATCACCTAATATCCATAGAAGAACACATACTTTATCTTAATCACATGAAGAAAGATATTATCATACTTCACATAATCAATTACACAATAATTGAAGTCTTATTAACATAAAATGAAGATATTTAGGGCATCGTACCACCAATCCATTCTCACCACTTGGATCCGTGTCTAAATCATCTAATTCAATACCATAAGGCCCTTACCCATGACCATGGATATTAATTCAACCTATAAATCATAATACTAGATGAAACTAGTTCAATTGAATATATATTTAACAATATAAGACCAATTAGACATCAATTGAATACATTTCTTACATTATTAGAAAGCCCATAAGAAACTACTCATTAATTCATAAATATAGAGACATGATCACTCAACCCATAAAATAGTCAAAATAGAAATTTTCATGGCTTGTTCATAAGAATTATAGCTTCAAAATATTGCATTAACATCAATTCAATTCTAAAACATTGATTAAAACCTTACTTGCAAGAACCCGTGGCTAGATTATAAGTTAGAAATTCATATTTTAAGGAAGTCTTGTAAAATCTTTTTGAATCTTGGCTCCTTGAATAAAAGAGTTTCAAGGACAAAAACCATACCTTATAGATCAAGAATCCACGAAAATCTTATTGGAAACTTTGAAACCTTCGCTTTCTTCCTTAAGCTTTTCTTGTTCTTTAATGGAGTTTTTGAAAAGAGTGTGTTTCTTGAGAGATGAGAGAATTTTCAGGTGGTCTGATTTGGGACGTGTAAGAGTAGTCTAAAACTGACCAAAAATATATATATCTGTTTCAAAAGATCCTCCACTTAAATGGGTCTTTTTATTAAGTTAAATATCCAAAACGCCTCTTCTAAATTGACTACAATAAGGAGAGTATTTCGACTTAGCCAATTTTGGGTTTGACCATGATTTTTTAATTAATTAAGTTGATAATTTAGTTGATGAAGTTACCTAGGGTAATTACTAAAGTAACCCTAAGGCGTTAAGACCATAACCAACCATTTGGAGCATCCTAGGTTATGTCCTAGGATGTTTCTTAAATAGTTACTGTCACGACCCAAATCGGGGACGCGACTGGCACCCACATTTACCCTCCGATGTGAGCGAACCAACCCATCTAAACCTTAACATTTCAAGATATTTCAACAGAAAATAATGCGGAAGACTTAAACTCATTAATAAAAACAACTCAAAACTATTATTAATATTCCCAAAATCTGGAAGTCATCATCACAAGAACATCTATCTCAAATTGCTAAACTAAAAATGTCTAAAAAGCTAAAAACAAGTAAAATCTAGTCCATGCCGGAAGTTCAAGGCATCAAGACTTGAAGAAGGAGACCCAGTCCAAGCTAGACGCATTAGCTCACCCTGAATTTCCGATGAAGTGAAGACTGGCTTGATCTACTGCTGAGTCGAAGTTGACGGAACGTTTGCTGCATAACACAAATAACAAAGGGAAACATAAAAGTAGGGGGTCAGTACAACCACACGTACTGAGTAGATATCATCGGTCAACTCAAAATAGGGAACAATATATATCAATAATAATGTAAATCAACTACACTACTCAACATGTAGCACAGCAATTACTTTATCATTAACCATTTCCGTCAAGTTCACACATGAGGTCTCAAGCCTCAATACCATACTCATTTGGGAAATTAAGTTCATTAGATTGAGTATATTCATTATCTTTCAAGATTCATTATCTTTCTTCCTCTTGTGTCGGTACGTGACACTCCGCTCCTCTAATTCTATCCTGGTGTCGGAACGTGACACTCCGATCCTCATATTCATTCTATCCTGGTACCGGAACGTGGCACCCGATCCTCATATTCTATCCTGGTGTCGGATCGTGACACTTCGATCCTCATATTCATTCTATCCTGGTACCGGAACGTGGCACCCGATCCTCATATTCTCATCCTGGTGTCGGAACGTGACACTCCGATCCTCATATTCATTCTATCCTGGTACCGGAACGTGGCACCCGATCCCCTAATTCATCAAGCCTTCTTTATACTAAGGCATCCTCATTATCATTATATAATTTATCAAGCCTTCTTTCATACTAAGGCATCATCAATCTTATTATATAATATATCAAGAGAATTAGGGTTCTTTCAAGATTTGGGATTCAATAGCTTCATCATGCTTGTTAATTTATCACAATTTCAAAATCAAAATCATGCAAGCATACAATTTAAGCACATAGACAGGTTCACAATACTATCGACACATAATATTCACTATTAGGAGTTCACTACGATTATCGTAAAATAAAAACCATAACCTACCTCCACCGAAGAATTGGAATCAACAAGAAATTTCCCAAGCTTGCTATTCTCCTCTCTCTCGATCGATCTGCTCTCTCTCCCTTTCTGTTCTTTCTCTTTTGTTTTATTCAAACCCTCTTTCCTTTACCCTAATTAATCATGTAATTAAGTGTGAAAAAGGACAATAAACCCCACTAATTTACTTAAGGTTACCCCTTTTAACCCCTAAGAATTAGACTTGTTAATGTTACCCCTCAATCCTTATAATTAAGGAAAGAATAATCAAAAACGACCCTTAAAACGAGGAAGGAAATCCTAAACTGCCTGGGACTGCACAACCTGTGACGGGCCGTCGTGGGTGCGACGGTCCGTCACACAGGCCGTCGTGCCTCCAGTTTTCAGGTGGGCTGTGACGGCCCGTCACCCCTGTGACGGTCCGTCCTGCACCTCCGTCCTGACGGTCAGAAACTCGTTTTCTGCACCAAATTCCAAAAGTTGAAGTGTTTTGCAACGGGGGCTCACGACGGTCCGTCGTGGATGTGACGACTCGTCCTGCAGGTCCGTCACAATTTACAGAGAGTCGATTTTCAGTACCCGATTTTCAAACTTCTAAGTGTCATGGAACGGACCTCTGTGACGGACCGTCGGGCCTATGACGGTCCGTCGGGTGTCCGTAGTTTGGCCAGTTTTTCCAGAATTTCGTTCTGCTGCTCAAAACGACTAAACAGGTCGTTACAATAGATACCAATTTACCCATCGTTCGTCCCCGAACGATCAAAAGAAGAAAAACAATGGCGAAAAGGAGTACCTGAATCTGTAAACAGATGTGGGTATTTTTCTTGCATATCTGCCTCCTTCTCCCACGTAGCCTCTTCAACCGGTCGATTCTTCCATTGCACTTTGATGGATGCAATCTCCTCGACCTCAGTTTGCGAACTTCTCTATCTAATATAGCAACCGGTTCCTCTTCATAAGTCAAGTTCTCATCCAACAAAACTGAATCCCAACGGATAATGTAGTTTCCATCTCCGTGGTATCTCTTCAACATAGATACATGAAACACCGGATGCACTCCGGACAGCCCTGGGGGTAAGGCTAATTCATAAGCCACCTCCCCTATTCTCTTAAGCACTTCAAATGGTCCAATATACCTTGGACTTAACTTACCTCTTTTTCCAAACCGCATCACCCCTTTCATGGGCGAAACCTTCAACAAGACTTGTTCACCTTCCATGAACTCCAAGTCTCTAACCTTTCGGTCTGCATACTCCTTTTGTCTACTTTGAGCCGCCAAAAGCTTTCTTGAATAGCTTTCACCTTCTCCATAGAATCTCTCAACAGATCAGTCCCCCAAGGTCTAACCTCGAAGGCATCAAACCAACCAATGGGAGATCTACACCTCCTCCCATATAATGCTTCAAATGGGGCCATGTCGATACTAGAGTGATAACTATTATTGTATGAAAACTCTGCCAAAGGTAAGAAACTATCCCAATGGCCACCAAACTCTATCACACATGCGCGAAGCATATCCTCCAAAACTTGAATCGTTCGCTCAGACTGACCATCGGTCTGAGGATGAAATGCAGTACTAAGGTCCAACCTAGTACCTAATTCAGCATGTAGTGTTCCTCCAAAACTTAGAAGTAAACTGCGTACCTCTATCTGATATAATGGAGAGTGGAACTCCATGCAACCGAACGATCTCTGAGATGTAGATCTTGGCTAACTTCTCTGCATTGTAGGTCACCTTGACAGGAATGAAGTGAGCAGACTTAGTTAACCTATCAACAATCACCCAAATAGAGTCATACTTACCCAATGTCTTTGGAAGACCAACCACAAAGTCCATTGCGATTCTCTCCCACTTCCATTCAGGAATGGGCATTCTCTGAAGTGTTCCTCCGGGCCTTTGGTGTTCATACTTTACTTGTTGACAATTTGGACACTTGGCAACAAACTCAACAATATCTCGCTTCATTCTACTCCACCAGAAGTGTTGCTTTAGGTCGCGATACATCTTGGTTGCACCAGGATGTATAGAATATCCGGAACTATGAGCTTCTGTAAGAATAGTGGTGATCAAATCATCGATGCGGGGTACACATACTCTTCCCTTGATCCTCAAAACACCTTCCCCATCGATTATTGCTTCCTTAGCCTCTCCTTGCAACACTTTATCTCGAATTCGCCTTAGTTTCTCATCGTCAAACTGTTTCCCCTTAATCTGATCAAGGAAAGAGGATTTTGCCTCTACACAAGCTAACAATCCTCCCTTCTCATTTATTTCTAACCTCATAAGGTCATTAGCCAAAATCTGCACTTCTCTAGCCAATGGG
The DNA here is from genome assembly GCA_027705065.1 of Solanum peruvianum. Lineage (NCBI taxonomy): Eukaryota > Viridiplantae > Streptophyta > Magnoliopsida > Solanales > Solanaceae > Solanum > Solanum peruvianum. Next base: position 413,200 of record JAKWJD010001756.1, on the reverse strand, counting down.
CGTCTAGAAGCTTGCAAATGAGCTAGACTTCCCATGCTTCCGGCCTTTCTACTCAAGGCATCTGCCACAACATTAGCCTTCCCCGGATGATACAAAATAGTGATGTCGTAGTCCTTCAGTAGTTCCATCCATCTCCTCTGTCTCAAGTTCAAGTCTTTCTGAGTGAAGACATACTGTAGGCTACGATGGTCCGTATAGACTTCACACTTAACCCCATACAAATAGTGTCTCCATTGCTTTAGTGCAAATACTACCGCGGCCAACTCCAAGTCATGGGTCGGATAGTTGCGTTCATGCACCTTTAATTGTCTTGAAGCATAAGCAATCACATTTTTCTCTTGCATTAGCACTGCACCCAACCCAGAATAGGATGCATCACAATAAACAATGAAGTTTTTGCCCTCTACCGGCAAGGTAAGGATAGGTGCGGTAGTCAACAAAGTCTTAAGCTTCTGGAAGCTCTCCTCACACTCATCCGACCATACAAATGGGACGTTTTGCTTAGTCAAGTTCGTCAATTGGGAAGCAATGGAAGAGAATCCCTTGACGAATCGGCGGTAGTAGCTAGCTAACCCCACAAAACTCCTTATTTCTGACACGTTTGTAGGTCTTACCCAATTCTTTACCGTCTCAATCTTAGATGGATCTACCATCACTCCATCCTTAGAAACCACGTGCCCCAAGAAGGACACTGAATCTAGCCAAAACTCACACTTGGAGAATTTCGCATAAAGCTTTTTCTTTCTCAACAACTCTAACACCAATTTCAAATGCTCCTCATGTTCTTTCTTACTTTTGGAGTATATCAGTATATCATCAATAAACACAATCACAAAGAGATCCAAATATGGCTTGAAAATCCCGTTCATCAAGCTCATGAAGGCAGCAGGGGCATTAGTAAGACCAAACGACATTACCACAAACTCATAATGCCCATACCTAGTTCGAAAAGCAGTCTTTGGCACATCCGTTGCTCGTATTTTCAGTTGGTGATAACCGGATCTCAAGTCGATCTTCGAGAAGACACAAGCACCTTGTAACTGATCGAACAAGTCATCAATGCGAGGAATGGGGTACTTGTTCTTAATAGTTACCTTGTTCAACTGTCGGTAATCTATGCACATTCGGAAACTCCCATCTTTCTTCTTCACAAACAAAACCGGAGCACCCCAAGGAGATGCACTTGGTCTAATGAAGCCTTTGCTCAACAACTCTTGAAGTTGAGCCTTTAATTCTCTTAACTCCGCGGGAGCCATTCTATACGGGGGTATAGAAATGGGGCGAGTACCGGGTTCCAAATCAATGCAGAAGTCTATATCCCTATCTGGTGGCATACCGGGAAGATCTGCAGGGAACACATCCAAAAACTCACAGACTACCGAAACTGACTCAATCGATGGTACTTGAGTAGTGTCATCCTTAAGATGTGCCAAGAAAGCTAGACAACCCTTACTAACCATCTTCTGAGCACGAATAAAGGAGATGATACGCACCGGATTGGGAGTGTAGTCACCCTCCCATACTAACTGATCTGCCCCAGGCTTGGCTAACGTCACGTTTTAGCATTACAATCCAAAATCGCAAAGTTTGGAGAAAGCCAAGTCATACCCAGAATTACATCAAAGTCACCCATTTCTAAATAACCAAATCCACATAAGTGTTGCTCCCCACAAAATTCACCAAACAAGACCTATACACTTTTTCGACTATCACAGACTCACCCACCGGAGTAGAAACACGAATAGGCATGTCAAGTAATTCACAATGTAAATTTAGACCGTTAGCAAATGAGGAAGATACATATGAAAACGTGGAGCCAGGGTCAAATAATACAGATGCCATGCAATCACAAACCAAGAGATTACCTGTGATAACAGCATCAGACGCCTCCGCTTCAGATCTCCCAGGGAAAGCGTAGCAATGAGCCCCATTATTTGTCTGTCCGTTGCCCCTACCATGTTGTGTAGTAGTGGCTCCGTTTTGCCCTTCACCTCTGCCGTTTTGGTGACCACCATTACCTCGGCCACCACGCCCTCCAGAATATCGACCTCTACCATTACCACCTCTTCCTCTAGCCATTGGGGGTCTGTAACTCTGGTTTGGACAGTACCTCTTAATGTGCCCAATCTCTCCACACCCATAACATTCTCTGGGTTCACGCGTCGGCCTCTCAGAGAAATGTTGACCGTTCTGAGGTGGACCCCCAACTACAGTCTGTAGTGAAGACTGTATCGGTCGATTTGAGTGACCTCCGGAGTTCTGTCCTCTAGAATAAGAACCATTATACTCACCTCCCCTTCGAAACCTCTTTGATGTAGACGTTGGGGTGAAGTCATCCGGTTTCACTCCTTCCACCTCTATCACAAAGTCTACCACCTCTTGGAAGGATGTTGCTGTTGCCGCTATCTGTAAGGCTGAAATCCGCAACTCTGACCTCAACCCCTTCACAAAACGGCGGATCCGTTCTTGTGGACTGAAACAAAGTTGCGTGGCATATCTGGATAGCGCGCGAAATTTAGCCTCATACGCGTTTACTGTCATCCTTCCCTGTTCGAGACTCAAGAACTCATCCCTCTTTCTATCTCTCAAAGTCCTTGGGATATACTTCTCCATAAATAGGGTAGAGAATGATTCCCAAGTCATAGGTGGTGCCTCTGTTGGTTGACACTCAACATGTGAACGCCACCACATTTTGGCGTTCCCTTGGAACTGATAGCTCACGAACTCGACACCAAACCTCTCTACTATCCCCATTTTGTGTAGTAGCTCATGACAATCAACCAGAAAATCATAAGCATCCTCAGATTCTGCACCCTTGAAGACTGGAGGTTTTAGTTTCAAGAACTTACTAAAAAGTTCATGTTGATCGTTGTCATAATAGGCCCAGTAGTCAGACGTGGAAATGTGCCTATTCCCAATGGTGCATCCATGCGGGGAGCCATAGTAGCCGCATGTCGTATCTCTGAAACCGGAGGTGTTGGTGCAGAAACCGCTGGAGGTGCTTGACCCTGATCAGACAACCCGCTAAGATAAGCAAGTACTTGGTTGATCATCTCTGGGGTAGGTTGGGGTGGCATTTCCTCATTCTGCCCTTGTTCAGTTTCCCCTTCCTCACCCTCTCTTACTACGTCCTCAGTCGGTGGAGGAGTCACCGCCCTAGTATCAGATGGGCTAGGGGCTCGTCCTCTCCTCTAGAGGACGTCCTCCCACGACCTCTTCCACGGCCTCTTGCCGCTGTTCCTCCTCGAGCCACAGCCCCAGTGGCTGGCTCAGTAGTTTCATGTCTTTCCGTTGTCGCTGCTGGTGCGGTCGTTGCTCTAGTTCTAACCATCTGCGAAATAGAGTGAAGATGGTCAGATACCAATTTGTATCACCTAGATACCAATTGGACTCAAGTAATAGCACGAAAGAAAGAATGAAAGAATGGAATTTTCCTAAAGTCTTATAGCCTCTCAAGGAAAAGTAAAGGCGTCCCCCTACCGTTCCTTAAGACTCTACTAGACCTGTTCTTGTGTGATGAGACCAATGAACCTAATGCTCTGATACCAAGTCTGTCACGACCCAAATCGGGGACGCGACTGGCACCCACATTTACCCTCCGATGTGAGCGAACCAACCCATCTAAACCTTAACATTTCAAGATATTTCAACAGAAAATAATGCGGAAGACTTAAACTCATCAATAAAAACAACTCAAAACTATTATTAATATTCCCAAAATCTGGAAGTCATCATCACAAGAACATCTATCTCAAATTGCTAAACTAAAAATGTCTAAAAAGCTAAAAACAAGTAAAAGCTAGTCCATGCCGGAAGTTCAAGGCATCAAGACTTGAAGAAGGAGACCCAGTCCAAGCTAGACGCATTAGCTCACCCTGAATTTCCGATGAAGTGAAGACTGGCTTGATCTACTGCTGAGTCGAAGTTGACGGAACGTTTGCTGCATAACACAAATAACAAAGGGAAACATAAAAGTAGGGGGTCAGTACAACCACACGTACTGAGTAGATATCATCGGTCAACTCAAAATAGGGAACAATATATATCAATAATAATGTAAATCAACTACAATACTCAACATGTAGCACAGCAATTACTTTATCATTAACCATTTCCGTCAAGTTCACACATGAGGTCTCAAGCCTCAATACCATACTCATTTGGGAAATTAAGTTCATTAGATTGAGTATATTCATTATCTTTCAAGATTCATTATCTTTCTTCCTCTTGTGTCGGTACGTGACACTCCGCTCCTCTAATTCTATCCTGGTGTCGGAACGTGACACTCCGATCCTCATATTCATTCTATCCTGGTACCGGAACGTGGCACCCGATCCTCATATTCTATCCTGGTGTCGGATCGTGACACTCCGATCCTCATATTCATTCTATCCTGGTACCGGAACGTGGCACCCGATCCTCATATTCTATCCTGGTGTCGGAACGTGACACTCCGATCCTCATATTCATTCTATCTGGTACCGGAACGTGGCACCCGATCCCCTAATTCATCAAGCCTTCTTTTATACTAAGGCATCCTCATTATCATTATATAATTTATCAAGCCTTCTTTCATACTAAGGCATCATCAATCTTATTATATAATATATCAAGAGAATTAGGGTTCTTTCAAGATTTGGGATTCAATAGCTTCATCATGCTTGTTAATTCATCACAATTTCAAATCAAATCATGCAAGCATACAATTTAAGCACATAGACAGGTTCACAATACTATCGACACATAATATTCACTATTAGGAGTTCACTACGATTATCGTAATATAAAACCATAACCTACCTCCACCGAAGAATTGGAATCAACAAGAAATTTCCCAAGCTTGCTATTCTCCTCTCTCTCGATCGATCTGCTCTCTCTCCCTTTCTGTTCTTTCTCTTTTGTTTATTCAAACCCTCTTTCCTTTACCCTAATTAATCATGTAATTAAGTGTGAAAAAGGACAATAAAACCCCACTAATTTACTTAAGGTTACCCCTTTTAACCCCTAAGAAATTAGACTTGTTAATGTTACCCCTCAATCCTTATAATTAAGGAAAGAATAATCAAAAACGACCCTTAAAACGAGGAAGGAAATCCTAAACTGCCTGGGACTGCACAACCTGTGACGGGCCGTCGTGGGTGCGACGGTCCGTCACACAGGCCGTCGTGCCTCCCAGTTTTTAGGTGGGCTGTGACGGCCCGTCACCCTGTGACGGTCCGTCCTGCACCTCCGTCCTGACGGTCAGAAACTCGTTTTCTTGCACCAAATTCCAAAAGTTGAAGTGTTTTGCTACGGGGGCTCACGACGGTCCGTCGTGGATGTGACGACTCGTCCTGCAGGTCCGTCACAATTTACAGAGAGTCGATTTTCAGTACCTGATTTTCAAACTTCTAAGTGTCATGGAACGGACCTCTGTGACGGACCGTCGGGCCTATGACGGTCCGTCGGGGTGTCCGTAGTTTGGCCAGTTTTTCCAGAATTTCGTTCTGCTGCTCAAAACGACTAAACAGGTCGTTACAGTTACTTATCTTAATGTCCCCTTAGTTATTTTTTTTTTGGGGTTGTCCTAGGTTATTTAGTTATCTAGGTAAGTTAGTGAGAGTCTATGACGATTTAGGGAGCTTTGCCCTACGTGGGCTGACCCGGATGTGCGCTTGTCCTTAACCTCTCTAACCGAATTGGTTAGCTTCTCTTTTGGTCGGTTGCACATGTGCTTGCACATGTTTTGAGTTTAATTTCCTAACTAACTATTCTGGAAGGTTCAGTTTGAATGTTTACTTATTGTCCCAAGGTTCCTCACTATGTCCTTGGGCACTGCTTAATCTACACGATCATTTAAAGTGGTCATGTGCTGGTACCTAGGCTTGACACTTGGATGCCTAGTACATAATGTGTTAAGTTGAGAATCAATAATTTTAGCTTAGGGTCTTCATTGCACGTATAATTAATTTTAGCTTAGGGTCTTCATTTCACGTACAATTCTTAAACAATCTTGGATTATATTTTAAATACTTGTGTATACATAGAAATTGGCTAACACCCTTAAGTCAATATTCTCTAACATGTCCAATAATACCCAATGTTGGGCATTGGGATGCCTATATACCCCAATACTTATTCTTAAAGCCTAAGACTCTTCACTAGACAAGTACATTTTCTGGAATGTTACAGGAACAAACTCCCTAATTGCATATTGTCTTGCATTTTTATTTTGGTACATGTATTTTTCAATAATGCTAATAATTCATAAAAAATGTTTTCTGGTGCAAAATAGGCGACAAATAAAAAATGTTGTGGTGATTCCAATTGATGATTATGTTTTTTTTCATGACCCTCCTCACAATGAGATTAACAGGACCCTCCTGGATAATGGGACTAGCAGAACCCTCCTGGACAATGTCATTAGCAGGACCGTCATGAATAATGGGATTAGTAGGATCCTCTCAAATAATGGAACTAGCAGGATTCTCCTAGATAATTGGACTAGCAGGACCCTCTTCATAATGAAGTTAGCAGGACCCTCTGGATAATGGGATTAATTGGACCCTCATAGATAATGGGACTAGCAGGACCCTCTTGGACAATGGGATAGCAATACCCTCCTTAATAACGAGACTAGCAAGACCATCTTGGATATCGGGACTAGTAGGACCATCCAGAATAATGGGATCAACAGATTTCTCCTAGATAATGAGACTAGCAAGACCCTCCCGGATAATGGGATTAGCAGGACCCTCCTAGATAATGGGACTAGCAGGACCCTCCTGGATAATGGGACTATCAGGACACTCCTGGATAATGGGACTAGCAGGACCCTCTTGGATAATGAGACTAGAAGGATCTTCCTGGATAATGGGATTAATAGGACCCTCCTAAATAATGAGAATTAGTGTGGCAGGACCCTTATAGACAATGCAAATTAAAGTAACATGACCCTCCGAAACAATGAAAATTAGCATAGAAGAACCCTCCTAAACAATGAGAATTAGAGTAGTAAGATCCTCTTGAACAATGAGAATTAGTGTAGTAGGACCCTCCTAGACAATAGGATTAGTAGAACCCTTTGGTTACTTTCTCCTGGAATAAATACACCCTAGTATGAGTTTATTGTTTATTATTTTTAATTCACATTTCCTAATAACTCACAAAGTTTTTCATATTTTTTTGAGCTGTCCTTTTGAAGAATGCCAAAAACTCATTATTAAGTGACAAATTAAGCATCAAATTCAATTCAAGATCAATATAATCACCCAAAAATTCAAGGTGATATTTGAAAGTCAAGAGACGAGTGAAGATTCAAGAGAAGCTACATAGATAGGGGCTTGTACTTTTATTTTCCTTTTGACTATTAGCTTTCATTTTGTTATGTGCAGATAAGAACCGCGACTTGTAGCCTCGATGGAACCTCACTTAACTTTCAACACATGATTTCATTTCCTTAAACAATGCGTGACCTGATTCCCTTATAACCCGGGATATGTAGGATGTCCAGAACCAGGACTTGGTCACACAAATTTTGTCTTTCAAATAAGAGTTCGGTCAAAACTTGTCTCTTTGACTGAAAACTTTTCGTGTTTTCATTAAAAGAGGGGCAAACTATAGACACATAATTTTTTACCGAACGTAATATTTTACACTAGTTTTTATTCCTTGAATATTGTTTCTTTATGTTTTAACTTTTTCTTATTTTAGTAAGTTTATTTTAAAAGATTTTAAAAAATACACATTATTTTTAGTCTAATAAATAAGCTAATTATAGTAATTACTATTATTATATTAGCTAAAAAATTTTAGTTCAAAAAATAATTAAATAATACTATTATTATTATGTTAATTTATATGCTATATATTAATTAAAGAAAACTACATAAAACATACCCCACTTCACAGCACAACCTCCCCCACAACCCCTCATCTACACACTACCCCACTATAATACATCCCCAACCCATCCTATATTCTGCCCACAGACAACACAATACGTTTTAAAAAAATTCAACACAGCCAAAAAAGGAGAAAAAAAACGCACACACTGAAACATATACGAGAAAGGAGAAAAATGGAGGAACACACAAAGATTATAGAAGCTACAACACAAAAAAAAATAACACACGCCCACATCTCTTTTCCTAACAAAAAATATTCACATTCATATCCAAATACATACTATACACACCATACAAATACACACACGCCCAATAAAAATAAAGGCGGAGTTCGAAGATTGTTTCAAGTTCATGGTTCTTAAATTTTATCTTTTTCACAAGAGTAACATTTTATTTTATTTTATTTTATTTTTTTGTTAATATTATGTCATGATTATACAAGAATGGATTGCAATATATTATAATTATTAAATTCCGCATGTGTTTAAACCATTAATATTTATTGATGTATATATGAAGTATGTTCAAATCTTTCATATCAACTTTATGTTTAGATCCTTCATATAGTTATATTTAGCGTGAAATTGTTATAACAAACCGTAATTTATCTCATATTTAAATAATCCATAGTTTATTTCATATTTAAGTAAAACTATTGTCCAAGTCTATTCTTATTTTTTACATTTATTTTTTTAATAATGATATCTGTTGTTATTATGTAAAGATATTAATTTTAGTAAGTATATTTTTCTTTTAATGTCAATGACATAAAAAATTGTTGAAAAGGTAAAAACCAAAAGGAGGAAAAAAAACGATAAAAAGAAGGGAAAGTTTAAAAAAGAAAAAAATAAATTATAATTTCTTTTTAGAAGACCGAAACAAAAAAAAACATAATAAAAAGGGGAAAAGATCATGTGTTAAAAACAAACATAATAATAATAAATATAAAAAACAAATCAGTACATAAAAAAGGAAAAAAAATAATAAAAAAAACAAAAAACAAATCAGTACATAAAAAGGGGAAGCAAAAGGGAAAAGAAAAAGAGAAATAATTATTAAAAATTAAAAAGAGTAAAAAGAAAGGAAATTGGAAAGCGTTACAATAAAAAAAACAAAAAAAAAGTGAGAAACTAAGAAATAAAAAAATGTTGAAAGCATGAAAATAAAGAAATAATAAAAAATGTACGAAAAGTTTTCACATTATAAAATATGATAAATATTAAATATGTTTAACATAAAAGAATGAGGGTAAATAATTTTAAAAAAAATATAATATTAAAAAAATAAGTTAAGTCATACAAAAGTCAATAAAGCAACCGTGCTAGAATCATATCTTTCATTCGGTTAATATAATTTCTTACCCGATTTTGATTTCGCAGATCATAAAATAAAGAGTCAATTTTCTTTTTATTAGGAATTTAAATAAGGTGACTTGGAACACCAAAACTCAATTTTAAGTGACGAGTTTGAATGTAGAATAATCCTTTTTTCAAAATATCACTTAAATTGAAATACTCTTTTCTTTAAAAATCAATTTAGAGATAAAATAGAGATGTGACACTTATGACATGATTATTTTGTTTTGTCAAAGTCATCATTCAATCCTCCTTTAAAACTTTGGGTTGATTATGACATGTTTTTCTAAATTTATAAGCACTATCTACTAAATTATCATTAGTGGAAAAGTCAAAGGATTACGAGGTCTAATTACAATTTTTAAATTAAGCTGATGCGTCCAGGGAATTCCACCTACCCTAGATTTTTCAAAGGGATTAATGTGTATTTATATGTAAATATCTAGCTTCTTATATGTAAGATAATTTTTTTAATCGTCTTCAAAAATATGAACTATTACTAATTTTCTAAGTCGGACCTGAAATCAAATTGTTTTTATGGGGGAGGAGCACGATTAACAATATCGTGACATCATCCCTATAAAGAAACAAACATTTTCTTAAATAAAAATTTTCTACTCAAAACTTGCTAAATTTTCAAAGCTTTATTCTACGCCATTTTATTCTTGTTTAGGCAGTTTATAAATTAAAATTGGATTATCCTCTATATTTAATTGTGAAGTTTCTGTCTTCTCGCTTAGCTTCTATAATTTATTTAATGTTTATTTATTGTGATAACATAGCCTTACATTCTTAACTATTTAATTAAAATAATAATGTAAGCTTACTTGTTTAGCATTATGTTATCATCTAGTCTTGCATGACTAATTAATAAATTAAAATAATAAAGTAGCTTCGACTGATTAATATTGTGTTACCACTTAGTAAGCATGATTAATTAACTAACTAAATAATGAAGTTACTTTATACATAAATTGCATGAGATACGGTCGGGACCAACGTTTGTGGACCTCGAGGGATGCCTAACACCTTCGTCTCAAGATAATTTGAACTCGTACCCCGATCTCTTGTTCATTGACCTTAGTTAGACTTAGTTAGGTTATATAGGTTTCCTAACGCGCCTTAATTCGTTAGGTGACAACTTTTCAAATTTTGAGAATCCCAAAAGAATTGTTAGGTCGTGCATCAAAATTCGTTTTGATGAAAAAATGGGACACGACAGAATGACGACTCTGTTGGGATATTAGGTTTTTACCATTATGTGTTTCATTCTTATGTGGGGCTTACTTATTTGGTTATTCACTGTTTTTTTGTTTATTAGCATGTTGAGTTATTATTTGTTTCCTTGTTATTTGTTTAGTTATTTATTGTGTACTTCACATGTTTCTCATTTTCCCTCATCCCTTATTTGTTTATTACCATGTTTCACCCTTTCCCTTTTACGTTATTTGAAGTATTTTCATGTTTAATCATTATTTCTTTCCTTATTTGTTTATGTATCTATTTACTGCTTTCCTTAAAATTGTATGTGTTACTACTTTCCACGTAAGAGCTAAATGTTACTGCTTTGGTGCCACGACCCCAAAGTACACCCTAGAAGATAGGTCATCCTCGAAGCCGCTACACGGCGTACTCGACCTCTCGAACGAATCGCACAAGCCCTTAGACATTATTCATCGCATATATATATATATATATATATATATATATATATATATATATATATATATATATATATATATATATATATATATATATATATATATATATATATATGAGAAGTAGTGCGAAATTAAAACTTTTCACAACAATAGAAAAATAATTCAAAATCTCTTTCATAGAAAACATAGGAAAAGGCTAAGTCTCTTAGTAGCCATCTTAGACACACAAATATCTTGGGTCACACAGCCCATACATCAACAAAATAAAGAATATCAAAGTCTAATACAATATCTCTTGACAAGAAAAACTAAACATAGTTATGTCCTCGAATTAATTAAGGACATCCCAAAACTTCCCAAAACTTGCTTGAATGAATGTTAATTCCAAGCTTGATCCCAATGTACTCCTCACTTTCCACCTACACCTTTAGAGATAAGACAATATATGAAATTAGTACATTAAAATGCACTAAGTATGGTGACATGCAATAAAACCATGCAAAAAGGACATTTGCTTTAAAGTATGTTTTCATGATATTTTGGAGAAAACCTCATAAATAAGTATAAGAATCACTTACAAGTCAACATACACACATATAAGACATATCCCAAGTAATCCACAACATACAACTTTCAACACATAGAAACCATATAAGCACATATACCTCCTACCAAAGGTCCTCCTAAGACTCACTTGAGTAATATATGAAGCGGCCTCCCATATAGCCCCTTCACACACACCTAAGTGATCCTAAAATCTTCCTAAAGTAAGACATGAAGAGACTGCCACACACCTTCTTCAAGCCTACCTAAGCAATCCTCAAAGCTACTTAAGATAAGTTCATTTTCATTCACATGCATTAACTTAAGTCAATCAATAGTCATCAAGACACTTAAGAAACATTCACATTTAGAAGACTTCACATAATGGTCTTGGAAGACGTAGGGAACCCTTATCCTAGCATCTTCAAAGTCTACTCGTGCAATGTATAGATAGAGTCCCATTTCACTACCTACACTTTGTAGAACTTCTTTAACACTATAATGTATCCCACGTGATGAGAATGAACATTAACCATAGACCATACTAGATGAGCATGAAATCCGGAGTGTACTTACTCCGATGGAGGTGTTCAACTTGCCAACGGTAGAACTAGGACATCCCATGTAGGCACATGGTTTAGGAATATAAAGGATTTCTTTATACTCTAGTCTCAACTTAAGTAGAGTCACTCCCCAAGCATACTCACTCCTTGCTAGCCATGTTCTCATAGATTAAGTTCAATCACATAAGAACCATATTAGAAAGTACCATATTAAAGTCATCATACAATCATAACACTCCTACCAAGGATGGGTCCACTAGGGATGTCACACAATGGTTACAAGGATAACTTAATGACTCCCTTAGAGATAGTTTCATGCCATTCCATCCAACCTATCCCTAAGTCCACCATTCACACAAGAAGGATACCATTACGACTTTCAAATTCAAAGATATCATAACCTTCTTTCTAGTTTGAAGGTTCCATGTTAATGACCCTGTTAACATGTTCAAGTTCACATTTCACTCATACATACACATACATGACAAAGGTGCTTAAGCCTACTAAGTCAAGAGTTCATATTCACATTCTTCATTTATCAAGGACAGGGACATAGGTCTACCAAAACAAGACACACTTCATCATCTTCTTATCACATGTACAACAACATTCAAGTAGCACATAGGGAAACCTAGGTATACTACAAGTCAGCCTATCCACCAACATAGTTCATCATAAGTCTCATATAGTCAATTGGAGAGAATCATACTTCAACATCAAGTATTCACACATAAAGACATTACCATTGTCTACTCTAGCCATATATAATCAACTAGAAGGACTCATGATTTGAATTCACATAAACACATGTACCACATAATTCTTTACATTTATCACCTATACAAGCTACAACATAATAATATCACATTTCTTATAATAATATCGACAAGGCAACATTCTTCACAATTATAACACATAAGCGTCGTCACCATAAGTGGACCATATCTCAACACAATTCAATACCTATACTACACAATATAGAAGATATTAGGTCATATAACCAGCATTCCATCATCAATACCACAAATTCTTAGCCTTCTCAATCAATTCACTTCACCAAAGGCTCTTACCAATAGCCATACATACAATTTCAATCCAACATGAAACCAAGCCAATGATCCAACAAGATACAATATGAACATGATCAATTTAAGGCAGACTATATACAATTCTAACATTATCTTTACATGAATCAATAGCCCAATGTAATCTACACAAGAATTCAATATAATAGAGCCATGATCAAGTCACCCACATTATAGCCAAAATAAGGATTTCATGAATTGCATGGGTTCATAGGAATTTTAATTAAAATCATTCAATTAACATCAATTATATCATTAATTATTAATTCAAACCGTTTTATGCAAGAACCCATGGCTAAAAGTCAAAATAGAAGTTCATATTTTAAGAAAGTCTTAGAAAAAGCCTATGAAGTTTGCATCCTTGAAGCAAGAGGATTCAAGGATGAAACACCATACCTTGATTAAGATAATGCAAGAAAATGATGAATATTCAATGGAGACATCAAGCTTTTATCCTCAACCTTGCTTCAACCTTCAATGTAGTTCTAAAGAATTTTATTTGGGGTCTTGGGTTTTCTTTTTGAATAATGACTCAACTATAGGTTCTAGACTTATAAAGTGACTTAAAATACCCAAAAACAGCTTATGTAACCTCCCATTCTATTATTTAGAATCTAGGTGAATTTTTCATATAGCCCCTCACTAGGCCAAGACACCTGCAGAAAGTTGCAGGTGTCAATCAACGATTGCAAGCGACGGACCGTCGATGGAATGATGGCCCCGTCCTATAGGTATGTCGTTTGCGACAAAGACCACCATTTTGGGGGATTAAGATCCCACGCCTAAGTAAGGAGCAACGATTCCCATCAACGGAGCGTTTCCTTGACGATGGGGCGTCGATTGGCCATCGTGGTTCGCGGACTGTCTTGGCATATTCAAGCCAAAGGTAAGGTCCTTCTCAAAGACCTTTAGGCTGGTCCTTGGGGAATCGTGCCCAGACGTTTCAAACCTAGATACGTGCCTCTATATGTTAGGAACCTCTTCCATCAATTTTCACTCAAACCAACACTTTAAAACATGCAAAGTCACACAAGAACACGCAAACACATCTCAAGGCTAACTTTCGAACGTCTTGGACGTTTGACCTCCAAACTCTTCAAAACTCAAAACACTGCCTCATAACACTGTAATTAACCATTTTAATATCTTATAAACTCATGATGCACATGTTAGTCTCTAGCTTCACCTAGTTTATTTTTTGGGTGTTACATTTGATAACTGACATGCCGCTCATACTTCACCTAAGTTGGACCCTCTTTTTTTTTTGGTCCTCGTGATGGTGTGTGATTCACATATAAAAAATACTCCAATTCTCTTTAAACATACTTATTAGTGAGATGGTTAAGGAATGGTTGACACATATAGTTTTACTACCGTGAAACCATGTGCCTTCTCGCATAGAATTCCTTTCAAGTCCATGTCAAGCTAACTCTTAGAATTCTCAATTAGGTCATACATGTTTCATAAACCATAGGTTGTTGGACTCTTGGTGTCAGTCCACATAGTTCGTAGCCACCCTATCGTCTAAATGGGCCCAACACCCTTTAGAAAATTGCATATTTATGTGTCAATGTGATCATAATAATTAAATCAACCTAACTTTGTCAAAAAAGAGTTTAGAAATCATTTGTTGTTTTTGCATAGTCATAGATGCTTTCAACTTCCCAAAACCATAAGTGGTAGTAGAGGTAAATTACTTGTTAAGGAGATGGTGGATGGATATAAAGAGAGACTACGAAAGGGAGATTCGCTAGTTGTTGGGTGCACTTGCTTTCCATATCTTCGTCATATTGAACCCCCAACTAGTTAGGGCCTTGCTACAATATTGTGCCCTACGAGGATGGTTTTCAAATTTGTAGATATTGACTTGACACCAATAATTGAAGAGATTAGTGGTTTCATCGACTTGACATACCATGCGAGTGAAATGTTGGTACCATATAAGTCATCACCTAGGGAATTTCTAAAAAGTTTAGGGATGAACTCTAATCCAACCTCAGTTTCTTTAGACCTGGGATGGATTCATTTAGACTTTATGTACTCATGATTTGGCAGAGATGATAGAAACTACTCTTTTAGCAATGAATTTGAGTGCTCCATTGAGGAATGGAAAAAATATCGCTTAAATCCCTTTGTCATTGCCCTATTAGGATCCTTTGTTTTTCCTGAAATAAGGGGAAGAATTAACACATGTTTGAGTTATATAGTTCGAGAATCAGTTCAACGAGAAGGCAAACCTAGGAAAACCATAATGCCCATGATCCTGGCGGAAATAATGAGGAGTATATCAACATGTGTCAAAGGTAGCATGTTTTTTTAGGAATGCAACCTTCTACTACAATTATGGGTTATCGAACACTTCCACAGGCGATCAGATGCAGTAGACATCTTTCTTGGTTAAGGAAACAAGATTGATAACTTTTCTAGAAGAACGGTATGTTTCACCAGACCTGTAGGATTTGTAGACTGGCAGATATTTTTGATAGAGCTTGAGAGCCACTCAGTTCAATGGAATCTCCATTGGTTGTCTATGCCTAATGTCATAGTAAGAGGGGAAGATCAATTCTTTATTGAGATTAATGGCTTAAAGGGTGTTCAACCATATGAACCTCTTCGATTACTCCGCCAGTTTGGGCTAACTCAAGTAATAACACTCTGGTCTGACATGGAGCGGTATAAGTATAAGTTTGGACTAGATAAACTACCAGTCCACAATGTACTTTGACGATGGGAGAGAGTGTTGACCATTCATATGGGTGCACGACACGCCTCATGCACACATGAGTATTACATATGGATCCTAATAAAGTTTAAAGACCCAAAATTAAGTGGAGAAGGATATCATGGGCTCACTGATAAAATGGAAAACATATGGACACGCAATGTGTTGAACATCAGACAAGAAGTTACTCCCTATACAAGAGATCAATTGACGCCAAGCTCTTGGAATTTTCGAATTTAATAATATATGGAAGTTGTTTTATTTCTTCTAATTTAAACTTTAATTGGCAAACAAGGCTTGAATTAATTATTGTGCATCACTTATGTGTCATCAAGGCCTACCTCTGGCTCAAAGAGACACCTTTGTATTTAAGGTGTTTATCTTAATATAATGTGCTTGATATCCCAATTTATGCAATATTTTAACTTGGGATTTTTGTTGCTTTTATTTTTGTTTTACCCTTCCTTTATGATTGATCTGTAAATCATGAGTTACCACACGTGATTAAAGGGTTTTCTTCCTTCTTTTTGACTTAGAATCGCAAAGTAAAGAGGAAAGTAAATAATGAGATGGTTATGTACAAGATTATTCAAAGGAAGCAGAGTTGAGACAAGTGGGTCTTAAGACTGGAACTGAAAATAAAAAAGTTATAAAAAGATCTATCGTATATACGTGAGTGGGCTAAGTTATTACTCTCCATCAATCCCGCTTTCAAGACAAATATGGATATCTCGCATTTTGCAAGTCAAGCTACTCTTCAAAATAATCCTCCTCTAAGTTACCCCACTAAAATCAACCAAGTTCCATTCAAATGCTTCAAAAGAACATCCACTTTCCAAATTATCAATATATTCCCGATCATCATGCTCCTAGACCTCAACATCTTACTCCATGCCTGCAGAATCCTAACATGCAAGCTCCTCGATATGAAACACCTTTGCTCCAAGTTCCTTGGTATCATGCACCTCTCATACCATCTTCAATCCTTCCATATCAAATGTATCCATACCAAAGGAATCCTCGGCCATACCATCAACCAACATGTTCTGTACACAATGCCAAAGTCATCACTCGACTGCATATTTGCAAAAATTTCTTTAAGGTTTAGAAGAAGCCTCGCAAAAATTATACTCCTCTTATTGAGACTACATGCCAACTCTATGAAAAGTTGATAATGGTTGGGCACATAGATCCTATCAATGAAATAAGGATGAATATGCGTGCATGGTGGATTGAACCCTCTAAGATTTGCACTTATTATTCAGGAATGGAAGGACATACCATAAAAGAATGTCATCATCTAAAAGACAAGATTCAATAATTGATTAATACTAAGGTCATCTACTTGGAGGACTTTGCACCAATGAAAATTCAATTTTGAACATGTCGAAGTTTACTTCAATATTACTTTCCAAACAAGGTCTGCGCCATTTAAGTTCAAGTTGTCTACAATCAAATACCCATGATAACATATGGGGAATAAAGTTGGGCAGAATATATAGTTCAATTTGTTGCTCAAGAAGGTTCTTTTTTATTATGATCTTTATAATTTGGTACTACGTCAGACCTTATTCCCGTTTAAAAGGGGATACGTAGGCTCTCTCATGGAGTTCGGTCGTATTATAATAAAGTTTTCATTTTCCTATCTATTGTGTAACTAGGTAGAATGTTTGAGAGGGTCTCAAAAATTCCATCAAAGAGTCTTCTCCTTGCAAATAACGATATTGGGGTAGAATTTTTTAGAGGAACTCAAAATTTTTATCAAAAGCATTTCTTCTCACAGTTTAATAACTGGGGCAAAATTTTTTAGAGGGCCTCAAAAATTCCCTCAACAAGAGTTTCTGCAAAAACCAAGTCTGGAACAATTTTTTAAAGCAGATAAAAATTATTTTAAAAGCATATTTTCTCGCAAATCAAAAATGGGGCAGAATTTTTAGAGGATCTCAAAAATCACATCATTCATGGTACAATCTAGAAAATTAGGATAGCAGAAGTTCTACACTAGGGCAGAAAATTTTGAGGGGACCTCAATATTTTTAATAACACTTCAAGGGAAAATCTAGCAAACATCAAAGGAGCATATTGTATCAAATCATGGAAAAAAATTCTTTAAATGCAGAAAATACAGGTACATATAAAAAGGCAACTTCAACATTGCCTAAGGATCAACGTACCACCATATCGAGCCCGACAAATTGTTAATCAATGGCACCCTATCTTTTCAAATCATACACAAGGATCAAGCTACTCTATATCAATCCCTATCAATCGTCATTCACGAGGATCTGTCTCTACTAGAAGATAGGTCATACTCTGAACTCAAAATTCACCGACAAATGGCACTCGACCCTTTTAATAAGGCCAATAACCAAGTTATTTTAAGCCCTCAATCAACTATTATGCATGTGCTAGAGAATTACATTGTGCCCGAGAATTACATTGTGCCCAACATTACATGTGGCCAAGATTATTATATCCGACATTGCATGTGCCTGAGATTGCATTGTTCCCGAACAATTGCATATGCCTGAGATTGAATTGTGCCATATATTGCATTGTGCCTGAAGAATCACATTATCGGATGTGTCCTATATTATATCTGTCCGAGAATTGTATTGTGTCTGAGATTGCATTGTGCCCGAAGATTGCATTGTACCCGAGAATTGCATTATTGCATCTTCTCGAGAATTGCATTATTTTCAAGGCGGGAGCATTACACGGTATCCTATTAAAGCTTCAATATGGTTAAGTATTCAGGTTCTTGTAACACCTTGAGGTTATCTTCAAGGTGAGAGCGTTACACGGTATTCTATTAAAGCTTTAAGTTGGTTAAGAATTTGGGACCTTGTAACACCTTGAGTTTATTTTCAAGGCGGGACCGTTACACGGTATCCTATTAGAGATTCCAGATGCTTAAGCATTCGGAACCTTGTAACACCTTGATTTTATCTTCAAGGCGGGAGCGTTACACAACATCCTATTAAAGCTTCAAGTTGGTTAAATATTTGGAACCTTGTAACACCTCGAGATTATTTTCAATGGGGGAGCGTTACACGGTATCCTATTAAAGCTTCAAGTTGGTCAAACATTCAGGACCTTGTAACACCTTGATGTTATCTTCAAGGCGGGAGCGTTGCATGGTATCCTATTAAAGCTTCAAGTTGGTCAAGC
Organism: Solanum peruvianum; assembly: GCA_027705065.1. Classification (NCBI taxonomy): domain Eukaryota; kingdom Viridiplantae; phylum Streptophyta; class Magnoliopsida; order Solanales; family Solanaceae; genus Solanum; species Solanum peruvianum. Next base: position 394,214 of record JAKWJD010001756.1, on the reverse strand, counting down.
ATTCGGGACCTTGTAACACCTTGAGTTTATTTTCAAGGCGGGAATGTTATACGATTTTCTAGTAAAGCTTTATGGTCAAATATTCAGGACCTTGTAACAACTTGAGGTTATCTTCATGACGGGAGTGTTACATGGTATCCTATTAAAGCTTCAAATTGGTCAAGCATTCGGGACCTTGTAACACCTTGAGTTTATTTTCAAGGCGGGAGTGTTACATGGCATTTTAGTAAAGCTTCATGGTCAAACATTCAGGACCTTGTAACACCTTGAGGTTATCTTCAAGGCGGGAGCGTTACATGTTATCCTATTAAATCTTAAATTGGTAAAGCATTCGGGACCTTGTAACACCTTGAATTTATTTTCAAGGCGGGAGCATTACACGGTATTTTAGTAAAGCTTCATGGTTAAGCATTCGGGACCTTGTAACACCTGGAGATTATCTTCAAGGCGGGAGCGTTACACGGTATTCTAATAAAGCTTCATGGTTAAACATTCGAAAACTTGTAACACCTTGAGTTTATTTTAAAGGGGGAGATTTACACGGTATTCTAGTAAAGCTTCATGGTCAAAAATTCAGGACCTTCTAACACCTTGAGGTCATCTTCAAGACGGGAGCGTTACATGGTATCCTATTAAAGTTTCAAGTTTTTCAAGCATTCGGGACCTTGTAACACCTCGAGTTTATTTTCAAGGTGGGAGTGTTACGCGGTATTCTAGTAAAGCTTCATGGTCAAACATTCAGGACCTTGTAACTCCTTGAGGTTATCTTCAAGGCGGGAGCGTTACATGGTATCCTATTAAAGCTTCAAATTGGTCAAGCATTCGGGGCCATGGAACACTTTGAGAGTATTTTTTTTTGTTAAGGCATGGACATTAAGAACATTTTTTTATGTGATAAATCCTTCCATTATGTAGCCTCCATAAAAAATAACATTCCTTTTGCTGATCTACAAAAAAAAAGGTGAAGGAGAGTTGTTACCCGTCAATATGTTTGAGACTCGAAAGATATTAAATCTTGAATCTTGGATGTGTTGTAGACCTTTATGTGTATATTAGGAATCACCAAGTGGATTGTGATTTCGCTGTTCCTACGTCAAGACACGAGATTTTTTAGTAAGTCACACAAATCTGAAAATTTTCAGCATGGCAGAATTTAGATCTAACTTCAAAAACTCATCTAGAAAGATTCTGAAGGTGTTAAATTTTGAATTTTGGATATGTTAGAGATCGAAAAGTCTAGTTTTTTAAAAATCAAACGGTTTATGATTTTCATTTTTTACAATGAGATATGAATTTTCTACGACAAACATTTCAGGCTGTAAAAAAGTGTTTTAGCATGACAGAATCTATAGCTAACTTCAAAAAATCATCTAGAAAGATTCTGAAGGTATTAAATTTTGAATTTTGGATATGTTAGATATCGAAAAGTCTAGTTTCTGAAAAATCAAACGGTACGTGATTTCAATTTTTCTACAATGAGATATGAATTTTCTACGACAGACATGTCAAGCTGTAAAAAAAAGTGACGAAAATAAATAACAAAAAGGAAGGAAAATTACCTTGAGTATGGCCTTTTCGTTGTAGGCTCACAATCCGTAATTGAAGATAAATTATGGAGACAATGTATCTATTTATAGATGTCATGTGGTGGGATAGAATCCTTCTCCTAGTTCAATTACAATTTCTTTTTGGCTTGGATAATAAAACATAATATGAATATGAAATTGAGTAGGATTACAATTCCTAGTTCAATTACAATTTCTTTTTCGCTTGAGCAGTAAAACATATATATGAATGTGAAATTGAGTTGGATTAAAATTCCTAATTGATTATGATTTCCTTTTGGTTTGGGCAATAAACCATATATAGGAATATGAAATTGAGTAGGATTACAATTGTTAATTCAATTATAATTCATTTTTAACTAAGGTGAATTTAGTAACCGGTTAATGCTTCAAGCCTAGTATCTAAAAGATAAAATATCTCGACAAGACTTGAAGCAGGGGGCATTTGTAATCATCTAAAATTTATTAAATATAAATTTATAAAATGATTCGGATTATATTTAATTCATAAATATATTAATCCAAATAAATATTGTGGATTGATAAAAGTGAGTTAAATATTTAAGTCAAATAAATATGGATTTAATTAAAGTCTAAATTAATTGATTTGGGCTACATTGGATGAACCCAATTTGTTAAACCCAATCTCATCTCATTCTAGAGCCCATCTTGACGCCACATGTGCAGATAATGTGGCATGCCAAGTCAAATAAGAAAACCAATAGAATCATGACATGTGTCAAAGATGACAAGCCCACTCCATAAAGCCCAAATGCCATGTCACTTCAATCTGATTGGCTGAACGAAATCCTATTCCAATCGCAACTCCTCTATTCTAAAACTATAAATAGGGGTCCTCATAATTAAGAAAAGGGATATAGAAAATTCTAAACAAGAAGTTAGAGAAACTCTGTGGTACAAACGCCATTTAATTCTCTACAAAGATACAAGTTTAAGAATTCAAGAATTCAAGTTCAAGAACGATCAAGATCAAGACCACCGAATTCAAGAACAAGCTCGAAGCCCTTGAGTTCAAATAAAAGTCAAGATCAAGATAAAGTTCAAGTTCAAGTTCATCATAGATTCAAGAACAAGCTTTAAAGCCCTTGAATTTATATTTGAAAAGGCGAATTCAGAGGAACTATAGAGATTGTAACACTCGCATTTGAAATAATAAAATTGATTGTTGCTATAATTTTTCATTCTTGATTATTGTTTTCTCGACGCGAAATTTATTGTCTACAATGCTACTGTTCCTTTAAAATATTAATGAAAAAATAATAATTTGCTGAATTTCACAATCTGCTTGACTTTGAAATAAATATATTTTTTGGTGATAATATCTGCATTAATAAGTTATCAACTACATTAATATTCTTCCTGTTCTTTTATATGAAGTCTTATGACATGATTATTTTGTTTTGACAAAGTCATCATTCAATCTTCCTTTCAAACTTTTGGTAAAATATACATATTTTTAAAACATATATGCACTATCTCCTAGACGGTCATAAGTCAGAAAGTTAAAGGAATTACCAGGTCTAATTCAAAATTTTAAATTAAGCTGACGCGTCCCCGGGAGTACCACCTATCCATGATTTTTCAAAGGGATTATGTGTATTTGTATGTAAATATTTATGTGTTTATGTGTATACCATTTTTTTAATCGTCTTCAGAATATAAACTATTACTAATTTTCTAAGACCAACCTCAAAGTAAATAATTTTTATGGGGAAGGAGCACGATTAATAATACCGTGATGTCATCCCTATAAAGAGACAAACCTTTTTTTAAATAAAAATTTTCTACCCAAAATTTTCTCAATTTTCAAAGGTTTATTCTTTGGACATTTTATTCTTGTTTGGGTAGTGTATATATTAAAATTGGATCATCCTCTATATTTAATTGTGAAGTTTCAGTCGTCTCGCTTATCTTCTATAATTTATTTAATGTTTTATTTATTGTGATCACTTAGCCTTGCATGCTTAACTAAATAATTAAAATAATAATATGAGCTTGATTGTTTAGTATTATGTTATCACCTAGTCTTGCATGCCTACTTAATAAATTAAAATAATAAAGTAGCTTCAACTGACTAATATTATGTTAGCACTTAGAAAGCATGATTAATTAATTAACTAGCACTTAGTAAGCATGATTAATTAATTAACTACATATTGAAGTGACTTTATTTGCTACTTGTAACTCCTTATAAATTGCATGAGATACGGTGGAACCCACGTTTGTGGAACTCGAGGGATGCCTAATACCTTCCCCTCAAGGTAATTTGAACTCTTACCTTGATCTCTGGTTTGTTGACCTTGGTTAGACTTAGTTAGGTTAGATAGGTGCCCTAACACGCTTTAATTCTTTAGGTGGTGATTCTTCAAATTTCAAAAACCCCAAAAGAGGTGTTAGGTTGTGTATCAAACCCATTTTGATGAAAAATGGGGCTCGACAATAACCCAAGGTCAGGATCCATTTCATGACTTTGTGTATATAACAATGAGTAATGAAATTCAGAGGTTGGGCGAAGTTGTATTACCTTACAAGTAAGTGAAATTTGTGAGTATGTGATAGGAATGAACTCCTTAGACCTTGTGCGTGCCTTTTGACTCCGAGCCCGAACCGAGAATTATTTTGGAAGGGGAGAATTATGGATGAAGGAAATATGATTATGGAAAATGAAAGTGATATGGGGAGTTAATATGTAAGTTTTTGGTATTTGGAGGTGTTAGAAACGGCTAAGAGAGAATATCGGGTAATGGGGGGATAAATTTGAAATGAACAGGTTTTATTAAAAGGGGGTTCGGGTCGGGTTTAGCAAAACCCTAGGTTTGGTCCCACAAAACCCCATCTATAGGTTGTGGGTCGACCTACAGACCGGAGATCCTTTATGTAGGTCATTCAATACTTAGAAATTTTAGAATACATACCAAGTTCTATGGACGACATTCACGGTTTGTGGATGGAACCTCATTCCGTCAATGCGGTTTGTAGACCTCTACATAGACCTTTTTCTACAGATTTTGCTTTTCATCCTTGCACATGTAGCAACTATTAAGCCTTTCATTTTACATTTTCTGGATACTTTTTGACACGAACCATATGGTATATCTATGACACACTAATGCAGAAATAAAACACTTATATAAAGGATTACAAAAATTCAAATAAACAAAGAAAACTCCTAAATCGAAAAGAAAACCTATGGTTATCTAGATTGTAAATCTTGGGTTGCCTCCCAAGCAACGCTTGATTTAATGTCGCGGCACAATGCAGACTCTTTGATTACTCTGACTTCATCAAGGTACTAGGACTTAACCACTTCTTGCACACTCTCTTCCTTCCCATGTAGGACTTGATACTTTGCCCATTCACCTGGAACCTTGTTCTCGAGGTCGACCATTGTATGTGGGATTACTTGAGTTACTCTGAATAGCCAGATCCACTTGTATTTGAGATTGCCACGAAACAAGCGCAACCTTAAATTTAATAGATGCACCACATCACCCATGCCAATTTCACATTTTTTAATCTTTTGATCATGATACTTCTTAATGTTTTACTTGTACAAAGCTGAACTTTCATAATATTTTAGGCAGAACTCATTAGGCTCATTCACTTCATTCACTCTTTGACTCAATGTGGCGCTCCAGTACAAATTCAACTTCTTTAACGCCTACATAGGCTTATGGTCTAGCTCTATGGCAAATGGCAAGACTTCCCATTTACAAGTTGGTAGGGAGATATACCTATAGGAGTCTTGAATGTGGTGCGATAGGCTCATAGAGAATAATCAAGCCTCCTTGAACAATCGGTTTCATTTTCATTCACAGTCTTAGAAAGAATTTGATTGATCTCTTTGTTGGACAATTCAACTTGCAGACTAGACAGCGGATGGTAAGGAGTGACTATGTTATGATGGGCTTCATATTTCTCTAGTAACACCTTGAAAAACTTATTATAAAAGTGGGAATCTCTATCGCTCATAATTGATCTAGATGTACCAAATCTGGAGAAGATATTCCTGAAAAAGAATGTAGTGATACTTTTACCTTTATTGTTTGGAAGCAAAAATTCTTCCATCCATTTCGACACATTATAAACCGCAACAAGAATATACTTCATCCCATGTGAACTCACAAACAAACCCATAAAAAAATTCCACATACATCAAACAACTTAATCACCAAAATCGGATTCATAGGTAGCTGTTTCCTCTTTGAAATTCCTCCTTCTCTTTGGCAACGGTCAAAAGACTTGGCGAAACCATGAGTATCTTGGTGGATGGTAGGCCAATAATACCCAGACTGCAAAATTTTATGCGCAGTCTGAATACCACTATGATGCCCACCAACACATGAAGAGTGACACACCTCTAGTATACTCATCATCTCAACCTTGAGCACACACTGGCGAATAATTCCATCAGCACAAACACGGAAAAAATATTGATCATCCCAAAAAAAAATTCTTCACATCATGCATAAACTTTTTCCTTTGGTTAAAAGAAAAATTTGATGGAACCATATCACTTGCAAGTAGTTAGCAAAGTCTCAGAACCAAGGAATCAGATCATGAGAAGCAGACAATACATGTTCGTATGGAAAATCATCATCAATTTCTGCCCCATGTCCTAGCTTGAGCATAGCTTCGTCCTCTAATCTGGACAAGTGATCGGCTACTTGATTTGTGTCCCCTTTCTATCTTTCACCTCAAAGTTGAACTCTTGCAGCAGCAACACACATCTAATCCACCTCGGTTATGCATAATTCTTAGCCATCAAATACCTCAATGTATAATGGTCTGTATCACTATGACCTTATTAACAAGCAAGTGGGATTGAAATTTATCGAATGCAAAAAACACCGCAAGTAATTTTTTCTCCATAAATGTATAGTTATTTTGAACGACATTTATAACTTTTTTGGCATATTAAATAGGATGAAGAATCTTCCCTCTCCTCTCTTCCAATACCACTCCAAGCACCACTCCACTCGCACAAAACATTACCTCAAACGGTTGCCCCCAATCCGGTGAAATAATGATAGGTGCGGAAACTAAATTTTCCTTCAACTCTTAAAATGCTCTTAGACTAGCATCATCAAAATCAAATTTTGCACTCCTTTTCGAGCAATTTGCAAAATGAATGTGCAATCTTGGAGATATCATTGATGAACCTCCTATAGAAGCATGCATGCCCAAGAGAACTTCTAACACCATTAATAGACATAGGTGGTGGAAGCTTTTTTATTACCTCGACTTTATTTCTATCATCCTCAATACCCTTCTCAAAAATCTGATGATCTTGAACTATCCCCTTTTTCACCATGTAGTGAAACTTTTCCCAATTGAGCATAAGATTGCACTCTTCATACCATTTAAGTACTTCGGCCAAATAATCCAAACAATCATAGTGTCACCTACCTTAGAGAAATCATCCATAAATACCTCAATAATGTCATCCATCATATCAGAAAATATCGACAACATGCAAAGCTGGAAGTTTGATGGAGCATTACACAATCCAAATGGCATCCGTTTAAAGGGGAAAGTCCCATAAGGACAATTGAATATGGTCTTCTCTTGGTCTTTTGGAGCTATGTAGATCTTAAATTAGCTCGAATAATCATCAAGAAAGAAAAACCAACCTTTATCAGCAAGGTGGTACAAAATCTGATCCATGAATAACATAGGGAAGTGGTCTTTTTTTGTCTAAGCATTCAATTTTCGATAGTCATGCATACTTTCCATCAAGTCACGGGCCACATCGGAACAATCCCATGTATCACATTAGGTATCACAGTAATCCCACCTTTCTTTGGCACACATTAAAAAGGACAAACCCAACTATTATATGTAATGGGATAAATGACTCCACCATCCAACCACTTGATTATTTCCTTTTTCAATACCTCTTACATAGGTGTATTTAGTCTTTTTTGGTGATCGATACTAGGCTTGTGATTCATCATGAGTTAGATTTTTATAAGAACAAATGCCTGGAGGAATCTCAATAATGTCAGCAATAGTCCAACCAATAGCCCGTTTGAACCTCTTGAATAGAGAGACCAATGCCTCAATTTACAGCTCACTCAAATTGGCGGAAATAATGAAAGGTAAGGTAACATCTCTCCCCAAGAGCAGATGCTCGATGGTAGAGCCTTAAGCTCCAATTTTGGAGCCTCTTCCACAAGCGGTTTTAAGGGTGGAGAATCTTGATTCTTCATATCTAGCTCCAATCTCTTTGGTTTAGGATGGAATTTAAACCTATTAATCATCAATACCATCACCCTTAAAATTCATCATTACTGTCGCAAGTGCATCAACATCCAACCTCTCTTCAATAGACACCTTAGAACCTTGCTTCATAATATGATTCACCACATACAGTGATTCGACAACACTTTCCTGCTTCATAAATCTACATATATTAAAAGTTACCTCTTTACTATTCAGTTGGAACTTCATCTTCCCCTTCTCAATATTGACCAAAGCTCTCGGTAGAAAAAATATTCTCTCTAGAATGATGGGAACCTGTAAATCAACCTCACAATCTAGTATCACAAAATCCGCTGGAAAAATAAAGGACTCCACTTTGAAAATTACATCTTGGACCACACTTATGGGCTTCTTCACCGTTCTATCGGCCATGAGCAATCGCATCGCAGTTGGTTTTGGAGACCCTAAAACTAACTTCTTGGAAATACAGAATGACATCAGATTAATACTAGAACCCAACTCACACAATGCCTTCACAAAATTCAATAACCCAATGGTATAAGAAATAGTGAAAGAATTAGAATCATCTTTCTTCTGCACAAGCAACCTAGTAACAATGGCCCTACAATATTGCAACCTATCATTATCTTCAAAATTGACTGCCCTCTTCTAAGTAACTAGATTCTTCATAAATTTTGCATGCCCAAGCATTTTCTCCAATGCCTCTATCAATGGAACATTGACGGAAACTTGTTCCAATAATGTAATAAACATGTGGTATTTGCCTTCTTCATTCTTCTTTACCAACCTCTGTGGGAATGAAGGTGGAGGTTTAGGCATAGGAACAACTAAGTTATCTCTTATTCATTCTCAGTAGCATTCTCGTACTTTCCAGTAACCTCAATCTTATCATCTTTTTTCAACTACAATTTTAACCTCAGACAGCATAGGTGAATAAATGGTATGTTTACCTCCTCGGGTAATAACTGCAATGCAATTCCCATCATTTTAAAGATTTTGGATGATGCTTCTAGGAAGTGTATCAGGCTGACATGGGTTTACTTAAGAAAAAAAGTATTCATAAATTGCTTGAGTTGCTTAATCGACATTGCATGGGTATCAACTTTTTGACCATTTCTAGACAAGTCATTTGTATCTCCTTAACATTCTCATCAGCCGAAACAAACCTCTTCATTAACTTCTGCATCATATCCTCTATCTATGACACACCCCCAACTTCCTTATTGCCAGATTCCCTATTTTTTTGGAGGAACATAAGGCCCAACCCTATCGTTCTTGTTCCAAAGTTGTTCCGATTGTAGTTGTAGTCATGATTGTATTTCCCATCCTAGACTTATTGAGCCTAACAATTATAATTACTATAGTTTTGACCTTAGTTTCCTTAACCTTGGAGCCAATTATCCAAATTTGAACCTTGGGCACTGTCTTGGAAACCCCCCGTTTGATCATTCACCGAGTAATCATCTTTCTCATAATAACAATTCTCAACCGGTGCTGGTGAACTCCTAGTCAAATTATTCATATCATTTACCTTTTGTTATACCTCCGCTTACATGATTGAATACCAACTCAATTTCTTTCCTTATTTGAGATAACTTCTCACGCATTTCATCAGTAGATTAACTAGGTTCAGCTTGAACTGCAAATGTGCTTCTTTGAGTATCTGACTTTTGAGCACTCCATGCTTTGTTGTTTCAGGAAATCTTCTCCAATTTCTCAATAATATTCTCAAAAGTGCACTCACCATATGATCATCCAACTATAGTATCAAGAAGAGCCTTACCATTGTCATCTTGACCTCTATAGAAATACTCCTTTTGTGACTCATCATTAATGTGGTGACTTGAAACACTTTTTATGAATACAGTGAAACTACCCCACAAACTCTCCAAGTAGTACCACGAAGTTGTTAAGTTTGTCTTTATGGTTTAGCTTCTTAGACAATGGAACTTGGCCATGAATATTTTGTGCAGTTGGTCCCATGTATAAATTAAGTTGAAAGGAAGCTTAGAAACCATATTGCAGCATCTCAAGTCAATGATAGAAGGAAGACTCTCAACCCTATGACGTCCATTTCCAACTCCAGTGACCCTACACAACTCTGAAAAAACTCTACAACTTGGCCATGTTCCCATGTGGATCTTCCAAAGCCATCCCACTAAACAAACCCCTCGTTATAAGCATTTGCATCAAACTACTAGTCACCACAAATATATTCCTTGGAGGTACTGGAGGGAGAAATTGGGCTCTTCAGATTCAACAACATTAAACTCAAACTTGTAGTTATCTTGCAGCCTTGGTTCTGGAGTATTTTTTACCCTCAATTCATCTCCAAGGAAATCATCGCCGTGAACCTTCACATTCTCTTTAACAACCCCAAGAGGCCTCAAGTCAACTCCATAACCTAGATTCCCACTGATTGTGTTTACTTGGACACCTTGATTATTCATCTTTCTCAAAGTTCTACTCAACTCTAGATCGTATGCGGTCAGTGGTTCGCTTCGACTCCATGTACTTGGAATACACTAGAGTAGAAACTTATGGAAAACAAAAATGAAAATAAAAGTAAAACTAGGAAATAACTGACTAAAGTTCAACAATGTAGTTAAACTTAATCTAAAAGCCTTATTCACGGGCACAGACACCAAAATTTGATATGCTTAATTACACCTCCCTAAAGAAGTATAAGTGATCGTTGTCAAATAAAGAACTCAAATAGTAGGTTGGGGTCGATCTCACGAGGAATATGGTTTAGACTTAAACTTAATTCACGATTATATTTGTTTAGCCAACTTATTTCCTAGTGTATCACATGGAAAGTGGTAATCTATGTATCCTTATGTTTTTGGTCCGCCAAATCAAAAATTTTACTCCGCACCTTGCTCTGACTACGTGTGTCTAATTTATTAACTCTTACTTTTACCTCATATTATACATCACACCAATGTATGGCTTACTTTTTACCGTTGCACCAATTGACATTAGACTATTACATAGTATCACACTAAATCTCTGTTAATAATTTTTTTCTTATAACTACCTCTTTAATCCGACAAGTAGCAACAAGGAGCTCTAACGTTGGCAACTATTAAAAAGGCTTCTAACCAAAGATAGCCTTTGGGATAAGTTTTGAGAAATTATATCAAATGAAAGAAAGAAGTATGAAACATAAGAGCTAGTATCATATTCCGGGAGTAGTATTGAGCACCGATATGGAGGAAAGTTAAAAAAACTCTCAGGCCCAGGAAACCGTGTATCCATCATGGATAGAAATGAGTCATACTTTTAAGATGATTCATTAGTGAATTTTTAGCATAGACAAGTGGATTCAATTAGTAGTTAAAGTGTTACACCCTCAGCAAGGTATAGGATTACCCTGGCAGCGTGAGACAAAACGTTGAATCATAACAAAAGCTCTTACGTGATGGTTTTTGACTAGAGAAACTCCTACATAAGTTTTTATATTCTTATATTTATGTTTTATTTGTATTTTATATACATTTCAGGGCTATATTGTATCTTTGCATACACTTGGAATTGACATGTATGTTTTACAAGCTTTTCTTTATACTACTTTATATTGAAATAAGTTCAGTTAAGTTGATTTGAGCTGAGCCAGGTTAGTTCTTCAGTTCCTTTCAAGCTTATGTCTTGTTTTATAATTCCTCTCAGATACTCATATATTCGATGTGCTAAGGCCATTTCGCCTGCATCTTCTTATGATGCATACAGAGGTAACCATGAGCAGTATTCAATGCATCGTAGGTTCTAGTTGATCTTCAGAATTTGTTGATGAGCTTTATTTCTTCCTTAGGTCCCTTTTTATTATTTAAATATTAGTTAGTTCATTAGGATGTCATGGGCATGTTTTGACATGAAGCTTCATAGATAGACAATAAGATATTAGTTTATTCGTCATTATTTTGTCATTGGTTGATGTTTAGATTTAGGTTGTCGCTTTGTCTAAGTTTAATGTTTATTCGAAAACATTATAAATTTAGTTTTGAGACATGTTGAGTTATCTTGTATTTAAATTTTTTTTCTTATATCTAAGTCTAGTGGTGAGTTAGTAGCTCAAGCCAAGGGTTCTGTTGGGGCCAACAAAGGTTCTCAAGTGTTAGTCCCGCCCAGGATGTAGGGTCGAGGTGTGACAAACTTGGTATCAGAGCACAAAGTTTAAGAGTCCTAGGGAATCTATAATGGTGTATTTGTAGAGTCCTAGTTATTGGTGTGAAACACGCCACATATATAATTAGGAGGTTGCAATATTAAAGAAATTATCTCACTTCTTTCACACTCATTTCGTGCGTTAAATTTTGATCTAAAGGTTTCTTATAATTCATGCTTGTGCGTATCTTCATCTAATCATGTCTCTACGAAGAGTTGTCTGAGGTTGCCTAGCTAGAAAGAATGTTTAACCACAAAACAAGGGGTACCTAATGCACCAGAAGTGAAACCTTAAGGAGACGTCACCAGTCTATGTTTTGTGAGGCTATTAGGATGCTGACCCAAGTTGTGGAAAACCAAGATGGGCAACGGAAAGGAAACCGATAGGAAGTGGTTGATACTTTGTGGATCTACGAGCTCTTAAGGATGAATCCTCCAAACTTCACAAGTTCTAATGTTATTGAGGATCCAGAGAATTTTTTTGAATAACTTTATAAAATTTATTAAATCATGCATGTTGTTGATACTGAAAGGGTGGAACTAGTTGCAAACCATTTGAAAGGTGTTGCTAGGATACAGTTCGATCAATAGAAAAAGAACTTCGTTGAGGGAACACCACCTGTGAGTTGGACTTGTTTTAAGAAGGACTTCGTGGGACATTTCCTTCCCTAAGAGCTGAAAGGGGTTAAGGAACAAGAGTTCTTCACACATTAGCAGGATTTTTTGAACGTTTATGAGTATATTATGAGGTTCACACAACTTTCCTGGTATGCTCCTATTATGGTTGGTGACATGAAGAGCAAAATGAGTTTATTTGTTCTTGGATAGTCTCGTCTATCAAGTAAGGAAGATAAGTTTGCAATGCTAATAGGTGACATGGATATCACATGATTGATTTTCTATATGCAGCAGGTTGAGGAAGAGAAAATGAGGATAGAGAAGAGCTGAAGAATAAGAGAGCTAATATAGGGAGTGAGTCCAGATATCAGAAGAATACTATCAACCAATCATCCTTCCAACAAAAATTAGAAGGGACCTGCTACATCATCTGCTACTGCACTTGAACCAAGAAATGAGTGAGTACAATAGTCAGAATTTCATAGTCAAACCTGCCTATTATCAGGGTATGGCCCAAGGGGGTTGCAAGCCTCCTTCCTGTGCTAAGCGTGGAAGAAATCATTCAGGTATGTGTCATGATAAATCCACTAGTTACTTCAAGTGCGTCCAAAATGGTCATTCCATGCGAGAGTGTCCAAAGAACAAGTACTGTAATGGTAATTGGGGCAATAGAGTCCAGTCTTCTTAAATTGCTCTTCTAGACAGAGTTGTACTTAACAGAGGAGAAAACCGCCTGTATGATATCAACAGTTGCCAAGAGCAAGAGGACTCCCTAGATGTTGTCACTGATATGATCCAAGTCTTTAACTCTAATGTTCATTTTTTGCTAGACCTTGGAGCGAGTTTATCCTTTGTAAGTATGTATGTTGCGATGCTTTTGATGTTATTCCTGTGCAACTTAGTGAACTCTTTAATATTTCTACATTTGTTGATGAGTCAATTCAATAGAAGCAATCTATTGTGATTGTCGCATTTTTTGTCAACCACAAGACTACCATGGTTGATTTAGTCGGGTTAGACATGGTAGATTTTAATGTCATTCTTGGTAAGGAATGGCTTCATGCATGTTATGACTAAGTTGATTGTAGAACTCAAGTTATCAAGTTTTAGTTTCCAAATGCGCCAGTATTAGCGTGGAAAAGTAACTTAACAGTGCCTAAGGGCCATCTTATTTCGTACCTTAAGGCAAGAAAATTAGTTTCCAAGGGATGTGTCTATCACATAGTCTAAGTTACTGAATCTAGTGTTGAGAAACCTCCTATTTAGTGAGTCAATAGTAAAAGAGTTTTCAGAAGTCTTTTCTGATGTTCTTCATGGAGTCCCTCCTAAGAGAGAAATAGACTTCTATATAAAAATTCTTCCAAACACTCGTCCTATATCTATTCGTCCAAATAGAATTGCACCAGCAGGGTTGAAAGAGATTAAATAAGAGCAATTGAAAGATATCCTTGATGAGGACTTTATAAGACCAAGTGTCTCACCTAGTGGCGTTCTGGTCTTGTTTGTTAAGAAGAGTGATGTGTCCCTTACGATGTGTTTAGATTACCATTGGTTGAACAAGGTTACGACCAAGAACAAATACCCTCTTCCAAGAATTGATGATCTTTTCGATCGTCTTTAGGAGGCTACTTGTTTCTCTAAGATATATCCAATAATGGCTACCATCAGTTGAGTGTAAGGGAATGTGACATTCCAAAGACAACATTCATGACCTATTATGGTCATTATGAGTTCTTAGTTATGTCCTTTGATTTGACCAATGCTCCTGCAACATTCATGGACCTTATGAATAGAGTATCCAGGCCTTATTTAGATATGTTTTTTATTCTGTTCATTAATGATATACTAATCTATTTAATAAATAGGGAAGATCATGCTAGCCATCTTATAATAGTTCTCCAAACTCTAAAAATAAAGATATGTATGCTAAGTTCTCGAAATATGAGTTTTGGCTTGAGCTTGTGGTATTCTTTGGCCATATTGTGTCTGGTGAAAGGACAAAAGTTGATACTCAAAAAATAGAGGCAGTGCAGAATTGGCCTAGACCCACATCTCCAACTGATATTAGGAGTTTCTTGGGTTTGCCCGGCTATTATAGAAGATTTGTGTAAGGGTTCTCATCAATTTCATCCTCTTTGATCAAGTTAACTCTATAAACAGTAAATTTCAATGGTGTGAAGCTTGTGAGAAAAGCTTTGTGGAATTGAAAAAGAGGTTGACTAATGCCGTAGTTTGGACCTTGATAGATGGTACACAAGGCTTTGTTGTTTATTATGATTTGTCTAGAGTTGGTTTGGGTTGTGCATTAATGCAGAATGACAAGGTTATAGGTTATGCCTCCAGATAGTTGAAAGTTCATGAGAGGAACTACCCAACCCATGATCTAGAGTTGGTTGTCGTCATTTTTGCTTAAGAAAATATGGCGCCATTATCATTATAGTGTTCATATGGATATTTTATTCAATCACAAGAGATTTAGTATGTGTTTACTCAAAAAGAGCTTAATGTCAGACAAAAGAGGTTGTTAGAATTAATCAAGAATTATGACATGAGTATTCTTTATCACCCATGTAAGGTTAATGTTATTGTTGATGCCTTGAGCGGGTTGTCCATGATAGTACCTCCCCTTTTAAGGAAGATAAGAAAGAAGTAGCGAAAGATGTGCACAAATTAGAACGCTATGGAATCCGACTATGAATTACATAGAAAGAGGATTAGTGGTGATGATTGGGGATGAATCAACATTACTGTCAGAAGTAAAAGAGAAGCAAGACCAAGGCCCAAATTTGCTTGAATTAAGGCAAATGTTCATAAGCAAAAAGTAATGGTTTTTGAACAAGACAGAGATGGTGTATTAAGGTATCAAGTTAGATCATGTGTACCAAGGGTGAATCTCCAAGAATGAATCATAGAGGAAGCTCATAGCTTCAGATATTTCATTCATCCGGGTTCCACAAAGATGTATCGCGATTAGTGGAAAGTCTATTGGTGGAGTAGTATGAAGAAGGGCATTGTAGAATTTTTTGTTAAGTGCTGAATTGCCAAAGAGTTAAAGTAGAGAACCAAAGGCCATGCGGAATGGCTCATAATATAGAACTTCTGGATGGAAGTGAGAGATGATTAATGTGGATTTCATCACAGGTTTACCAATGTCTCGCATGTGACATGATTCTACTTGGGTGATTTTTGATAGAATGATAAAATCAACTCACTTTTTGCTCATAAAGACCACCCATTCAGCAGAGGACTATGCCAAGTTGTATCTTCAAGAAGTAGTTAGACTTCATCGAGTTCCAATCTCCATTATTTCAGGCAAAGGTGCATAATTTATTGAACATTTTTGGAAATCATTCCAAAAAGTCTTGGGTTCAAAGGTGAACTTAAGTATTGCCTTTCATCCTCATACAGATGGGAAAGCAGAGTGCCTCAGACCTTAGAGGATATGTTGAGGGCTTGAGTGATTGGTTTTAAAGGTAATTAGGATGATCACATACCTCTCATCAAATTTTCTTACAACAATAATTACCACTCTAGCATCCAATGACTCCTTATGGAGATCTTTATGGGATAAGATGAAAATCTCCTATTGGATGGTTTGGAATTGGTAAAGTGGGACTGATAGGACTAGATTTAGTTCATCAATCTATGGATAAGGTAAAATTCATACAAGAGAGGTTGAAAATGGTGCAAAGTCGTTAGAAATCCTAAAGTGATGTTAGAAAAGGGGAGTTAGAGTTTGAAGTAGATGATTGGATCTACTTGAAAGTTTCACTCATGAAGTGTGTTAGAGATTTGGTAGGACGGGGAAACTTAGTCCCCAATATATTGACCCTTACAGAATATCCAAGAGGGTTGGTAGTGTATCTTATGAGTTGGAGCTACCACAAGAGTTAGTCGCGGTTCATCCAGTGTTTCACATATCCATGTTGAAGAAGTGCATGGGCGATCCTTCCTTGACCATACCAATTGAAGATATTCGGATCAAGGATAGCTTATCTTATGAATCTGGTCCAGATTCTAGATCGCCAAGTTTGCAGGTAGAGGACCAAAGAAGTAGCATCAGACAAAGTTTTTTGGAGGAATCAATTTTTTTTGGTAAAGCTACTTGTAAAGGTAAGGAGGATATGAAGAAGATATATACACATATTTTCGAATACAGAGAAGTTCTAAATGGAGATACTAATCCTTTTCTTGACATTTTTATTTATAAGTTTGCATGTTGTAATTGCATTGCTTGTTGAGTGTTTGAGCAGAATTTATATGTTATACCCTTAGCCTAATAGGAGTAATCTCATTCGATGATGAATGTTCCTAAGGGTGAGATATTGTAACAGTTCGCAAATGGAAATAACTAGAAAAAGTCAAGAATCAGAAATAGTCATTTTTTGAAAGAATATAGAAATGTGGAAAATTTATTATGTTAAATTGAGTTTTTGGTCAACTTCAAATGACCATAACTCCTAGATCAGGATAAGGTAGGTGTGTTTCAAGATATCATAGGAAATATCTTGGAATAGTCTTTCCAACACCACCGAGTTTACTCATTCCCGAGTTCCTTTGAGTGAGATATGTCTATTAGAAGTTAGGTTGTCTAATTAAGGAAAATCAAAACTTGATTTGTGAAGGGTAGTTTAGTTTTTCCTTACCTTATTATTTGAAATCATTTTTTGTAATTACTTAGGGTTCTAAATTTAACTTGGTCAGTATACTCTTTTGAAAATTAAGTTAGGATTTTAGAGTAGAGAAAAGTTAAGGAGAAAAGTTAAGGAGAAGCAAGGAAATGGTCAAGTTCTTCAAGAATCGCTTGTGGATTTCGTCAAGGGATGATCCCTACGAGGTATGTGAGATAACATAGCGTTGTATTAGTTCACCCATGCGCCAATTATGATTTTTTAGTGTATTGTCATTCTTGAGATTTAGAGAAAATAAGTTCTTGATGAATATTGCTGAAAGTTTCATTTGAATCTTGATTAATGAGCTGTTGATAAGTTCTTGGATACAAATAGATGTCATTAGGTGTGATTTTGAGTTGAATCTTTCATTTTTTGAACATTTAATCGATTCTAAGTGTTTGGTGAAAGAACTAAGTGAAATTAGATGTTTTAGAGATGAAAATGGAAAAGAAAAGTCGGGACACATGGGAGGGTCCTGGGAAGCCGCCACTCTTAGAGTCCCTAATAGGGGTCTCTAAAGGTTGATCTCTGGGGAGCTTCTCCAGCCAGAGCGCCCCAACCTTGTCTCTGAATTTTACGCTTTGGAACCCTGCGCCTCTCAAAGCGCCAGGGGCGCCAGTTCTTCCCATTTCTCCTCTATCTTTTATATGTACCTGTGTTTTATAGTTTATTCCAACACTCTAAAGTACATATAGAAATCATGGAATCATCCATAAACATGAGATCATGATACCGAAATCCTTAATTCAATTCAAGTAAAGTGTAACGCCCCTAAATGAACTAGGTGAAGCTAGATCCTAACAAGTGTGTCATGAAGTTATAAGTCTTAAAATGGTTTATAATAGTGTTACAGTGTCTAAAGTTTGGAAGTGTTTGGAGGTCAAACGTCCAAGATGTTCAAAAGTTTTGCCTTAAGATGTGCTTGTGTGTTTTAGTGTGCCTTTGCATATTTTACGTGTTAGTTTTGATTGAAATTTGTATGAGAGGTTCCTAACATCTATACAACGGTATTTGGGTTGGAAAATTCTGGGAACGACTGCCAAAGGACCACCTAAGGGTCCTTGAGGAGGACCCAACCTTGGGTTCAAGATTGCCAAAACAGTCTCAAACTACAGAGGGCATCCACGCCCCATAGATTGGGGCGTATCACCATACTTGGTGGCAGGACCTTAAGCTCCCGTTTGAGGAGACCCTGACCCAAACTATGGACCAGCAGGACGGTCCGTTAGTGAGTCTACGATGTGTAGATGGTGTCCATCGATTGACACCTGCAGATTTGTCTCGGCCAAAGGAGGGGTGTTGTGGGGATTTCACCTAGTGTTCTTAAAATTATTTGGGCGGTTAATTATGGTAATTATTGGTATTATAAGTAGTTTTATAAGCACAGAACCCCAAGTCAAGTCATTATTTAAAAATCAAAACCCAAACCCTAAAGAAGAACTCTATAGAATTCCATTGGAGCTTGAAGAAAGGTGGGAGCTTGGAGCTTTATTTTGACCATCAATTATCTTTCAATTTCGTAGCTAATCATCAATAAAGATATGGTGTTTCATCCTTAAATCCTCTTTCTTCAAGGAACCAAACTTCAAAGTGTTTCCTTAGACTTGTCAAAAGATGAATTCTCCTATTTTGATATCTAGCCATGGGTTCTTACATAAAACATTTTAAATCAATGATTTATGATTAAATTGATGGTAATTAAATGATTTTAGATCAAAATTTCTTAAAACCCATGCAAATAATGAAATCCTTATTTTGACTATACTATGGGTGATTTGATCACGTCTCTATTGTACTAAATTCTTGTGTAGTTTACTTTGGGCTATTGAATTATGTAATAATATTAGAATTGTATGTAGGTTGTCCTAAAATTATGAATTTTATATTGTATTATGTTGAATCATTGTATAGTTTGATTATTAGTTTGAATTGGTGACTATGACTATTGGTAAGAGCCTTTGTGGATTGAATTGGTTAAATTGACTATGCATTGGAGTTGTGTATGTTGGAATGGTGGTATGTTGACCTAACCTCTTCTTTATTGTGTAGTATAGGTGTTTCAACTGTGATGTTTGGTATGGTCCACTTACGGTTGTAGTGCGTATGTGATATAATTGTGAATAAGATGGCCTTGTCGGCATTACTTTATGAATTGTGCAGAATGTGGCCTTGTCAGCATTACTTTATGAATTATTATGCTATCATGTTATTACTTGAATAGGTTATTATTATGAAGGTGTATATGACTTATATGTATATGTGAATTCAAAGCATGTGTTGTTCTAAGTGATTATATGTGATCATGATAGGCTATAGTGATGTTTATTATGTGTATACTTGATGTTGAAGTAAGAATATTCCAAATTAAATATATGAGTCTTGTGATGTATTTTCATTGATGTTTCTATAGGAGTAACTAGGGTTACTTGTAAGTATACTTAGTTGACCCCATCTGCTACTTCAATGTGATTGTACATGTGATAATATGATAGTATGTGTGTCTTATTCTGGTAGACCTATATCCCTTTACTTGATATATAAAAAATGTTAATATGAATCCTTGACTTAGTAGACGAAAGCACCTTTGTCATGTATATATATGTGTGATATAAATATAACCTTTTATATAGTTAAGAGGGTCATAAACTTGGAACCTTCTAGAAAAGAGGTTATGATGTCTTTGAAGTTGAAAGTCGTAATGGTATCCTTTTTGTGTGAATGATGGACTTAGGGGTAGGTTGGCTGGAACAACACGAAACAATCCTTAAGAAAATCATTGAGCTATCCTAGTAACCATTGTGTGGCAGCCCTGGTGGACCCATCCTTGATAAGGTGTATTATGATTTGGTTATGACTTCTATATGGTACCTCTTCATATGCCCTTGTGATTGAAATACTCTATGAGAACTAAGGCTAGCACCGACTGAGTATGCTTGGAAAGTGACTCTACTTAAGATGAGACTAGAGTACAAAGAAACTCTTGATATTCCTTAATCATGTGCCTACATGGGATGTGTCCTAGTTCTACCCTTGACAAGTAAAACACCCTCCATATGAGCGTATTCCCAGACAATAGAAAGGAGTCTTCCTTTCTCCTTTTACGAGGAGAATTAAAAGGAAATGTAATCCCCTCTATTGTAATAAAATAATTGAAGTTCATTTATTCTTTTCAGGAGAACTTTTGCAAAACCCCCCTTTGCCTCATCTAAGGCCAAGGGGTAGACTTCCGATTCCATTCCTAGCTACTATGGTCTATATCAGTTAATGTTTATTCTCATCATGTGGGATACATTTGACTATTGGATAAGTTCTACAATGTTTTTAGCGGAACGGGAAGCTATTTAGACATGCCAGGAGTAGGGTTTGAAGGTTCTAAGATGTAGGTACCCTAGGTTTTCTCCAAGACCATTATGTGAAAGTCCTTAATTTTTTAATTTCTCTTAATTTGATTAATGAAAATAGCTGACTTTAGTTAAATACATGATAATGAAATAGTACTTATCTAGAGTAGGTTTGAGGATTGCTTATGTAGGCTTGAAGAGTGTGTATGGGTGGTCTCTTCATGTCTTCCTTATGTGAGTCTTCGAGTAACTTTAGGTAGGGAGTTTAATTGAATAAAGTGAATAATCTTATCATAGGAATACTTGAGAATCTCTTAGGTGTGTGTGAAGGGGTTGTATGGGCAGCCTCTTTATGTCTCACTCAAGTGAGCCTTAGGAGAACCTTTGGAGAGTCCTATGCTTATATGGTTCGAAGTAATGATATGTTATATTGTTTAATGTGACTTATGTCACGACCGGAATCTAGACCCCAGACGAGAACGACATCGTTGACCTCTCAGAGGTGGCAGATAAGCCGGCATACGTCTTACTTACTTCATCTAGGTTTATTTTAGCGGAAAGTTCATAACTTTTTGTTTCTTAACATACATGTATACATACTACTTAAAATCATAGGCATTCACAAATCAACCATCAATAAAGAGATCATCAAATGAAAGCATCAGTTCATAATTTTATCAAACGTATTTTTGCCAAAATAGCACCAATAAAATGTCTGAACAAAAGTGGAAAGAAACACGAGTGGAACATGCTCCACTATCTATAGCCTACATCTAAGATAGATAATAACGGTAGACATCCTCGAAAGCATGAGGGCCTACCAAGTTGGGATAAAAGCTCCATGTCCGAGTAGCTACAACGTCAACCTGTAATCTCTAGCATCCACCTGTGCCTGCACCTAAAATTATAAAATTGAATAGGATTATTACACAATTGTATTGATTAAGAGTATATGAAAGCACACACCAAGGACATGCATGAGTAAAAATAGATCTTTCCTAACAACATGATTTATGGAAAGTCAAGTCAGTAGACTTACCAAATTTGGATTAGGAAAGTTAGTGGACCTGCCAAATTTGGATTAGGAAAGTCATGACATGAGAGTAAAATGCATCATCATACTTATCATATTGCTCACAACACATAAAATTTTACACATAGCACATATCATATTGCATATAGCACATACCATCTTTCATATCATTCATGCATATGCCATAAGACCTTTGAATCACTAAATTGACATTAAGACTTCCCAAAATGAGGGCTCAACATATGGGACCTCAATTAGGGAGCCTCATTAGCAAACGTAGATTCATATTCATTCATTTATATCTACTTCATTTCATTTCATCCATAGGCTAGTGTGAACACCAGCTGTACCTAGGATGTAGTTTAAGACTTTCATCAGGTTTGCTATGCAATGATCAAGAATGACCTAGTGTCATTACTTGAGTCTAGCTCACCTCTTTATTATCCTATCCTAACACCTTTGGTATCATTCTTTTCATTGTTTGCATAATTTGAGGCTGAACTCATTCATTCATTAGTAACTTTAACTTTAACAGACATAGATCATGTGAGCATCATGAAATCCAGTGTCTCACCCACACTGAGAAGAGGTGGAATCACCAGCCAAAGTGACCCAAAACATGCTAGCATACATGGGAATTGAACCCCGCCTGATCCCGATATTGGCAGTAGAGGTTCAAAGACTAGGAGATATAAGGAGACCCATACCTGGCATGCCGGACAATCTCATCTCATGAGAGTAACGTGAACCTCCGCCCTTCTCTAAAGAAGGCATCATTGCTCATAGCTAGTCTATCATGCTCAGTATAAATTTCCATTACATTCAACTCATACGTCATGGAAGCTGGATTCTACTATGAGGACATCATAGCTCAATAGATGATTTCTCATCTCATCATTAAAATTAAGTGTGTTAATCTCAATACTTTCATTAGAGTGTTCATCATTAACTTTACACTCTCATAGTTGAGTATGTTTTGGTAGCATTTACTTAGGCTCATTTGAGATTGCTCTAATCTTTTACATTAGTCTCATATAATGTTGTCACATCATTCATTAACATTAGCACATTTGCTCTTCATAATTACTCACCCCTTTTTACGTGCATGTTCATTTCATCATATGTCAATGCACTAGGCCAATTAGTGTGTTTCACATTGTAAATTAACCTTTATAGAGTTTCATCATTTCATTGTTCATTTTATCATTTCATTGTTCATTTCATCATTTCATACATCTTAGGTTCAATTATTTTTAAACGTATGCTAGACTTATGGGTCTATACATACAAGCCATGAGGCTTCATTCATAGTTCGTTTAAGTGATTTATATCTTCCTAAGATTATGTGATACAAGACTTATGCATCTTGTATGTATGCCATGATCTCGATTTCGATATAAGTTTGCAGCATTATCCTTGAATATTAAATTCACGTATGACTTATGTATCAATATGGAATTTGGGCAAGGGAACTCGGTTTAGAATTCCTTGGACAACACTTACATTATTGGTTTAATTTATTTTGGTCCACACGGTTTGCGGACCTAAGATCGAGCCCTAACAACTTCGTTTCCTTTTAATTTTTTCCTTTGAAATTTCTTTTCCTTGGCCAAGGGGTTGTGGGATCGAACACTCGCATACCCTTTTATTTATTTTTATTTTTCCTTGACTTTTGTAGAGTTGACCATGAGGGTGTGGGATCGAACCCCCACAGCCCCACTTTATTTTTCTTTTAGTTCTCCTTTTCCGCCTAGAGGCCGTGGGTTCGATTCCCACGCCTCACATTTCTTTTCTTTTCATTTTTTTCTTAAGCTTTACCGAAAGGTTGTGTGTCCGAATCCCACTCCTCTAATTTCTTGTTTTCATACATAATTTTCCAGCCAAGACCATAGTTTGAATCCCCTTAACCACATTCCTTTTTACTTCTTTATTTTCATGGTTTTTAACATGGTGAGGTAATCGGTTCAATCCTCCATGACCTCACTCGTTTTGTTTCATTCTTTTCACAACATTTTTAACCCTCTTAACTTGACCGAAACTCATCATTTGAAACTGGAAATTTTTTGGTTTTTCTTCAGCATCATTTCATCAAGTTACATATTAGTTCTTAGGAAATTTCATAGTTCATTTAGAATGTTTTAGGTGACTTTTCATGGATTCGATTAGCAAGGAGTTTCTCACTCAATTCAGCCATATTACACTTCATATGAACATCACGATTTGCATAAGTTTGTGCACGAAAGATTAAAACCATAACGTTACAATTTTTAGCCTTAACTCGAGAACACCTAGTCATGCTCACATTTTTGCACACACATGAACATATTCATCACGAAAATGGAACACACGCCTAATATCTACCAGCAAACATACTCAACCTACGAATCATTGGGATCTATTGACAGGGACATGCAACGAAAAACAACGCTAGTTTTCGGATTGAATGTACTTAACCTTAAAGGGTCGCTTGGGAAGAGGACCAAGAGAGAAGAGAACACATACCTTTTTTATGTTCAAACCTTGAATTGATGCCCAAAGAACTCCTCCAAACAAACGTTTAACACTGAAAGTTCAATTCCAAACTCGACGGACAACCTTCTCTTTGCCTACGTGATTGATTTCGTTGTTTGATTTTATCTTTCGTGGTGCGTTCTTCAAGTGTGAAGAACTTGGTTTCTCTTTCTATTCTTGAAGTTATTTTGGTAGAGAGAATGTGAAAGACAAGAGAGAATGATCGTGAATTTTGAGGAGATAGACGTGAGAGAGTGACAGTTTTATTAGGCTTAGTGGTCTAGTTTAAGACTTACTCAAATAAGGTTTTATTAAATGATAAAAAATCTGATTTCCCTTTTATTATAAATCAGCTAATAACTAAAAAATATTAATTAAATACATTAATTTACCAAATTAAATTTAAAAAAAAATAATTTATTGCTTTCACCTAGGTTCGAACCCGGGTGGAGCAAGACTTCACTCTAAGAGCCAATTTTCGGCCTTCTCTCCCCAAAATACCCCTCCACCTTATTAATTAAATAATTAATTATATATTAAGGGTAACTACTATACTACCCTTATTCTGGAAAAAAGACCATTTTACCCCAAAACCCTCCAAACTTAACATTTCCCTTTTTTAAATAAGGTAAAGACTCATTCAGGTAAATCTTCATATTCGGGAGTCCTACATGGCTGGACCCAACCTTTCCTAGCTCAAATAACTCCCCAAGTTAGTTGTCTTGGTTGTTACAAGGGTTCAGAGTTCTGGTTCTACGCGCATTAATTTGTGTGAACCCAGTCTAATCATGGCATTCTAGACACATTAGCATTTGTTAGAATATTTGATTTCGGGTTGTTAAATTATCCCCCCCTTAACAACACTACTAATTCTCTAGCGTAATGTCAGTCAAAAAATTACATAAATACTATTTATAACCAAGCAATAGCAACAAAGAATGGAGAGATAAGGAAACCTAGACTTAAGAATAGAAAGTCTAACCTCAAGGGCTGAAAAGATGAGGGTAGAGGGATCTCATATCGGACTCGACCTCCCACGTAGCACCCTCAACAAGATGATTCCTCCACAATGCCTTCACTGTGGCAATCTCCTTGTTCCTAAGCCGCTTGACCTGTATGTCTAAAAATCTCAACAGGTACCTCCTCATAGGACCAATTTTCATCAACTCCCAAACCTTCAACAGGTAGAATCGATGCAGGATCACCTAGGCACTTCTTTAACATAGATACATGAAAGACTGGATGAACAGAAGATAGCTCTGCAGGCAATGCCAACTCATAGGCCACCTAACCCACACGTTGTAGGATCACATATGGACAAACATACCTCGGACTCAACTTCTCTTTTCTGCCAAACCTCATCACCCTCTTGAGAGGTGATATCTTCAAATAGACCTGGTCATCAACATCAAACTCTAAGGGCCATTATTTTGTCTGCATAAGACTTCATCCAACTGTAAGCAGTAGCCAACCTATCCCTAAGCACTCTTACCTTCTCTATGGCCTCATGAATGATCTCTGGACCCAAAATGGATTACTCTCCAACCTCGAACCACCCAACTCGATACCTACATCTCCTGCCATAAAGTGCCTCAAACAGTGTCATCCCAATGCTGGAGTGATAACTTATATTGTATGAAAATTCTATCAAAGGCAGATGGTCATCCCAACTACCCCTGAAGTCAATCACACACACCCTTAACATGTCCTCAAATGTGTGAATGGTGTGCTCTGCCTGCCCATCAGTCTAAGGATGAAATGCAGTACTAAGCTTCACCTGTATGCCTATGCTGTTCTGCAAGGATCTCTAGAAATGAGAAGTGAACTGAGCTCCTCTATCTTAAATGATAGACAAAGGAATTCCATGCCATCTCACAATCTCATCAATATAGAATCTCACATAATCGTCGTCTCTATAAGTAGATTTCGCAGAGATAAGGGCAGACTTAGTCAAATTATCCATGATAACCCATATAGAGTCATGTTGTCTCCTAGTCTTCGGAAGACCAACCACGAAGTCCATATTAATGACCTCTCATTTCCAAGTCGGAACCTTAATTATCTGAGTAAGAATGTAAGGCTTAAGATGTTATGCCTTAATCTGTTGACAATTAGGACACGTGGCCACATATTCTGCGATGTCCTTCTTCATTCCACCCCACCAATAGATCTGATTAAGATCATCATACATCTTAGTGGAACCTGGATGTATGGAATATCTAGAACCATGGGCCTGTGCAATGATCCTGGTCCGCAAATCATCCACATCTGGTACACACAACCTGTCCTGGTACCTATGTATGTCGTCATCTCCCAAAGAAAAAAACTCATTCATCTTAACCAACACTGAGTCCTTCAGATCCATCAACACAGGATCAAGATGCTGACCCTCCTTGACTTCAACTACTAAGGATGATTCAGAACTAGGATGAACTAAACCCCCCCCCCCCACTAGTAGAGTCAACTAACCGCACACCCAGTCTGGCCAGTCTATGTATATCTTTCACTAACTCCTTTGTACTTCCCATCATCATCCTACTCAAAGCATCAGCAACAACATTAGACTTACCTGGATGGTATTGAACATTCATGTCATAGTCCTTCAACAACTCCAACCATCTCCACTGACGTAGATTAAACTCTCTCTCTCTCTCTGTGTGAATATGTACTGGAGACTCTTGTGGTCTGTGAGCACATCCACATGCACCCCATATAAGTAGTGCCTCCACAACTTCAATGCGAACACCACAACTGCCAACTCCAGGTCATGAGTGGGATAATTCTTCTCATGAACCTTGAGTTGTCTGTATGAATAAGCTATTACCTTACCACCCTGCATAAGAACACAACCCAAACCAACACTAGATGCATTACAATAAACAGTGTAATTCTCACCACACTTAGGCAAAGTAAGCACCGGGGCTGAAGAGAGTCTGTACTTGAGTTCCTGGAAACTCTTCTCACAAGTCTCTGTCCATTGAAACTTGGCCTTCTTCTTAGTCAAAGCTGTCAGTGAGGCAGCAATCCCTAGAAGCTACGAATATCTGAGGGAGTAACCAACCAATCCGTAGAAGCTACGAATATCTGAGGGAGTAAGAGGTTTTGGCCAGTACTTAACAACCTCAGTCTTCTTGGGATCTACCTCCACACCTTTGTTGGACACAACATAACCAAGGAAGGTCACTAATATAAGTAAGAATTCACACTTGTTGAATTTGGCATACAACTGATATTTTCTAAGTACCTGCAAGGTTAGTATCAAATGGTGTTCATGCACTTCCTTGGTCTTAGAGTAGCTGAGAATGTCATCAATGAATACTATGACGAAAGAGTGAAGGTATTCACAGAATACTCTGTTCATGAGATCCATAAATACAACAGGTGCATTAGTGAGACCAAATGACATAACTAGGAACTCGTAATGACTATAACGGGTATGAAAGGCTGTCTTTGGAACATCTTCATCGCAAACCCTAAGCTGGTGGTACCCTGAAAGAAGATCAATCTTCGAGAAGAAACTAGATCCTTGGAGTTGGTCGAACAAGTCATCTATTCTGGGAAGTGAATACTTATTCTTGATAGTGACTTTGTTGAGATGCCAATAATCGATAAACATTCTAAGGGTTCCATCTTTATTTTTAACAAACAACACTGGAGTGCCCCAAGGGGATATGCTCGGCTGAATGAAACCCTTATCAGTGAGATCTTTTAACTGCAACTTCAACTCCTTGAGTTCAGTTGGAGCCATTTTGTAAGAAGGAATTGAAATTGGTTTAGTATCGTGTTCTAAGTCGATACCAAAGTCAATCTCTGGAGGGGGAGGAACTCCACGCAAATGATCAGGAAATACATCTCGAAACTCATTCACTACAGGCAATGAGTCTATGGAAGGAATGTTATGATCTAAATCATTAACACTCATACGATGACACCATAACCCCTTGGACTTCATTTTATTGGCTTTAAGGTTTGAAATCAAGGGATTAGGACGACTCGAGTTGTACCCCTCCAAGACTAGCTCTACTTTATTACAGAAATGAAATTTCACAACCCTACTACGACAATCCATGCAAGCATAACAACTATGAAGCTAGTCCATGCCAAAAATAACATAAAAATCAAGCATTGGTAACTCAACCAATTCCGCACACATAGTCTTACCACATATAACTATTGGGAAATCCTTGTATACTCTATCAGTTCATACATTTTCTCCTAAAGGTGTACTAACCACTATAGGATCATGCAGAACTTCATACAATATCTCAAAAGTGAGAGCAATCAAAGGAGATACAAAGGAAAGCGTAGACCCTGGATTAAGTAAAGCATAAACAGAAGTTGAGAATACTTGCAGCATAGCTGTGACCACATTAGGGGATTTCTCCTAGTCCTCCCTGCCCTTCAGGACGTAGAACCTGTTCCTCTTAGAAGGCTCGGCTGCTGTTGCATCCTGTGGATTAGGCCAAGGTTGAGCATTAACTCCAGCCTAACCTTTTTTTTGTGGGAAGTCCTTAACCATGTGTCCGCTTTTACAGCAACCAAAGTAGGCATTAGTGCCCTGTCTGCACTCTCCACTGTGCGCACAGCCACACTTAGCACAGTCCTTTTTGGGACGCTGCATCTCACCTCCATTGACCTTCCTGGACTCAATTCTGGCTCCTCTAGGTGATGTACTCCTCTAAAGTTAGAGTTCCCAGAACTCTGTTGCCCCTTTTTGAATCTGAGCTGTACACGGATACCAAAATTGTTTCTGTGGCCTCCATTACTAGGACCAGCCTGATCTTGAGGTTTAGGCCTCCTAGCATCACAAATGTATCTCTTTTTCCGGTTGTCCTCTACCAGTTGGACATGCACCATCAACCTGGAGAGGTACTTGTTATCATGGAGCATCACATACCGACACTCCTCCAAATCTTTGTTGAATCCTGTGAGGAACCTGCTCATCTCATCCCTGTTGTAAGATACAAGGGAAGTAGCATACCTGGACAGTTTAACAAACTTCAGGGAGTACTCTCTTACTGTCATGGATCCCTCCTTAAGGATGATAAACTAGTAAACCTTGTCCTCCCTCATCTCTCTGGGAATGAATTTCTCCATAAAGGTTGTCTTAAACAGCTCCTAAGTTACCGTAACTCCACCCAAAACTCGACTATCTTGCCACATCTTGCACCAAGTCTGTGCAACATCCTTGAGTTGATAGGAAGCCAACTCTGCTTTCTCAGTATCTATGGCCCCGATAGCCACCAAGATATTATGCACCTCATCCACAAACTCCTGAGTATCCTCCGAATTCTTAGACCCTGTAAAAATAGGAGGATTCAGCCTCGTAAAGTCTCTCAGCGTGTTAGCCATACTGCGAATCAGTGGGTTCTCCCTTTTAACATTCTGCTGGTTGACGTGGTCAGTCATGGACTGGGCCTGCATAGTGATGGCCTGTGACATCTGGGCTAGAGATGTCCGGATCACAACATCAGTCAACCAAGCAAGGTTAACCGGCATAGCCACTCCTTCAGCTGGAGCCTGGGGTTGAACCTGATTTCCCCCAGTTGCTGCTCCGCCTCTCCTATGACCAATTATTCTCCTAGTATTCATTTTCTGAAAACCAACAAGGATTAATGTTAGACACGCTCAATAACACCAAGAAAATTAGAAATTAGGAAAGGCACGATAAGATTAGAAGAAGGGGAATTTTTCTATGCATCATGCAGTCTCTAATTCAGGATAGTGGTGCACTTCACTACCATGACTTAGAAACTACTCAATGTGGTTCATGTGAACTTATTATCCTCGGCATTTAACCTATTGCTCAAATACAAACTTTGTCACGACCAGAATTTAGACCGTAGATGAGACAGGCGTCGTTGACCTCTTAGAGGTCGCAGACAAGCATGCATACGTCTTACTTACTTCATCTAGGTTAATTTTAGCGGAAAATTTGAAACTTTTTGTTTCTTAACATCCATGTATACATACTACTTAACACCATATGTGTTCACAAATCAACCATCTAATAAAGAGACAATCAAATGAAAGCATCAGTTCATAATTTTATTAAACGTATTTTTGCCAAAACGACACCAATACAAAGTCTGAACAAAAGTGGAAAGAAACACTAGTGGAACATGTTGCATTAGATATACCCTACATCTAAGCTAGATAATAACGGTAGACATCCTCAAAAAAATGAGGGCCTACCATGTCCGTATGAAAGCTCCACGTCCAGATAGCTGCAACTTCAACTTGTAAGCTCTAGCGTCAACCTGTGCCTGCACCTAAAATTTTAGAACTGTATGGTATTAGTACACACTTGTACTAAGTATGGGTATATGCAAGTACAGACCAAGAACATGCATGAGTAAAAATTGTTCTTTCCTAACGACATGACATGATTTATGGAAAGTTAAGTTAGTAGACTTGCCAAATTTGGATTAGAAAAGTTAGTGGACCTACCAAATTTGGATTAGGAAAGTCATGACATGAGAGTAACATGCATCATCATACTTATCATATTGCACACAGCACATAACATCTTACACATAACACATATCATATTGCATATAGCACATAACATTTTTCATATCATACATTCATATCCCATGAGACCTTAGAATCATGGACTTGACATTAAGACTTACAAAAATGAGGGCTCAACATATGGGACCTCAACTAGGGAGCCTTCTTTAGAAAATACAGAGTCTGCTTCATTCATTCATACGTACTTCATTTCATCTCATTCATAGGCTAGTGTGAACACCAGTTGTACCTAGGATGTAGTTTAAGACTTTCATCGGGTTCACTATGCAATGATCAAGAATGACCTAATGTCATTACTTTGAGTCTATCTCACCTCTTGATTATCTTATCCTAACACCTTTGGTATAATTCATTTGATTGTTTGCATCATTTGAGGTTGTCCTCATTCATTGATTGGGAACTTTAACTTTAATAGTCATAGATCATTTGAACATCGTGAAATTCAGTGTCTCCCCCACACTGAAAAGAGGTGGAATCACCGGCCAAAGTAACCCAAAACATGCTAGTGTACATGGGAATTGAACCCCGCCAAATTCCTTTATTGGCAGCATAGGTTTGAAGACTAGGAGATATAAGGAGACCCATACTGGGGATGCCGCACAATCTCATTTCATGATATTTACGTGAACCTCCACCCTTCTCAAAAGAAGGCATCACCACTCATAGCTAGTCTATCAGTGCTCAGTATAAACTTCCATTGCATTCAACTCATACGTCATGGAAGCTGGATTCTAGTATGAGCACATCATAGCTCAATAGATGATTTCTCATCTCATCATTAGTATTAAGTGTGTTAATCTCAATACTTTCATTATAGTGTTCATAGAGACTGGTCTCTTCATTAACTTTACACTCTCATAGGTGAGTACGTTTTGGTAATATTTACTTAGGCTCATTTGAGATTTTTTGTCATCTTTTACATTAGCCTCATATCATGTTGTCACCACATTCATCAACATTAGCACATTTATTTTTCATAATTAATCACCTCTTTTTACGTGAATGTTCATTTCATCATATGCCAATGCACTTGGTCATTTAGTGTGTTTCACACTCTTACTTAACCCTTCTAGAGTTTCATCATCTTATTGTTCATTTCCTCATTTCATTGTTCATATCAAGTTATACCAATGCACTTGGCCATTTAGTGTATCTTACTTTCATACTTAACCCTTCTAGGGTTCATCATTTCATTACATACATCTTAGGTCCACTTACTTTTGAACGTATGCTAGACTCTATACACACAAGCCATGGGGCTTCATTCATAGTTTGTTAAGTGATTCATACATTCCTAAGATTATGTAGTACAAGACTTTTGTATCTTGTATATATGCCAAGATTTTGATTTTGATCTAAGTAGGTTGCATTATTCTTGGATATTTCGTTCACGCATGACTTATGTATCAATACGGAAGCTTGGGCAAGGAAACCCAAGTTCGAATCACTTGGATAGCATTTACATTTTTCATTGATTTTATTTTTAATCTACATGACATTGGGACTAAAGATTGAACCCCAACATTAACATTATACTTTTGATTTTCTATTTGTTTTCCCTCTTAAATTGGTCGAAGGGTTGTGGATTCGAACCCTCACAACCCCTTCCATTTTATTCTTTAATTTTTTTTTTGCCAGGGCATCGGGAGGTTGTGGATTCGAACCCCCACAGCCTCCTTATTTTTGTTTTTAATTTCTCTATAGCATTGGGAGATTGTGGGTTCGAACCCCCACAGCCACCTTTTTTTTTAGTTAAAACTCACTAGGCTAGCGTTTGGCATTGAGGGTGTGGGATCGAGCCCCCACGGCCTCAACTAATTTTTTTCTTATTTAATTTGCCTTCTCCTTTCCAGACCTGAGGTAGTTGGTTCAATTCCGACGCCTCACATTTTCCTTTCTTTGAATTCACTTCTTCCACTCGCTGCCTGGAGGTCATGGATTAGATTCCCACGCGTCCCATTTATTTATTTTAATTCTTATTATCTTCTTACTAACCCAATAGACCCAATTTCGATTCCCCCAGCCCCCTTTTCTTTTTTCTTGCTCGCGAATTCCAATTGCTAAAGTGTGAGGTCCCAGGTTCGAATCCTTGTGGCCTCACCTCTTTTAAATGTATTAAATTTCAAGATTTCAACCCCCTTTTGAACGAAATTTAAAGTACAATAAGCTGGAATTTTTAAATAATTTTTAGCTTCCTTTCATCAACCTTTTCATGTTAGTTTCTTAGGGCATTTCACCAAGCATTTAGTGCATTGTTAGGTGTAGTTTAGTAGTTACATTAGTCAAGCGTTTTCACTCAAAATTTGTAACTTCACACACCATATGAACATCACATTGTGCACAACTTTAGCACATAAAATACATGAATTTACATGCCTTCATACGTCCCAAAACAGTGACTACTTCACTGCCAACATTGCACACACACATCACATTTCTCACATGATTTCGAACAACATAATCATTATTCGCATATATCAAACATATATACTTAAACATAAACATCACAAAAACATACTTCATCCCTACTTTGTACTAGCAAACATACCCAACCTAAAGTTCAATGGGAGTTAGTGACAGGGACATGGAAAAGGGGGAACAATCCTAGTTTTCGAAATGAATATCTTGAATCTTAAGGGGTCTCTTGGGAAAGGAACAAAGAGAAAAGAAACCCATAACTTAATTAATGTTCAAACAATGAATTTGCTGTCTAAAACCCTCTCCAAAATCAGTCCAGGCTACCTCAACGTCAACACCACTCAACGAAAAACTTCTTTTTTCCTTAACGTTTTTGGTTTCTTTGTTTTTATTAAAATTTTATGTGAGTTCTTCAAGTGTGATAAACTCTTGATATTACTTTGTTCTTTGTTATATTTCGCAGAACCAATGTGAGGGAGAGAATGATGAACCGTGAGAGAGAGAGATCGTGAGAGAGTAGTTAATAATAGGAGTTTTAGTTTGGGAATTAATCAAACTAGGACTTCTTATTAATTTAAATAAAAACTTGATTTGCTTAGTTAAAGTACCATTATGCCCTTAAAAACCAGATTATAAACATTAATTGAATCAACAACTTGTATCTTCCAATGGGGCTCGAACTCAGGTAGAGTGGCCCTTGTTAAATGGACCATTTCGGGTCAACCTATGCCGAATTGGTTCTTAAATTAAATTAGCTAATTAATTAATTAGTTCCTTAGGGTAATTACGATATTACCCTTGGCCTAAAAAAAGACCATTTTACCCTTGGACCCTCAAAACTCAAGATTTCTTATATTTAAGTTTGGTAAAGACTCCTTCGATTAATTCTTCATTTTAGAGAGCCTTACTTGGTGGGTTCTAACATTTTCAAGGTCAACTAACTCTCCAAGTTAGTTTGCTTGGTCGTATCAAGGGTTTTTGAGGTCTGGTTCTACGGCTATCAATTAGTGTGAACATTGGTCTAATCATAAACATTCTTGACACCTTAAGTATTTATCCTATTCATTTTTAGGGTTGTTACATTGGTGCAACATATCAAAGGGCTATGCAAAATATTTTTGATGACTTGCTCCATAAAAATGTTGAATGTTATGTTGATGACTTGGTGGTAAAATCGAGAAAGAGGGGTGATCATTTGAATGACTTAACAATGGTGTTTGAGCTTCTTCGAAGATATCAACTAAGGATGGATCCATTAAAGTGACCTTCGGAGTTACTTCTGGAAAGTTCCTTGGCTTCATTGTGAGACACCGAGGAATTGAAATTGATCAAGTCAAAGTTGATGCAATATCAAAGATGCCTGAGCCTCGAAATATTCATGAGTTAAAAAGTCTTCAACGAAAGTTCGCTTACTTGAGGAGGTTCATCACAACTCTAGCAAGAGGATACCAATTATTTGGTCACCTATGAAGAAAGGTGCTCCTTTTAATTGGGACCAAAATGTTGCGATGCCTTTAAAAGTATCAAATTGAGCTAAACCTCCAGTTTTGGCAACCTCTATACTTGGAAAGCCACTGATACTCTATATTACGTCACAAGAGAGGTCCGTAGGAGCACTATTAGCACAAGAGAATAGGAAAGTCAAAGAAAACTCTCTTAACTACTTGAGTAGAACGATGACACCAAATGAGTTGAAATATTCTCCAGTTGAAAATTTGTGTTTGGCGCAAGTCTTCTCAATTCAAAAAATGAAGCATTATTTTCAAGCTCATGTTGTTCGTCTTATTTCTAGAGCCAATCCCATCATGTTTGTTATGTCAAAACCTGTCCTTAGTAACCAACTAGATAGATGGTACCTCCTATTCCAAAAGTTTGGGATCGTGTACATCCCTCAAAAGGTTGTAAAAGGACAAGCATTGGTGGATCTCTTAGCAGACCATCCTATAACGAATGATTGGGAGTTAACTGATGAGTTTCCCGATGAAGATGCGATGTTAATGGAGTTCCTTGGAAAATGTACTTTGATGGGGGCTACACATCGTGGCGGAGATGCTGCTGGCGTGGTGTTCATCACTTCGCAAGAAGAGATTATACCATTCTCTCTTACTTTGAAACAATGTTGCTCTAATAGTATCGTTGAATACCAAGCATTGATACTTGAACTTGAAATGGTCATCCACATGAAGCAATTACATTTACAAATCTTAGGGGTGACTCTCAACTGGTGATTATAAAACTCTTGGGAAGTTATGAGGTAAAGAAGCTTGAATTGAGCCCTTATCATGATTATGCTCAAAAGTTGATAGGATGGCTGGGAGAAGTAACCCTTCAACATGTGCGTAGAACTGAGAATAAGAGATCTGATGCATTGGCTGCTCTAGCTTCAACGCTAACCCTTCCTGATCAAACGCAAGTAAATGTCTGTCAAAAATGGATAGTACCACCGCCAAATGAGGAAGAATATACTAAAAATGATCTTGATCATATTGTTGCCGCTGCTGAAGCCGTAAAGGAAGATTGGAGACAATCCATTGTTGACTACATGTGCTATGGGATACTTCCAGAAAATCGAAGGAGAAGGACTGACATACATTGTCGTGCATCTGGGTTCCTTTACTACAAGGACACATTATATAGGCGATCATTTGAGGGTGTGCTGTTACGATGTTTTGGAGAGGAAGAATCGATTCAAGCTCTGCAAGAAGCACACTCAAGAGTATGTGGATCACATCAATCTGTACTGAAACTTTACTTTCACATAAACAGGATGGGGTATTACTAGCCAACCATGGTGAAGGATTGCTTAGATTATGTCCGGAGGTACGATGCTTGTCAATTTCATGCGAATTTCATTCATCAGCCGCCCGAAATATTGCACGCAACCATCACATCTTGTCCATTTAATGCTTGGGGACTACATGTAGTAAGACCACTACCAAAGTTTTCTGGTGGACACTTGTACATCTTGGTTGTAGCAGATTATTTCTCAAAGTGGGCTGAAGTTGTCTTCCTTAAGGAGGTGAAGAAAGAGAAAGTTGCAAATTTTATCTGAGTGAATATCATCTATCGCTTTGGTATCCCTCGCTACATAATAACTGACAATGGGAAGCCATTTGATAACAAGTTAATGAACAAGATATGTGATCTTTCTTACTTCAAGTAGTGTAGATCTTCTATGTATCATGCTGTCGCCAATGGTCTTGTTGAAGAATTCAATAAGACTCTATGTAACCTGCTCAAGAAAGTTTTCTCCAAGTCCAGACGAGTTTTGGCATGAAAGGATGGAATAAGGTTTGTGGGCATATAGAACGACATACCGCACTCCAACTCAAGCAACACCATATTCACTTGTTTTTGGAGTTGAAGCAGTCTTGACACTTGAGCGTCAAATACCTTCCTTGATACTGGCTATTCAAGAAGGGCTCATTGAAGAATAAAATGTTCGACTGCGTCTTGCTGATTTACAAGCACTTGATGAAAAGAGGGTAGAAGCCCAACAAAACTTTGAATGTTATCAAGATCGTCTATCTCGTGCTTTCAAGAAGAAGATTTGATTGAGATGTGTCCATGTTGGGGACCAAGTTCTCGCAGTAAGAAGACCCATCATTACTTTGGACAAGTCTGGGGGCAAATTTATCTCAAAGTGGGATGGACCATATGTCGTACAAGAAGCATATTCAAATGGTGCTTACAAGATGTTGATGGCTTAAGGATCAGTCAAATTAACGCCGAATTCCTAAAGAGGTACTATCCTTGAAATAAAATGATGCTCCTTAAGGTACGAGCCTAAATTGCACATTACTCATGGCCCGCAAGAGTATAAATTGTGTACGACAGAACAAGAAAAAAATATTAAAAATTCACTCAATCCCCAAGAACTACGTTGTGACTTGATCCTCTTCACTGAGGTACGTAGGCGCTTAGAACCATATTCTAAGTTCAGTTTCATGAGTGTAAAAATAAAAAAACATGTTCCCACTTGATGTCACATAACAATTAAAGAGATAAGTATTTTATTATATTTTGCCTCATCAAACGTTAGACTTGTACGAAGTATTGATTGGTTAATAGATGGGGGCAATTCCTTATAAAGTACGAGTTTCTTTAACAACATAATTGAAGTTTGTTCAAATTCACACAAGTATACAAGTTGAAGACTTCAAATCTTCCAAGTTTGAAAGTTGAATTCTTCAAAGTATTCAAAAAAAGTCTTCAAAGTCTCCAAGTTTTCAAGTTGGAATCTTTAAATCGGCAAGTTAAAGTCTTCAAGTTTGCAAATTGATATCTTAAGCTTACAATGAAACCTTCAAATTGTGTAAGTCTGCAAGTTAAAGTCTTCAAATTCTTGTGCAACATTTGCAAGCCATATTTGAATCCAGAAAGCTTAAAGAATGATGAACTTTTATTATTGGTGTGAACGTGGATGGAGCTTGAATTATTCAAATTTTCAATCAAAGAATAAAGACCAAGTTGAATAATGTGCTTAAAGACATGTATAATGTTGGATAAAATATGAAACAAAATAAAACATTATCTTAAAAAAATGTCTAGCATATCAATCAGACTCTAAAAAAAATTGAATCAATAAATAAAATTTAATCCAAGCATAGTTTGTAATTGATCATCTCTTGACGCATAGCCTCTAGATGCTCTTTCATTTGGTGTAGATCACTCTTCAAATCCGCGTCAAAACATGCATCAAATTCCTCAAGTTGCAAATGAGATTGCTAGCTTGGCTTCTTCAACTTTCTCCTCGGCATCTATCAAAAGGACATGCAAATATTGCACTCTTTTGCACAATGCTCTTATCTTCTTCTTCATATCACCCAACAATTGACAAAGGAAGGATGCTTCCTCAACTTTATCTTGCTCCTCAAACATAGCATTTGTAAGATGTTCTCCCGCTGCTCCAAACATCTCTTTTCTGTCGCTTTCTACATTCATATCATAAAGGATAGATCGTGATTGATAATATGAAGCAGCAAAATCAAAGAAAAGTTCAATAAAGTTTCAAAGGGTGAAACATCCACGTTCTTGTAGTCTATCTCTTTGATAATTACTTGAATTTCGTCTCTAAGAGAAGAAGCAGAATCTACACCACTTCTTGAAAGTTTTCCATTAATAACTTTCCAAAGAGCAGAAATAAATTCTTTTAGAGCATCTAGGATGACTTTCTTCCCATCAAATACAGACATAGCAGGTGGAAGATGCTTGCATTCTTCATATCCCAAATCATCTATAACCTCATGGTGGGAGACATGAGGTGACCCTTTTCCCACTTGAGTCACAGAAGGTGGTTTTATAAAATCTTAACGAGATACGAACTCACCACAATTTTATGACTCCTCTTGTTGTGGAGTTGCAACACTGTTCTCCAACAAAAAAAGTGGAGGGATAAATAGTCAAAAAAAAAATTACTAAGTTATTAGAGCAAGTGTCTTAACCATACCTTATTGAGAGAGACTATTATACTTCTTGAAGCACTGCTTGCATTGTCACAAGGATCAACCATGCGTGGAATAGCATCATCTAATACCCTTAACCTCCTAAAAAAGACTTCCTTGCTACTACTTTCACTCTCACCTTGAAGCAATCTCTTGGAAACATAAGCGGCTTGAGTAGGTGTCTTTCTTTATGATGCTACCGAAGATAATTGAGACTTCATTTTACGTTTCCGGGGTGCCTTAAAACCCAAGGAGAACGCATACCATCATTAAAGACCTCATTATTTAGTTCCCCAGAACCCTCTAAATGTACGACGGGAATCGGCCTAGCAGGATCCACTAAAGCTTGCAAATAATCATCAAGAAATTTCTTGTGAGTTTTCTTCCACCAAGCCTGATATTCAGACCCAAAATACTTTCCCACATTAGGTGTTATTGAACGAAAGTTTCTCGCATTGCAGATCGTCTCAAAGTGCAAATACGCCAGAACGTAAGACCCTTGTCCAAGGAGGCACTACGAATATCATTTTTCATGATAACAGGGATGTTTTGGTAGAATCTGAATTGACAATTGAAGCAATGTGGACTACATGATTCAATAATGAATGAATCTCTACATCGAAGAGGAAGATAAAGTGAATACTCATTAAATAGGTCGACTCTTACTCTGGTGCACAATCATTATCCACATGGAAGTAAGGGTACGCCTTATCCAACATAGTTGATGTCCAACTCACATTCTCCCCACCATGAATGAGTTTTCTCGCATCATTGCTATCAAAATACCTTGCACCACCCTCTCCAGAATATATTACCATAGTAGGAATAAAGGGTCCATTGGAAAATTCATAATGAGTCTTGAAGTAATGAGCAAGCCAACCATAAACATAGTGAATGGGGAAGTAGACTTTAATTTGATCAAGTTGAGATTAAGACGAGATATTATTTAAACAATTGTATATACTAGCTAATACCAGAATTGCAAGACTTATATTCCTACCACACACCATCATGCTTGCCATTATGAAAGTCCCCGAACGTATAAAATCACCCTCTTTATTGGGATGGATGAAAGAACACAACCAACAATACAAGAAAGCAGCTAGATATGTTTCATCTCTTTTGTCATCTCTCACTCTAAGTCAAGGAAACATCCTTTTTTCAGCATGTGACCACCTTGTTGTATTAAGTAAGCTCCCACTACGATTATGGGTCGATTCGGGGTGAAAAGACTTCTTTTCCTCCCTCGGTGGAGAAGTTTCATACCTCTAAGGATTCTTACACCAAAAAGTTATCCACTTGCCAAAAGACACTTCTTGATTAACCCCTCGAAGATGATGAAATGCTGCAAATAAATATTCACAAATCCGAGGAATGTACTTGGTCCTTCTTTCATCGGATTCTAAAAGTTCTTTGGCCTCAGGCACTCTTTCTTCATAAAGAGAATCCGAAATAGGCAAACCCCCAAGAATATGTAAGTCCCATAAAGAAATAGATAATTCTTCAGTAGACGTAAGAAGTGTATTTTTTTTTACACTAAGCTTCACAAAACGCTTGCAAAATGTCTGAGTTACAGTCATAAGTGAATAGAGATGCATAAACGGCATCATAAATTTTGGATGTAACCAATACCTCTTGGCTCCTACCAAGTATATCCTCAGTCCATTCCCAGTACCCTAGAATGTGACGATACTCTACCTCAACTGTCATTGTTTTCGCCCATCATATCTCTCCTTGAATTATGAGACACCCTAAACTTGGAAGAGGAGTTGCAATGTTAGCATGATGATGATCTGGCGCTTGAAGAGACCACAACTTGAGTAGATTATTGGAAGTATGAGTATGAATTGAAGTCCAATTCTCCATATGAGATGGGTTTTTCAAAGAAGGGCATTGATTGTCATATCGACCAACTAGTGGGACATGAGTCAAAAATCGTGTTTGCTTTCCCCCTTCTTCAGTATCAACTATAAGATGCCTAAGTCTGGTGGATGGAGAGATGTATTTCCTGAATGTTGTCATTTCTTCAAACTGCAAGGTATAAAAGGAGGTCTTTAGAAACAAACTAGGGCATATACTAGATACAGAAAAAAGCGGTCATTATCAAAAGAGATCTTTGTTATTCTTAAGACGGGGATTTCGATCTAACCGCTTTCGCCTTTAAGAACACCATGAAGTTACCTTTTTTAAGACGGGGATTTACATCTATCCTCTTTCGCCTTAAGAACACCATGAAGTTACTTTTCTTAAGGCGAGAATTCACATCTATCCGTTTTCTCCTTAAGAGCACCATGAAGTTACCTTTCTTAAGGCGGGAATTTACATCTATCCACTTTTGCCTTAAAAACACCATAAAGTTATCTTTCTTAAGGCGAGAATTTCCATCTATCCGCTTTCTCCTTAAGAACACCATAAAGTTCCCTTTCTTAATATCCGCTTTCGCCTTAAGAACACCATGAAGTTACCTTTCGTAAGGCATGAATTTACATCTATCCACTTTTGCCTTAAGAACACCATAAAGTTACCTTTCTTAAAGCGGGGATTTACATTTATCCGGTTTCTCTTCAAGAACACGATGAAGTTACCTTTCTTACGGCGGGAATTTACATCTATCCGTTTTCGCCTTAACAACGCCATGAAGTTACCTTTCTTAAGAAGGGAATTTACATCTATCCGCTTTCTCCTTAATAACACCATGAGGTTACCTTCCTTAAGGCGGGGATTTACATCTATCCACTTTCGCCTTAAGAACACCATGAAGTTACCTTTTTTAAGGCGGGGATTTATATTTATCCGCTTTCACCTTAAGAATACCATGAAGTTACCTTTCTTCAGGTGGGGATTTATATCTATCCGCTTTCGCCATAAGAATGCCATGAAGTTACCTTTCTTAAGGCGGGGATTTACATCTATCCGCTTTCTCCTTAAGAACACCATGAAGTTACCTTTCTTAAGGCGGGGATTTACATCTATCAGCTTTCAACAATATGTGTGTAATTTTATAGTGCTTAGGAGTATGAAATCACACGATCAAATATAAATAGATAAATTGTGTGTATAATTTTTCTATAGTTTGATCCGAAATGGAACTAATAATACATTAAAACTACTTCAAGTCTAGTCTTTGAAAAAATAAAATATGTCGACAAGACTTGGGTATTTGTAATCATTTAAAAATTTATTTAAATATAAATTTTTTAAATAATTCAGACTATATTTTTATAGTAATTCAAATAAATATTATGGATTAATATAATTAATTTAATTATTTAAATTCAGATAAATATGAATTTAATTAAAGCCCGCTCCATAAAGTCCATATGACATTTCACTTAAATCTGATTGGTCAAAGGGTGTCATGTTCCAATCGCAACTCCTCTAATATAAAACTATAAATAGGGGTCTGATAATTCAGAAAAGAGGTCCAAGAATTTTAACAAGGACCTAGAGAAAGCTGGTGGATCAAAAGCTACAGATTTCTCTTAAAGTTCACAAAGTCAAGCATTCAAGTTTCAAGAACGATCAAGATCAAGAACGATCAAGATCAAGACCGCCGAATTCAAGATCAAGCTCGAAGCCCTTGGATTCAACTAGAACAAGATCAAGATAAATTTCAAGTTCAAGATCAAGATAAAGTTCAACATAAAGTTCAAGTCCAAGTTCAAGTTCATGTCCATGATCAAGATCGAGATAGAGACTAAGATCAAGATAAATCCCAAGTTCAAGATAAAGCTTTAAATCCCTTGAAATCATATTTGAAAAGGCGAATTCAGAGGAATCATAGAGATATTTAAACTCGCACTTGAAATAATAAATTGATTGTTGCTATAATTTTTTTCAAACAGTCTCAACGTCCTCATTTAGAGTCGCTCTGCGACACATCTAGTATATTCCGTTATTAATTATTGTTTTCTCGACGTGAATTTTATTGTCTACAGTCACATCATCTTGTTTGTATATCTTCTTTATATTATACAAAGATATACTAGTGAAACAGGTAGCGCTTCGCGTGATCTTTCTCAAAATTAATACTCCCTATATTCACTTTTAATTGTCGTGCATTCTATTTTTAGAATCAAACTATACGAATTTTAACTAACATTTTTAAATGTAATTTTTTCATCAGATTGACATGCAAAATATTGCAATTTATAGTAATTTTCATATGATTTTTTAATATCGAAATATTTTGTTAAAACTATCGAATTAATGTAATTTAATTTAACTTTAAAAATTAGTCAGATTGACTTTCGAAAAGCGTAACATTACCTTTTAGCTTTAACATAGTAAAATAGATGGAAATTCTTGTACATTCTCATATGCAAAATAATATATTTTATAATTTATTAATCATTAAAATAAATTTTTATTATTAGATATCAGACTTAAATAAATATTATCTTTGTTGATGTTTTCTCTTATTATATAAGAGGGAATTTGGAACAATGAAAGTTCCTCCCAATCAACGTGCCTGCTTGGCATAGCGATAGTTTTTGTATTTAATATTTATTTTGCTACTAATTTATTCGAGAGGATATACTGACTTTTAAAAAAATCTACATTATTTCAATCTCAATCGTGCGTTCTTGATATGATTTGATTCTTGTTACTTCTATCCATTCTCTTTCACTTAAGTGATGAGTCGTGTGTGGTTCCTTAAGTTAGAAGTGAGTGTATCATGCATGACTTGGAGGTCAGACCTGATATTAAGGTGGAAGTAATAGACTTATGAAAAGGGTGTGTGGTTACATTTAGAATGTTTAACGATTTAAAGGAGTTGTGTAAGACTAGTTACCCTAGTAAAGTGAATATTACTGTGTCGTACATACAACATTTAGAGTGGTGTGGCAATTGAAAATGGTATGGGTAAAAGGTTTGGGTAGACAATGGACATGTAACATTGAAAACTACAATAAGTAGAGTTATCATAACATGAATGGGTTTCTTAGAAAGTGATGAGAATAATGATATATCAATTGAGGTCAGAATTTCTAGTACAATTTTATAGACTATGTGAATATCAAAGAAGGTCATGATATAACTACTACGATAGTATCGATGCTTACTTGATTAGAGTTATGAAGTGTGTTACTTTTGATATTGACATGACCTACGAAAGAATACATATATCTTGGGCTAGATATGAAACTGATTTGGTAATATTATACAGTTATTCGATGGGAAGAAATGTGTGACCTATTTGGATATGATCTTTTCGGTAGGTATGATATGTTCTAATTGTGGATATAATAAATTTTAACACTGTGACACTATTGGTATATGGAAATGGATACATCGATTGTCAAGGTTGAATACTAACTACTTCAAGAGTTATCAGTAATATCACATGCTCGTATAATAAGATTTGATGTTGTGTTCACATTTGAGAAATCAACTAGGTGGTTACTGCGGATGTTTAGGATTAAGAAGTGTGTATAATAAAAATTTTAGTGGTGGATTCTTGATACAATATTAATATGTTAAGAAGTGTATTCCGAGGGTTCTAAATGAGGATCGGTGATTTCATCTTACAGTCCAAGAGAATGGAAAGATACCAGAATGAAAGCCTTATAGGTAAAGAAAGTCTCAAAGGGTATACTTGTGTGAAATTAATTGAATATTTTAGAGTTGAAAATGCATATAAGATTGAGTTAGTCCTCTGACTTTGGTTGGTATGACTGGATTTAAGGTATCATATTGATGAAAACATATACTTCATGGTGATGTCAAGTGCTAGCCGAGTATGATGGTAATAAGAGTTTGTGATGAATTGTGATTGATATGGAACTATATAATAAGGTGTGACGACTTGCTAGGTCATTTTGAGAACTAGGACTATTTTGACACTTTTCAAAAAAAATTAAAGGGGTATTTTTAAACTAGTCGGTAACTATGACAATCTAATTGATAATTTTTTGTTAAATGGGTATTATAGTTGAAAATTTAGTGGATCGCATCCATAATTTATAGTAACCACTTGACCCATGTAATTAAAATATGATAGTGGAGTCAGTTTAGAGTAACAAGGAGAACAAAAGAAAAGAGAACTCGCACAAACGGAAACAAGAAAGCTACGTACTTAGTTGAAGATCCCTTCAGGTAAATTCCTAACCCTAATACTAGAATGAACTCTTAAATGACTCTTTCTTTTACCCTACATTACGCATTGATCTTGTGTATTATTTGAAGTGTTTTTCTTGATTATGATATTGAATATTTTACTATGTTATGGTTATGAGTATTTTAAGTTGAACGTATGTTCTTGAATGAGGTTCTAAGAAGCAAGAGGTAATTCTTCTAAAGTTGTGATTACTCTATTATGTTTATATTAGCCTATAATCATGATGCTATGTTATGGACGTATGAATGGTGTTGCTATGTGTAAATGTTGGGCTTTAAACATGATA
This sequence comes from Solanum peruvianum, assembly GCA_027705065.1. Lineage (NCBI taxonomy): Eukaryota > Viridiplantae > Streptophyta > Magnoliopsida > Solanales > Solanaceae > Solanum > Solanum peruvianum. The sequence goes on along the minus strand of JAKWJD010001756.1, from coordinate 349,257 downwards.
AATGTGAGATCATGATAAGAATACGAAAATGAAAGTTATGATACTCTCTTGTATGTTTTATACAAGATGACTATGTTATGTTAATATCATATATGAAGGGTTGCGATAAAAGAAAAGAGATCATGATCATGTTTATACAAGGAGTTAATCTCCTATGACCTATTATAAGTTTATGATAAAAGACAACTTAAAGGTTATTCAAGAAAGGGACTTAAGCTAAGCACCGATGAACTAGATATGAGAGGTGTCCCTTCCCTTGTTTGAAGGTAGGTTCATAATGACTATCATGAGATTGAGGCTTCCATGTAAAGTCTAACTATGGGTCTCTAATACATCTCCTAGTTCTTGAACTATGCTTCCACCATAGAATACTAGCTAGTGGATCCACCTAAAGCCATGTCATGTTAGGTTCTACTTTTGCTGGTAGACCACCTTCTTTTGATGTGGGTTTTTATGACATCGGATTCCATGTTTAGCTCACATAGTCTATGATGGTTAATGTTTATGTTCCCTCATGTAAATTGAAAGATAAGTAAATGAAAGTTGACTAGGGTGACTTGAGGAGTCTACTTAGTAGAGGTAGGGGTATCGGACTCTATCTAGACATTACACAAGTTGACTCTAATCGAATTCCTAGGAGATTGTTCTTATGTAATATGATAACATGAAATACATATGTTTATGATACATGATTTTACATTTACATGATGCGGTCATTATGATGAATATGTTATTGGGTTATAATTCTATATGAAGTAGTGACTAATTAAGTTACAAGTTATATGAAGCAAGGATTTATTGATGGTCTCCTATCTTATATACTTGGTTGTGTGGGATTATGGGGCTTCACCTGACCATTACACTTGAAGGTTTGGGATGGGATCATTGGTAAGTGTTTTGTATGCTATGTTACGATCTATTAAATATCAAAAGTTATTATGACTCCATGCTAATATGTCTTTAATTATGATCATACTTTATGTTGATGAAATCCTTGACTTGTATCTGTTATATGGTATGTCCATTTAAGACGTTCATGACTTAGCATGTTTTATAATGAAACGATAAACGATCCTTTTCATGCATGTCTTTATGTGTTATGTGCATATACCCATACTTAGTACATGCGGTGTACTAAGCCCTTACCTCATATTACTACAATTGTAGGTTCCGTCAATTGAAATTTAAGGAGGTCGATTTGAAGAACTTGGAACTCTTTCTCCAAGTCATGGTAGGTCCTCATGTTCTGGACGTTGTCATTTATTTTTACAGCTTATGAAGAGTTTAGTAGATATTAGGAATATCCTATTTCCATTATATTTATTTAGATTAGTTTGTATTAAGACCTATATGGCATATTGACTATGTATTAGTTAAGTCCAGATTTGCACTCTTTAGATGGTTTTATATATGTGAGACAATTTCTTAGAATATTGTATGTTTTATGAATGATAAGTATGGAGTCTAAGTATACTTTAAGTAGAAGGTAAAAGTTCTAAATTTTCCATAATTTTTACTGATCACGTGTAATGACGAATGTTAAGGGCTTGTCTGAATCCTCTGAGAGGATGATGATAGTCTCATCTGGGGTATGCTCTCTGGGTGTGACATTGACCGAACCCGTGGAGGGAGAGGGTTTTGTTGTATATTGTAATGCTTCTCTTATTGGTCTTGGTTGTGTATTAATGCAGAAGGAAAAGGTGATAGCTTATGCTTCTAGGAAGTTGAAGGTTCATGAGAAGAATTACCTATTCATGATTTAGAGTTGGCCGCTGTTGTCTTTGCATTGAAGATTTGGAGGCATTATCTTTGTGGTGTGTATTGTGAGGTGTTCACGGATCATTGCAGTCTCTAGTATATATTCAATCAAAGGGATCTAAATTTGATGCAGTGGAGATGGTTAGAGTTGCTTAAGGACTATGACATGACTATTTCTTTATCATCCAGGAAAGGCAAATGTTGTAGCAGATATCTTGAGTCAGAAGGCGGTAAGTATGGGTAGTCTAGCCATGTTACAGGTTAGGGAGAGCCCTTTAGCTAGGGATATCCAATCCTTGGTCAATAGATATGTGAGACTTGACATTTCAGAAACTGGTAAGCTGTTGGTTTATATGGAGGCTTTGTCATCCTTGTTGGAGCAGATTCAGGCTCAACAGTTTGATGATGGTGATTTATGTAAGATTAGAGACAGGTATTAAAAGGAGAAGCCAAGGTTGCAATTCTTGATAGTGAGGGAGTTTTAATGATTAAAGATCGTATATATGTTCCTCGTACAGGTGATTTGATTAGATTAATCATGGAGAAGTCTCATAGTTTGAGGTAATCTATTAATCCGGGGTCTATTAAGATGTATAATGACTTGAAGAAGCATTATTGGTGGTGTCGTATAAAGAGGGGCCTAGTAGATTTTGTATCCCGGTGTTTGAATTATCAGGAAGTGAAGTATGGACACCAAAAGCCTGGAGGTGCGACACAGAGGATGCCTATACCCGAGTGGAAGTGGGAGCGTATTGTTATGGACTTTGTGGTAGGATTGCCACGTGCCTTGGGTAAGTTTGATGCTACATGGGTCATTGTGGATCAACTCACAAAGTCCGCACAATTTGTACCAGTTCAGACTACCAGTAACTTAGGGAAGTTAGACAAGATCTATATTCAAGAGATAGTTCGTTTGCATGGGTTTCCTATATCTACTATTTCATATCCTGGAAACCAATTTGCATCTCATTTCTCGCGATCTATGCAGAAGGAGTTTGGCACTTGGGTGGATCTTAGTATGACCTTTCATTCTCAAACTGATGGTCAGTCCGAACTGACTATCCAGGTTCTTGAGGATATATTACGGGCGTATGTGATTGACTTAAGTGGTCAATGGGATCAGTTCTTTCCATTAGCACAGTTTGCTTACAATAATAGTTACCATTCAAATATTGAAATGTCACCTTTTGAGTCTTTTTATAATAGGAGATGTTGATCTCCAATTGGTTGGTTTGATGCATTTGACGTTAGATCGTGGGGTACAGATTTGCTGAGGAATTCCTTGGACAAGTTCAAGTTGATCCAAGATAGACTTCTCATGGCTCAGAGTAGGCAAAAGAGTTGTGCAAACCGGAAGGTTTGTGATTTGGAGTTTGTGATTGTACAGAGAAAACTACTGAAGGTTTCACCCATGAAGGGTGTGATGAGATTTGGAAAGAAGGAAAATTTAAGCCCAATGTATATTGGTCCTTTAGAGATTGTGGAGCGTATTGGGGAAGTGGCGTATCAATTGGCATTGTCACCTGGTTTGTCAAGTGTCCATCCGGTATTTCATATTTCTATGCTGAAGAAGTATGATCAGAGTGGTGCTCATGTGATTCAGTGGTTTTCAGTGTTACTTTATCAGAATTTGACTTTTGAGGAAGAGCTGATAACCAATTTGGATAGGCAAATTCAAAATCTGAGGTACAAGGAGATTGCTTCAGTAAATGTTCAATGGAAGAATCGCCCAGTGGATGAGGCTACATGGGAGACCAAGTCAGACATGAGGAGTAAATATACTCAGCTTTTTGAGCGTTCAGTTGATTTATTTTCTTTTTCCATTCAAGAACGAACGTTTGTTTAAGTGGTAGGTGATGTGATGACCCGCTAGGTCATTTTGAGAACTAGGACTTTTTGACACTTTTCGAAAAAATTAAAGGGGTATTATTAAACTAGTCGATAACTATGATTATCTAATTGATGAAAATTTTTTTGAATGAGTATTATAGTTGAATATTTGGTGGATCACATCCATTATTAATAGTAACCACTTGACCCGTGTAATTAAAATATGTTAGTGGAGTCAGTATAGAGAAACAAGGTGAACAAAAGAGAAGAGAACTCTCACAAACAGAAACAAGAAACCTACAGACTTAGTTGAGGGTCCCTTCACGTAACTCCTTTTGATTTCTTTTTTTTCTAACAATGGGATATTGGGATATTTAATTTGTTAGGTGAGAATGAATACATTAGTGAACTATTAACTGCTTGTAGTTTAGCGTTAGAATCGGTGTAGTTCAGTTAAGGTTTGATATTTCTTGTCATGTGTGGAAATGTGGGAAATGATATTTTGATTTCCATTGAAAATGGTTGAATTGCCTAATGATTACCGCAGTGGTAATGTGTATGATTTAATATTTATGTGCGGGGGCGTGAGCAAAGTTGCAGATTTTGGAAAACAATTGGATTTACATTTATTTTATTATTATTATTATTATTATTATTATTATTATTATTATTATTATTATTGTTATTATATTATTATTATTATTATTATTATTATTATTATTATTATTATTATTATTATTATTATTTGGGTATTAAAATGGTGGGGGGACAAACATTTGTGTCTATCATTATGCAATCATGCCAATGATTGTCACTTGGGTACATAATTATTGGAAAATGATCATTTTGCAGAATGAACGAAAAGTAAATGGGCCTTGTTACATGCTTCTGTCAATGGGTGAAATTGGTTCTTATTTTATTTAATTATCAAACTAAGGTACTAGTTGTTAATATATTGAGATAGATAATTAATTATTAGGTGTATATTATATGATTGAACATTGAATTATAGGGTATTTGAAGAGATAAAGGTTCAATTCTTGACTTGAAATTTAGCAAGTATGATAATTTTTGCATATAAATTATATCAAGATTTGGAGCTTGATTAGAGATATGAGTGGGTTTTAGGGTCTTTGATAGACATATAATAATTTGAATGTCTACAAACTCGCTTACTTACGAATTGCGAAATGGAAAGGAAAAATCTTAAAGGTTCGTGGCACGAGCTTCTTAATTTCTGAACGATTTAAAATAATTAGATTTTATAATGTTTGAAATATATTTTCAGGTTATTTTAAATTCAATCTTATGGATATTTTTATAATTTTAGGTAATATATATGGTTTACTTAATTACGTATACGATTAGTATATTTTACGATTATTCGAAAAATGCCTCAAAAAGAGTTTACTTATTTTAAACATTTTACTTATTAGTTTAGTTATATAATATTTTTTACTTTAAATTATTTAGTTTATAGTTAAGTTAATTATTTTATTTCGCTAAAATTAAGAAATTAATTAATTAATTTATGGTATTAGCTGAATTCATTAGTTAACTCGAGTTGGCTAAGTCCTCTTTCGATGGGTATATTATTTTTCCTTACCTTGTCTTCACTCTTTGAAAACTATTTGGACCATTCTTTCAATACAATTCCCAATCGACCAATTTTAACCCAAATAGGCCCACCAACAATTCAAATTCCAAAACCCAACCTATTCCATTTAAAAACAACTTCAGCATCAGCGTACAATTGCCAAACCAGACGACCCCTACGTCTGTTACTTCTTCTTCCTAGATGCGAAGAAACCCAAAACCTTCAGCAGTCCAAAAGACAAAATTCTACAGTGAATCCGGGACCCGAGCCTAGAAACGTACAGCCCAACGCGTGTCTCCTCTTCTTCAGCCCCTTTCTCGTACGAAGCTTGGTATTGGCATCTCGCATGCTCGTCGTCCTTTCTCAAAATCTGACGGCTCCCTTCTTTAATCCGTTAAGATAAGTACACATCAGTGAGAAAAATTCAAATTTCGAATTTGAATTTATCGAAAATCACCTAACCTGCTCCCCCCCCTAAATCAGTCCCCATCTCCTTTTATAGAAGCTCTCTTTATTCTTCATTAAAAGGGGTTGGGGGAACTTTTTTTTTGAAAATCTGTGGAGATACTTTGAAATTGGAAATTTATTTTAAAGCAAAATATTAAGACGACATAAGAAAAGTCTGGCTAAAGATATAGTGAGAGAGAGCTTACGTAAGGTCGGGAGGGGGTATTTTTCCGTTGGAGATTTTATTTTTTTTAAACGAGGAATTGGTCAAATAAAAGGAAAGAGATTTTAGTTGGATTTTTTTTTTGGTTGGAGAAATATTTGGAAAGAAACTAGCAAGAAACAGTGAGCAAAAATACAAACAAGATAAAACTGAAGTTCACAAGTATAGACAAGGAAAAATTAAAGTAGAATTTAAAATGATAGTGTTATATTCATTGAGTTTGCGAGTCCTCTTTTTGGAGCGTGAGTTTCTCGCCATAGCTTAGTCATTGGTGGTGGAATAGTTCACTTCTAAGATCGTCGTTGTCAAGTTGTCTACCCTTGAAAAGGTAATCCCCAATTTCAGATGGTATTTGGTTTATGTTCAATATGATGCCATGTTAATTTTTTAATTTACTTGAATGATAAAAAAAATTGGGAGTTTTTTCGATTTTATTTGGTCTCAAGCCAGCATTATAGCTTTTTTATTTTTAGATAATCGGGTTTTTTTTTACTTTCCTCCCTTTCCGTGTGAATTCGGTTTGCCTCATCGATAATCGGTGTTCTATTTCATTTTCCGGCTAAAATATCATTCCCGTAGGAGCAATTTCATTGTATCGTTAGTTGAATGTTAGTAAGATACAACTAATTAAGTGTTACTGCCAGCCACTATTCGTGTGTTGCAATTCAAGAGTATTTCACTAAATTGTTTTCACTCACTTTTTTCACTATTTTGTTTGTTGAATGACCCTGCCTTGCTAGAATGATCGTTTACTTAATGAAAGTTTGTATTGACTGCGATATCTTGTCGTCTTTGCCCCCCTCTCGTTAGTTACTACTTACTTGTGAATGATCAAATCTAAGCTGACTACACTTTACGCTAGCTCAACATGGATACAACATATTTTTTTAATTTTCTTATTATTTTTTATGTTTAGCAAGGCAATATCTATTTTCTTTAGTTTGCAAATTATTCTTTCGATTCTTAATATCTCAAACTGATATTAGCCTCTGTGGTGTGGTTTAATTAATTTATCTCTTCATTACTCCAAAATACTCTAATTTAAATGCTTAATTTTTTATTGACTTCCAATTGAGAATTTGTTTGTTATTTTTATCCGCTCGGCAGATAAGTTAATTTGATTCTCACATGTATTTGGTGCAATGATAATGTCAATATTACATTAGATCTTTATGCAAACTTCGAATTACTAAAAGGGATTCATAGTGGGGTATGTGCTCCTTTGAGATAAATGTTGATTAGCCAAATCTAACAAATGGTTTGATTGTTCCCTGTTCGTTTCGAACTCCCTTATTTGAGTTCGTTCGCATTTTTTTTACTATTCAAGCATAATGACTATCTTACTTTGAATATTTTGATTGAAGTATATTATGAGTATCACCTTATTCATATAGGTATTTGTTTATCTGTCTTGGTTGATTAAATGTGTTGAATCAGCGACAATCCGGTTAGCTATTGGTGTTTATCATAACTAGTGGTTAAATTTATCTAGATTAGTGGTTTAAGCTATGGTTACATGATTTTAGTCATTGGCCATTTTTTGTTTCATATTCTTTCTTTGGATTTCATTGTTTAATTGAAAATTAGTTTGATGCGTGTTTCAATATTTATTTTGGATGCTAATTTTTGTCCTTATTCTTCTTTGTATCACGTGAACTCATATGGAGGACAACTTCGATCCAAATCTCATTCGCCTTTACATTTAGAAATCGGCCATAAAGTCCCAAAATCCTTTATTACCCTTGAAGTCAGCTAATCATAAAAGTCGAAGAGCAGGTCCTATGGAGTTGACGCACATGTGTCGGAGTTAAAATGCGAATATGGAGGAGAGTTTTAAAAAGATTGGGCCAAAGACCCGCTCTTAATTACAAAAAATTGTATCTTCTTTAGTTGGGCCTAAGCCCCTTATCATTTTGTATTATTATCTTGTTAGTTTAGGATAGGTATAATTGAAGTGGGTCAAACTCCAAAAAATAAAATGGGTCCAAATACCGGTACAGGCGGACAGAAATCGAATTTGGGCCCAACTCTCTCTCTCTCTGTCACGACCCAAAACGATCCGCGAGTGGCACCCACACTTATCCTCCCATGTGAGCGAACCAACCAATCTAAACCCCAACATTTAGTAATATTTCAACCACAATGAACAAAATACAATGCGGAAGACTCAAAATCTTATTAATATAACCAATAAACAAGCTCTAAAGTTTATCAACTATTATCCCCAAAATCTGGAAGTCATCACACCAAGAACATCTATCCTCAAATTTCTAATCTAAGAGTATTTAAGAAGCTAAAATAAGTAAAAGAAATGGTCCATGTCCGAACTTCAAGACATCAATACATGAAGGAGAGAATCCAGTCCGAGCTAGGAACAATAGCTCACCCTGAAATCTGACGTGATGAAGACTGGCTAGAGTTGAGGGCGAGTCGAAGTCGATGGCACGTTTGTTGCACTCCACAAATAACAAAAAAAAAGAATACAAGTAGGGGTCAGTACAAGGAACACGTACTGAGTAGGTATCATCGGCCAACTCAAAAGCAATATATATCAAATAATAATATAAAATCAACTACAATACTCAACAGGTGACAACAACAAGTACAAGCACCATTGGCCACAACAGCAAGCACACCTATGAGGACTCAAGCCTCCACACCATACTCATTTGGGAAATAGGTTCTTTAAATTTGAATATATTAACATAATTCCAGATTCATTCCCTTTATTTTTCTTGTGTCGGAACGTAACACTCTGATCCCCTACTCCTACGTGTCAGAACTTGACACTCCGATCCCCTAATACTACGTGTCGGTTCGTGACACCCGATCCCCTAATTCTAAGTGTCGGTTCGTGACACCCGATCTCCTAATTCTACGTGTCGGTTTGTGACACCCGATCCCCTAATTCTACGTGTCGGTTCGTGACACCCGATCCCCTAATTCTACGTGTCGGTTCGTGACACCCGATCCCCTAATTCTACTTGTCGGTTCGTGACACCCGATATCTTAATCTCATTACTTTAGTTCATCAAGCCTTCCTTTATGTCAAGGCATCATCATTAATAGAGAGGATTTAAGGTTTAAGATTCAAAAGCCTCATCATTCTAATCCATCACAATTACATAATCACATTATGCAACCACACAATTAAGCATATAGAAGACTTTACAATACTACCCAATACATTTCAATCGCTATTTAGAGTTTACCATGAAATAGCATAAACCATAACCTTCTTCCACCGAAGAATCGTGATCAAGCAAGCTATCTCCCCAATGCTTTTTGCTTTCCTCTTCGTTCTCTCTTTCTCGCTCGTTCTCCCTCTCTCTGTTCTTTTTATTTTTCTTCTTCAGACTCTTTTTCTTTTACCCTAATCATCTATAATTAATTATAAAAGATGATAAAAGTAACCCACTATTTATTTCAAGGTTATCTCCTTTAACCCCCAAGTAATTAAATTATTAAATTTACCCCACTAATTTCCTTATTATAAGCATGAATAGTCCAAAAACACCCCTTAAAACTTTTAGCAGAAATCCGACCCAGTCGAGGTTACGCATCTCGTGACGGCCCGTCGTGCCTACGACGGTCCGTCCTGCAAGGTCGCCACAGAGTTCAAAGACTCAAATTCAATAAAAGGTCTGTGACGGTCCGTCGTATCTACGAAGGTCCGTGTTGCAGTTCCGTCGCGAAGTTCAGAGAGTTGATCCCCGTACCCAAATTTCAGAGTTTAAGTGTTTTGGCACGAAGACTCTCGACGGACCGTCGTGCCTATGACGGTTCGTCCTACCTGTCGTCGAGGGTAATAAGGAGAGTAGCATGAGAATTACACAAGTGTGGGACGATGAAGTCCGTCACGGTCCGTCGCATGAGCCGTCGACCTAGCCTGTTTTTATCAAAAGAAATTCTACTGCTCGAAACGACTAAACAGGTCGTTACACTCTCTCTCTCTCTCTATCTCTCTCTCTCTCTCTCTCTCTCTTACTTATTTATTATTAATTATTGTTAGTTGTAGGGTTAAAAAAGTTCAAAATCCCCCGCAAGACGCCACTTTATTTTAACGATTTAACCAATTAAAAGAAATGAACTTAAAATAAATATTGCAAAAATCTAAATAAGATAATAACATTAACACTTTATTTTTCAAAGAACTTTAAATAATTTTTATCTCAAAATTCAATTTAAACTTTTAGACAAATAACCTTCCTATAATATAAATATGAATCCTCGAACCCCCTTTAAATTTTCAATCGATTCCCTGTTTAAACAAAGTTTTTCTAATTTTTTCTTAAAAATCAAGTGGCGACTCTAAACAAATCTAAAGTCCTAAAACAAAAAACATATTTTCTTTCCGAAAAAAATAGAATGGCGACTCTGCTAGTTATTTGGAGGATTCTAAACTTAAAACTAAACTTATTTGGCTATGTGCAAATAACTGTTTACTTGTTTTCTTTATTGATTTATTAAACTGTCGCATTTCATGGAATAATTTCCGCCAAACGGCAAATAGTTTGCATTTGGACAAAGGCAGTTATGTGGCTTACCACGTTTTTCTTCAAAAAACCCACAAGTCTAATCTTTGGAAGTAATAAATGAATAGTTGGCTTGCGTTCATCCAATGTTATTTATCAGCTTCATCCCATTGTCTATCTGACTCGGGTAACTGGCACCTCTAAACAAATTCTAGTCAACCTAGGATAGAGGGAAACTAAATCCAAATATAAGCATTAACCTAAGATGACCCAATACACAAGGTGTATTGGGCCCATTAGAAGTACCACCTTGAGTCCAAAAGGGGAGACAACCTGAACGGGCGATCATATTTATTTGTTCAAATTTGAAGGATATATACGTCATCTGAAAATTCATTGTCCACGGGGTTGGAAGTAGATTATATCTTATTTTAGTCAAATAAAGAGCTCACAAGTTACTAGTCCATCCTAAGACGTGGGCACCCGGAGATGAGAAGAAATGAAGAAGGAAGGACCTTCAATCGAAGCATAGTTGAGAATCGTATGGGACTGAACATTTTGTATCCCGTTTTCCCTATAATATATCACCATTCAAGTTTTATTCATAATTTTTTATGAATTTGAGTTTTGAGGGGAAATGGAATGTTTCAAATGATGTATACATCCCTCAAATCGTTAACCCTACCCTTGGCATAAAAAGGGTCACATATTTGTTTAGAACGCGCAAAATTTGTTTGTATGTTATAGATGCTATGTTGCTCCATTTCGAGATGTTCTAGCCTACTCATTCTCGAAAAATATTTTATAGAACTCCTTAAGAATAAATATCAAGTCAACTATGAAAGTGCGTCTATATACTCTCAAGTCTTTAGTTTCTCAAAAGAATTTCAAATTTCCTTCCAAATCCTAAATATTACTCTCTTATATCGAAAAAGGATGAATTTTCATCTCAAATTAAAAAAAAAATTCAAGTGGGTCGAATTACAAAGGACCTAAATTCTAGTTTGTGAGATACGTAGGCATCTTTTCAAGGTTCGGTCCCCATTCTAGGAAATTTTATCAGTCAAAATGCAGAAGTATGAGAGTAAAATATTCAATCGACATTTTTTTCACAAAGATAAAAATCAGATAGACAAATTCCTGTCTATCTAGTCTTTATATATTTGGGCTAGTCTTTCTTCAAATGAAGCGATTCTTGTGTGCTTACAGCTTTGTGTATAATATCTTGTATTACCTACTGTCTGCACAAACTAACACAGTTGTTGTTTGAGATATTTTTCTTTATAATGTACTAAAAACTAATTTGTGTTGATTATTGAGCATTCAAAGTTCTCAAAGATTACTTTTCAAATCGAAATTTGTTGAAATAGAGAAGAAAAATGACCCTGAATAATGACAATACAGGCCTAGCTGAAGTTCCGATAGTTCAACTGTCTGCCGTTGAACAAAATGAGTTAATTGCACAGTAGATGCAAAAAATTGTTGAGTTGAGGGTTGAGCTCCATAAAAATCAAAATTATTCAATACTGAGGGTCGATGTCAACACTCCAAGCGATGGAAGGCTTCCACTCCATTTTCCTTTTCAGACTTTAAACTCAAAGCATGTCCTAAATAACCCACCCTCTAATCCTACTCAAATCTTTCCACCATCGACATAACCACCTCAGATCTTCATCACGCCAGTACTCCATACCAAACACCACACCCTTTCCAGAACCTGAATACCAATTCTCAACTTTTCCCCATCTTTCAAAACCAAAAAACCAATAACTCTCAAATTTTCCGTCCGTTTCAAAGCTTAAATGTCAACAATCCTCAAAAAGCCCCTTCAATAGACACTCAAAATCCACAAAACTCTCAACCCTTACCTCCGAAAGTCACTTTTAATATCCCAGTCCAAACCAAACCACATCTTCATTATACTGTATATTCTGAACTCATCCACTATGAAGAGAAGGAGAAGGAGTGGAGGTCCAAAGAGGAAAAGACTAAGCAGATCATGAAGGACGAGATTGCAAAAGCGATAAAAAAACTTGATTGTGCTTCAGATGTGGTGGGGCTGAATTACAAAGTCTATGCATTCATCCAAATTTGGACCTCCCGGAAGGGTTCAAAGTGCCAAAGTTCGTTACTTTTATTGGCACTGGAAATCCTCTAGCACATTTGAAAGTTTATCGTGATCAACTCGTGGTAGCTGGCAAAAATGAATCATTGTTGATGCGTCTCTTCAGTCAAAGTCTAAGTGGAATAACTTTGGGGTGGCTTACATCACAAGAACTGAAACAATGGGAAAGTTGGAATGCACTCGCAAAGAGTTTCAGGGAAAGATTTTGACATAACGTAGAAGCTTCCGCAGAATGCTACTACTTGGAGAAGATCAAACAGAAGTCTACAAAAACTTATCGAGAGTACGCTCTTCGTTAGAGAAAAGAGGCCGCAAGAGTTCAACCTCCCATGTCTGAACGTGAGATCATTGAAATGTTCATTCGAATTCAAGAATCTTAGTACTATGAAAGAATGTTGTGTATGATGGGACAAAAAATTATCGAGATCGTCAAAGTGGGAGAAGCTTTGGAATATGATTTCAAGATTTGAAGGCTCACAAACTTTACTGCATTGCAAGCTACTGTAAAAACTACCAGAATTAGTGATATAGATACATCAAAAGGGAAAATAAAGGAGGTAGGTATGGTCACGGCTACCCATATACGGTCAGCTTCCCAAAAGAAATATCAAAACCATAATGTCAATCAGAAAATTTTCCCCTTCAAAACTTTAGGAAGGCTTCTAAAGTATTTACGCCATTAAGGGAATCATAAACCCAACTTTATGAAAGGTTGAAAGCAAGGGGAATACTCTACCCTATAAAAGGAAGACCAGCCAATCCTTTGGAGAAATTTTACATGGCTCACCATAGATGTGCTTATCATTTTGGAGTTGCTGGACACGACATAGAAAATCGTTAAACCCTCTAGCACAAGATTCGAAACATGATCAACAACAATTTGATCAATATTGATTAAGCCTTTCCAAACACCTTTGAATAGAGTCATTTGAAGATATTCATCATCAAATGGTTGAAAAGAAGTACGCTCAACGTCGGCCATAATTCTGACTATAAAGTTATTGTTATCTTTCTTTTGAAAATGCACATTTAATCTCTTTCATCCATTTTATCTCATCTTCTCTTGTAATGAACTACGTCGGGCCTGATTTCTTAAAAATGAGATACGTAGGCAGCCTATGTCAACCTCGGTCGTTTCCTTATCAAAATTTTCTATTTTGGTTAATCTTTGAGATGGGAACTATGTTTGACCTGATTCTTGCCTCAATGGGATATATAGGCGCCACAACGGCTCGGTCATATTTCCACTAAGATTTTCATTTCTCTTTGTAATGGAAACTGGGACAGTTTTGAGAGGATCTCAAAAATTCATTCAAAGATAGGCTTCTATAACAAGTCAAAACAGAAGAACAAAATTCTACGAACTTACCTTTGGGTGGATCTCAAAAATTACAATAATCTAGTTTACAACTGTGATAGAATTTTTAAGATGATCTCAAAAATTTCACAAATGTCATTTGTTACTTATTGAGGCAAACCAGGAAAAATTTTGAGGAGAAACCTCAAAATTCCTGAAAGGGAAACCTCATAATTAACAAAGCAAGTTACGAGAATTAAATATATTTCAGAACGGGACATACTTTTTGAGAAGGGTCCTCAAAAAGTCCATCAACACTGTCTTGCAAAACACGGGCGAGCATGCAAGTCAACCGCATGAAGGGGCGTGGAGACAAGACCAACACAAATCAGTCTTTGAAACTAAGAATTTTTCTTTGAATGCAAGAACAACAAAGTCACAAAAATGACAATGTCAAAGCTGTGAAGCGTGGACAAAGACATTATTTATGCCTCTCTTGACCTCATCAACATAACTAGAAAACTTTCCATATAAATTTACATTCATTTCATTACGTTGCCTTAAGTGATTTATGAACATTTCCTTTTTATGTTGCAAGAATATTAAATCCAAACACTAATACATTCTTTCAAAAGTTGGAAACAAAGTGTTGGAGGATGGCTGGTTACAAGTCATGATCAAAATTACAATAGGCTCATCATAACCTAATCTCGATAAGCCAAATGAATTAATAGAACTCTTCAACTTTACTTTTATTCTTTGCTTCATCGTTGATACTAATGTTCGGTGTCAAACTTTACAGGTGATAGTATTGGTAAATTCAAAATCGTATGTGAAATCAACATCAAATCTGAAGATGATCAAAAGTGACACTAGCTTAGATGTGTTTCAAGGGATGATCAATGAGTCCATCACATCAAAAAGATGTTGGTGACCGTAATATGTCCATGACAGTCAAAGTCATTGAATTGTTACAAGTTTCGATAACCATTGAAATGTTAGTAAAAAACTTAAATTCTGTTGAGTTTATCAAGGAAGGCAACAGTGTCTTTAATCTTCGTGTGAATGAATTAAGTCATTCACCTCGATAATTCTGTCTTTTAAAGAAGAGAATCATAGTCGCGACGTGCATACACGTCAATTTAGTTTTTTTAGTATGTTTTTCGAGTAGCAATTTAGGCATATGTGTTTCTTAATAATGTCAGAGTTAAAACTCCAATTTGTTGGGTATCCACCCCATAAATGGATTATGTGTTTTGATTGGCCAATCAAAGACTTTCATATATAGTTTTGTTGGGCGATCCACCCCAAAAGTGGTTCATATATTTGTTTTTCCATTTCAGGTTCCTATATATGAATTATATTGGAATATTATCGAGCATCCACCTCGTTACAGTTGGAATATTATCGAGCATCCACCTCATTACAGATAAAATATTATCGAGCATCCACCTCATTACAGTTGGAATATTATCGAGCTCCACCTCGTTACACATGGACTAGTATCGAGCCATCCACCTCATTACAGTTGGAAAATAATCGAGCATCCACCTCTTTATAGTTGGAATATTATCGAGCATCCACCTTGTTATAGAAGAATATTATCGAGTCATCCACCTCGTTATAGATGGACTATTATCAATCCATCCACCTCGTTACGGATGGAATATTATCGAGCATCCACCTCGTTGCAGTTGAACTATTATCAAATCATCAATATCGTTACAGTTAAAATATTATTTAGCATCCACCTCGTTACAGTCAAAATATTATCAAGCATCCACTTTGTTACATGTGGAATATTATCGAGCATCCACCTCGTTACAGATTGAATATTATCGAGTCATTCGCCTCGTTATAATTCGACTATTATGAGTCATCCATCTTGTTATAGATGGAATATTATCGAGCATCCACCTCATTGCAGTTGGAACATTATCGAACCATTAACCTTGTTACAGTTTGATAATCATTGAGACATCTAGCTCGTTGCAGAGATCACCAGAGTTTTCCATGCAGAAAACAAGTAATGACATCTCCAAATCCTCAGCAAATCAAGAGTTGTAATGGACATACTATATTCGAAAGCGGCATATACTGAACATACTTTATGTGACATTTTTCGCATAAAGAGTAGTTGAAAAGTATTGTAAGAGATACTACCACTTTTCCAGTTACGTTTTCTACTAACAAGTTGTTTCATTTTTTGTCGAGAGCATCCAAGAGGATGAATTCTCAAATCAAACCACAGGTGCGGACGACATCAAAGAGATGCAGCATAACGTGGAACTTTTTCTTAGCAACGAACTGGGACATAGTCCGAAGAGAGTGTCAAAATCTTAGGACGCGAGTTGAGGAGTGAATTTCACAACAACACCCCTATTAGAAGGCATATGGGTTTTCCTTTAGATTTGTCCGTTTCAGTTTTGCATCCGGAATTTTTTGGAGTCTACCGGAAGTAGCTTTCCAATCTGAGTGACAATGCGTCAAGAGCTTCAGAAATTTTGTCCGTGTAAATTCTTAATTGTGGGTGTAAAGTGCACCACATTCATGGTTAAGAGGTTGCAAGCCTGTTTTTCGTAATCAATTTATGTGTCACTCTTCTAGAACCAAAGGTCATCGAGTATAATAGATTTAATTTTCAACCATTTGAGTCGACTACAAATATCCTCATTCCTTGAGATTAAGGATATGTAGGCGAACTCAATGTTGAAAACTCGATTGTATTATAACATTCGCTGATAAATTTATTCTCAAACATTTGTTGCCTTCATTATTCGGTATCATGATTACTTTTGGATTCTTCCATAATCGTGTATTAAATCAAACGTGTCGAACTACAAGTGGCTTGAATTCTCATAGAGCCCGAGATATGTAGGAAGCCCAATTCCGCGTTCGTCCATAATTCCTAAAGTTCGTACCTAAATTTCTTTTTCAAATAGATGAATATGTGGTCGTTCAAAATTGGATTGGTCAACTTCATTTTGCTCGAATTTCTTGCATCAATCCAAGTAAAATGAGGGATTTGCTCGAATTTCTTGCATCAATCCAAGTAAAATGAGGGACAATTGTTGACACTCAATTCTAGCTCTCCCCGATATAAATTAATTCACGAGCTTCTTAATTTCCGAACGATTTGAAATAATTAGATTTTATAATGTTTGAAATATATTTTCAATTTATTTCAAATTAACTCTTATCGCTTTTTTTATAATTTTTAGGTAATATAGATGTTTTACTTAATTACATATACGATTAGTATATTTTATGATTATTCGAAAATTGCCTCAAAAAGAGTTTACTTTGTTTAAACATTTTACTAATTAGTTTAGTTATATAATAGTTTTTGCCTTAAATCATTTAGTTTATAGTTAAGTTAATTATTTTATTTCTTTAAAATTAAGAAGCTAATTAATTAGCTTATATTATTAGCCAAATTCATTAGTTAACTCGAGTTGGCTAAATTCTCTTTCGATGGCTATATTATTTTCCCTTACCTTGACTTCACTCTTTGGAAACCATTTGGGCCGTTCTATACAATTTATATTGACCATTTTTTCAATACAATTCCAAATCCACCAATTTTAACCCAAAAAATCCCACCAACAATTCAAATTCCCAAACCCAACCCATTCCATTAAACAACAACTTCAGCATCAGCAAACAATTGACAAATCAAACGACCCCTACGTCTTTTACTTCTTCTTCCTCGGCGCGAAGAAACCCAGAACCTTCAGCAGTCCTAAAATCAAAATCCAATAGCGAATCCGCGACCCAAGTCCAGAAACGTGAAACCCAGCGCGTGTCTCCTATTCTTCGCCCCCTTTCTCGTACAAAGCCAGGTGTATGCATCTCTCGTGCTTGGCATCCTTTCTCCAAAATCGGACTGGTCCCTTCTTTAATCCGTTGAGAAGAGTACAAATTCCAGCTGGTTGAGCTTTATATGCGAGAAAAATTTGAATTTTGAATTTGAATTTATTCAAAAACACCTAACATGTTCCCCCCCCCCCTAAATCAGTCTCATCTCCTTCTATAAAAGCTCTCTTTATTCTTCATTAAAAGGGGTTGGGGGAATTCTTTTTTTAGAAAATCTGGGGAGAGACTTTGATATTGTAACTTTATTTTAGAGCAAAATATTAAGACGACATAAGAAAAATCTATCTAAAGATATAGTGAGAGAGAGCTTACGTTAAGGTGGGGGGAACTTTTCCGTTTGAGATTTTTTTTTTTAAACGAGGAACTAGTTAAAAAAAAAAGGAGAGAGATTCTGGTTGGCTTTTCTTTTTTGTTGGAGAAATTTGGAGAAAGATTTGGGAAGAAACTAGCAATAAACAGTGAACAAAAATATTAAAAAGAGAAAACTGAAGTTCACAAGTATAGACAAGGAAAAATCAAAGTAGAATCTAGAATGATAGTGTTATATTCATTGAGTTTGCGAGTCCTCTAATCAAAGCGTGAGTTCTCGCCATAGCTTAGCCATTGCTGGTGGAATAGTTAACTTCTAAGATCGTTGTTGTCCAGTTTGCTGCCCTTTAAAAGGTAACCCCCGATTTCAGCTGGTATTTTGGTTTATGTTCAATATGCTGCCATGTTAATTTTTAAGTTACTTGAATGATAAAAAAATTTTGAGTTGTTTCGATTCTGTTTAGTCTCAAGTAAGCAGCATAGCTTTTTGTTTTAGATAATCGGGATTTTCTTTAGTTTACTCCCTTTCCGTGTGAATTCGGTTTGCTACATCGTTAATGGGTGTTCTATTTTGTTTTCCGCCTAAAAGATCATTCGCGTAGGAGCAGTTTCACTGTATCGGTATTTGAATGTTAGCAAGATTTAACAAATTAAGTGTTACCTCCAGCCACTAATCGTGTGTTGCAATTCGAGAGTATTTCAATAAGTTGTTTTCACTCACTTTTTTTAGTATTTTGTTTGTTGAATCACCCTGCCTCGTCAGAATGATCATTTACTTAATGAAAGTTTGTATTGACTGCAATGTCCTGTCATCTTTGCCCCCCTCTCGTTAATTACTACTTACTTGTGAATGATCAAATCTAAGTTGACTAAACTATTTTTCTATCTCAACATGGATACAACATTTTCTTTTTCTTATTATTTTTTTATGTTTAGCAAGGCAATATCTATTTTCTTTAGTTTACAAATTATTCTTTCGATTCTTAATATCTCAAATTGATATTAGCCTCTGTGGTGTGGTTTAATTAATTTATCTCTTCATTACTCCAAAATACCTCTACTTTAAATGCTTAATTTTTTATTGCGTTCCGATTTTGAATTTGTTTGTGATTTCTATCCGCTCGGCAAATAAGCTGATTTAATTCTCACATGTATTTGATGTGATGATAATGTCAATATTAGATTAGATCTTTATCAAACTTTGATTACCAAAAGAGAATCATAGTGGGGTATGTGGTCCATTGAGATAAATGTTGATTAGCTGAATGTAACAAATGGTTTGATTGTTCCCTGTTCGTTTCGAACTCTCTTATTTGAGTTTGCTTCCATTTTCTTTACTATCCAAGCATAATGACTATCTTACTGTGAATATTTTTATTGATGTCTATTATGAGTATCACCTTATACCTATAGGTATTTGTTTCTCTGCCTTGGTCGATTAAATGTGTTGAACCAGCGACAATCCGGTTAGCTATGGGTGTTTATCATAACTAGTGGTTAAATTTATCGAGATTAGTGGTTTAACCTATGATTACATGATTTTAGTCATTGTTCATTTGTTGTTTCATATTCTTTCTTTGGATTTCATTGTTTGATTGAAAATTAGTTAGATGTGTGTTGCTATATTTATTTTGGAATCTAATTCCTATCCTTATTTTTCTTTGTATCATGTAAACTTATATGGAGTACAAATTCAATCCAAATACCAATCGCCTTTGCATTTCGAAATGGGTCATAAAGGCCCCAAATCCCCGGTTACCCTCGAAGTCAGCTAACCATAAAAGTCGAAGAGCAGGTCCTATAGAGTTGAAGCACAGGTGTCGGAGTCAAAATGCGAACATGGAGGAAAGTTTTGAAAAGATGTGGACAAAGACCCGCTCTTAATCCCAAATAATTGTATTTTGTTTAGTTGGGCCTAAGCCCCTTATCATTTTGTATTATTATCTTGTTAGTTTTGGACATTTACAATTGAAGTGGGTCAAACGCCTAAAACAAAATGGGTCCAAATACCGGTACAGACGGACAGAAACCGAATTTGGATCCAACTCTCTTTCTCTCTCTCTTACTTATTTGTTATTAATTGCTGTTAGTTTTAGGGTTAAAAAAGTTCAAAATCCCCCGCAAGACGCCACTTTGTTTTAGCGATTTAATCAATCAAAATAAATTTTGCAAAAATATCAATTTTAGATAGCAAAATTAACACTTATTTTTCAAACAACTCTAAATAATTTTATTTCAAGATTCCTAGTTAAACTATTAACCAAATAAGCTAGTTTATAGAAAATCGTGATTTAGCAAGTATTATAGGTGTCGTAAAAATCTTCCTAAAATATAAATGTGAATCTCCGAACCCCTTTTAAGTTTTCAATCAATTCCCTATTTTAATCTTTTGAAAACAAAGTTTTTCTCAATTTTTCTTAAAAATAAAGTGGCGACTCTAAACAAGTCTGAAGTCCTAAAACAAATAAACATATTTTCTTTCCGAATAAAACATATGAACCTCATGAGTCCCCCATGAATCATGAACTCTCGATGTATTTCCGAGGAGTATCATGTATATACAGTTGAGAGAGTACTGGGTATTCTGAGGCATATCATTTCATGGTATCATATTGCATTGCATCTGATGACATCCTTCATTTTTTCGATTATGTGTTTATTTTGTGGTTGAAAAGTACTTGATATTTGATTACCTCTATTTGATGTAAATTGACTAGTAAGTGTAAATATAAACTTGTATAATTAAAGAATTGATTTTTCTTATATAAACTCTCGTTACTACTTCTTCGTTGTCGGTCAATGAGATATATTGGGTACACATGATTTCGTACTCATACTACACTTGTTGCACTCTTTGTGGTGCAGATTCAATTCTGAGTACAAGTAAATGTGGTGGAGAAAATTGAGTCCGAGCTTGGAGTGTCTTGGAGTTGTGGTGAGCTGCTTGGCTGTTCCGTGGCATACATCTCCCTCTATCTTTTATTTATTCTGTTATTTAATATTCAGAAAGGATATCCCTTATGTTGGATTTTGTCATTTTAGTTTCAGACTTGCATCGTATTTTTGAAGCTCTTGTACTTAAGACACCAATTCTTGGGATGGTAGTTTATTTAGTTTTCGCATTTTGGACTTTTAAGGAACTTAGTGTTGGAGATTTTTGCTAACTGTTTTTCTTTTTACTCATTAGTTGGTTAAGATTGGTTAATTATGTTGGTTGGCTTACCTATTGGTTGAAAACATAGGTGTCATCACGACTTATGAATTTGGATCCTGACATAAGGATTGTTGGTTAAACGAATTTTGTATTGTAATGACGACTTACGAGTACTAAAGGTTGTGGTCTATTACTATTTGGTGAGTAGCTTGATTGCATGGAAAGTTATAGGAGTTGCTAAGATTTCGCTTGAATAAAATTGAAAAGAGCTAGAGTCATAAATGGAAAGAATTAACATAATGTATTTTAGTCGTTAGAAAGAGGTGATCGAGAACAAAGATATTTGCTTTGAGTGCAAGGACAAAAAAAATGTACCTTCAGATAGTAGAAAACTGAGTTTAAAGACACATAGTTTTATCTATTTTGCTCAACTTATGGTAATAGTGTCACAATTTCATCATATTAGATAAAAATGAACTGTTGGATAAAATTTGAGAAAAGAGTGTACATACGTTCAACTCGAGTGTAATAATATGTCTTTTTTATTGTTTAGAGTTTGATGATGAGTATGGTTGGATTTTTAGCAAAGGATATGATAGTAAATAAAAGAGTGATCAATGATTAAGATTCATGAATTCATGAAAATCTTCATGGTATAAGCTAATGTTGATAAATAAATGGATTAGGTTACACAGTTGGATGCCAAAGTTCAAGTTTTTTTGTAGCAAGTTTATGTTCGTGACAGCTTATTTTTGGTCAAGGTATGAATTAATAAGGTAAGACATGATCGATCACATTGAAGTTGAGCATTTGGAAGGACTTAAAAACAATTTGAGTAGCAAATTTGATCACTTTTGATTGTTGTACAAAATGGTGTTTCACATAATATTTTGATTTAGAGGATAAGGTCAAAATATCATAGGTTATTAATCAAAGGATAAGATTGGTAAGCAAGTTAGCGACAAAAAAGAGTCTTGTATTTTGACGAGTTCAAGATATTTAGTATTTTGTGTCATGGGAAGAATTTAAGAAAAGTGAAGGAATAAGACCTCCTGTATAAGCCCTTGATTTGTAGTTGAAGGATTTATTAATTTTTTTATGAGATTAGTTATGTTTGTGAGATGGAACTTTTCTAAAGATTAAGTTTTGATTGGGTGACAAGCAACTATATGTGAAAGACTCTATGTGGTTATGTCGAGTTAGATTGTTTAAATTATGATAGGTAACTTACTGATGTTCAACAGTGTGGATCTACAGTTTTACATGATTATAATGATTTGAAAGGATTGAAAAAACTTTATTGATGGGACGATAAAGGCTGTTATGATGTCTTACATTTGATAGTGAGTAGAGGTTTGAGCTTATACTATACTAAATTATTAGAGTGATCAAGAATTTTCTTGGTGTTGGTATGAGATATATGATGATTTTGAATATTAGTTGAAATTTGATATCTGAAAAATTACATGGAGTTGACATTGAGTGTGATTTAATTGTTGTATCTCTAATATGAAGTACTTGTTGTCACGACCCAAAACCGAGTCGCGAGTGGCACCCACACTTACCCTCCTATGTGAGCGAACCAACCAATACATAACCCAACATTTCAATATAATATCAACAGAAAGTAATGCGGAAGACTTAAACTCATTAACGAAAATCGATTCAATAACTTCTAAACTCAACATCTATTATTCCCCAAAATCAAGAAGTCATCATCACAAGAACATCTATCCTCAATTACTAAAACTAAGAGTATCTAAGAAGCTAAAATAAATAAAAGCTAGTCCATACCGGAACTTCAAGGCATCAAGACATGAAAAAGAAGATCCAGTCCAAGCTAGAAGCATTAGCTCACCCTGAAATCTGGTGTAATGAAGACTGGCTAGAATTGCGGTTGAGTTGAAGACGACGGTACGTTTGTTGCACTCCACAAATACAAAGAAAGAAACATACAAGTAGGGGTCAGTACAAAACACAAGTACTGAGTAGGTATCATAGGCCAACTCAAAATAGAAAACAGTATATATCAGTTAATATCATAAATCAACTACAATACTCAATATGTAGCAACAACAAGTACTATAATCATCAATAAGTACCACCAAGTTCATCCATGAGGACTCAAGCCTCAATACCATACTCATTTGGGAATTAGGTTCATTAAATCGAGTATATTATAATCTTTTAAGATTCATTATCTTTGATTCTCTCGTGTCGGTACGTGACACTCCGCTCCATATACTATCCTGGTGTCGAAACGTGACACTCCGATCCATATTCTATCCTAGTGCCGGAACGTGGCACAACGATCCTCATTCTATCCTGGTACCGGAACGTGGCACCCGATCCATATACTATCCTAGTGTCGGTACGTGACACTCCGATCCATATTATATCCTGGTGCCGGAATGTGGCACTCCGATCCTCATTCTATCCTGGTACCGAAACGTGGCACCCGATCCATATTCTATCCTGGTGTCGGAACGTGACACTCCGACCCTCATATACTATCCTGGTTCCGGAACGTGGCACCCGATCCTCTATTTCTATCCTGGTACCGGAACGTGGCACCCGATCCCCTAATCTCACTACTTTCGTTCATCAAGCCTTCTTTATACCAAGGCATCATCATTAACAAAGTATATTAGGGTTTCTTTCAAGATTTAGGATTCAATAGCTTCATCATGCTTATTTTATCACAATTACGTAATCACATTTAAGCAAGCATACAATTAAGCATATAGAAGGGTTTACAATACTACCCAATACATATCATTCGCTATTAAGAGTTTACTACGAATAGCATATAAAAACCATAACCTACCTCCACCGAAGATTAGTGATCAAGCAAGCAAATTCCCCAAAGCTTTGTTTCCTCTTCGTTTCTTCTCTTTCTCTTTGGATCCTCTCTCTCTCTCTTTGTTCTTTCTATTTTTCTTATTCAAACCCTCTTTCTTTTACCCTAATTAGCATATAATTAAGTATAAAAGATGACAATAGTAACCCACTAATTAACTCAAGGTTACCTCTTTTATCCCCCAAGAAATTGAGTTATTAATATTAACCCACAAAATTCATAATTATAGTAGGAATAGTCAAAAATGCCCCTTTAAAACTTAAACAGAAATCCGACCCAGCCTGGGATTACGCAACCTGTGACGGTCCGTCCTGCAGGTCCGTCGCAAAGTTCAGAGACTCAATTTATTTGAAGAGTCTGTGACGGTCCGTCGTGCCCACGACGGTCCGTCATGCCATTCCGTCACGAAGTTCAGAGAGTCGATTTCAGTACCCAAATTTCAGAATACCAAGTGTTTTGGAACGAGACCCCCTCGACGGTCCGTCGTGCCCATGACGGTTCGTCGTATCAGCCAGTTTTTCAGAAATAAAATTTGCTGCTCAAAACGACTAAACAGGTCGTTACAATAGATACCAATTTACCCATCGTTCGTCCTCGAATGATCACAAGAAAAGAAACAAGGGCGAAAAGGAGTACCTAAATCTGTAAACAGATGTGGGTATTTTTCTTGCATATCAGCCTCCTTCTCCCAAGTGGCCTCTTCAACTGGTCGACTCTTCCATTGAACTTTGATGGATGCAATCTCTCTCGACCTCAACTTGCAAACTTCTCTATCTAAAATAGCAACATGTTCCTCCTCATAAGTCAAATTCTCATCAAGCAGAACTGAATCCCAATGAATGATGTAGTTTCCATCCCCATGGTATCTTTTCAACATGGACACATGAAATACCGGATGCACTCCAGACAGCCCTGGAGGCAAGGCTAATTCATAAGCCACCTCCCCTACTCGCTTAAGTACTTCAAATGGTCCAATATACCTTGGGCTTAGCTTACCTCTTTTACCAAACCGCATCACCCCTTTCATGGGTGAAACCTTCAACAAGACTTGTTCACCCTCCATGAACTCCAAGTCTCTAACCTTTCGATCTGCATATTCCTTTTGCCTACTTTGCGCCGCTAAAAGCTTTTCTTAAATAGATTTCACTTTCTCCAATGAATCTCTCAAAAGATCAGTACCCCAAGGTCTAACCTCAAATGCATCAAACCAACCAATGGGAGACCTACATCTCCTCCCATACAATGCTTCAAATGGAGCCATGTCAATACTCGAGTGATAGCTATTATTATACGAAAACTCCGCTAAGGGTAAGAAGTTATCCCAATGACCACCCAATTCTATCACACATGCATGAAGCATATCCTCCAACACTTGAATCGTTCGCTCAGACTGACCATCGGTCTGAGGGTGAAATGCAGTACTAAGGTCAGACCTAATACCTAATTCAGCGTGCAATGTTCTCCAAAACATAGAAGTAAACTGCGTACCTCTATCTGATATGATGGAGAGTGGAACTCCATGCAATCGAACAATTTCTGAGATATAGATTTTGGCTAACTTCTCTGCATTGTAGGTCACCTTGACCGGAATGAAGTGAGCAGACTTAGTTAACCTATCAACAATCACCCAAATAGAGTCATACTTACCCATTGTCTTTGGAAGGCCAACCACGAAGTCCATTGCAATTCTCTCCCACTTCCATTCAGGAATGGGCATTCTCTGAAGTGTTCCTCTGGGCCTCTGGTGTTCATACTTTACTTGTTGACAATTTGGACATTTGGCAACAAAATCAACAATGTCGCACTTCATTCTACTCCACCAATAGTGTTGCTTTAGGTCGCGGTACATCTTGGTTGCACCAGGATGTATAGAGTATCCGGAACTATGAGCCTCTGTAAGAATAGTGTGGATAAGGTCATCAACACGGGGCACACATACCCTTCCCTTAATTCTCAAAACACCTTCCTCATCCATTATTGCCTCTTTAGCCTCTTCTCGCAACACCATATCCCGAATTCGACTTAGTTTCTCATCCTCAAACTGTTTTCCCTTGATCTTGTCAAGAAAAGAAGATCTCGCCTCCACACAAGCTAAAAATCCTCCCTTCTCATTTACTTCTAGCCTCATAACGTCATTAGCCAAATTTTGGATTTCTCTAACCAACGGGCGTCTAGAAACTTGCAAGTGAGCTAGACATCCCATGCTTCCTGCCTTTCTACTTAAAGCATCTGCCACCACATTAGCTTTTCCCGGATGATACAGAATAGTGATATCGTAGTCCTTCAGTAGTTCCATCCATCTCCTCTGTCTCAAATTCAAATCCTTCTGAGTGAAGACATACTGTAGGCTACGATGGTCCGTATAGACTTCACACTTAACCCCATACAAATAGTGTCTCCATTGCTTCAATGCAAATACTACCGCGGCCAACTCCAAATCATGGGTTGGGTAATTACGTTCGTGCACCTTTAATTGCCTCGAAGCATAAGAAATTACATTCTTCTCATGCATTAGCACTGCACCCAAACCAGAATAGGATGTATCACAATAAACGATGAAGTTCGTACCCTCTACTGGCAAGGTAAGAATTGGTGCACTAGTCAACAAGGTCTTGAGTTTCTGAAAGCTTTCCTCACATTCATCCGACCATACAAATGGAACATTCTGCTTAGTCAAGTTCGTCAACTGGGAAGCAATAGAAGAGAATCCTTTGACAAATCGACGGTAATAGCTAGCTAACCCAACAAAGCTCCTTATTTCTGACACGTTAGTAGGTCTTACCCAATTCTTCACTGTCTCAATCTTAGATGGATCCACCATCACTCCATCCTTAGAAACCACGTGTCCCAAGAAGGACACTGAATCTAGCCAAAACTCACACTTGGAGAATTTGGCACAAAGCTTTTTCTTCCTCAACAACTCCAATACCATTCTCAAATGCTCCTCATTTTCCTTCTTACTCTTTGAGTATATCAGTATATCATCAATAAATACGATCACAAAGAGATCCAGATATGGCTTAAAAATCCCGTTCATCAAGCTCATGAAAGCAGCAGGGGCATTTGTAAGACCAAAAGACATTACCACAAATTCGTAATGCCCATACCTAGTTCAAAAAGCAGTCTTTGGCACATCAGTTGCCCGTATTTTCAATTGATGATAACCGGATCTCAAGTCAATTTTAGAGAAGACACAAGCACCTTGTAACTGATCGAACAAGTCATCAATGCGGGGAATGGGATACTTGTTCTTAATAGTTGCCTCGTTCAACTGCCGGTAGTCTATGCACATCCGAAAGCTCCAATCCTTCTTCTTCACAAATAACACCGGAGCACCCCAAGGAGATGCACTTGGTCTAATGAAGCCTTTGCTCAACAACTCTTGAAGTTGGGCCTTTAACTCTCTTAACTCAGCGGGAGCCATTCTATTAGGGGGTATAGAAAGGGGCGAGTACCCGGTTCCAAATCAATGCAAAAATCAATATCTCTATCCGGTGGCATACCAGGAAGATCTGCAGGGAACACATCCAGAAACTCACGGACTACCGAAACCGACTCAATTGAAGGTACTTGGGTAGTGTCATCCCTGAGATGTGCCAAGAAAGCTAAACACCCCTTACTAACCATTTTCTTAGCGCGAAGAAAGGAGATGATACGAACCGGAGTAGAAGTGTAGTCGCCCTCCCACACTAACTGATCTGTCCCAGGCTTGGCTAACGTCACAGTTTTAGCATTACAATCCAAGATTGCAAAATTTGGAGAAAGCCAAGTCATACCCAGAATTACATCGATGTCAACCATTTCTAAGATAACCAAATCTACATAAGTGTTGCTCCCTACAAAAGTCACCAAGCAAGACCTATATACTTTTTCAACTACCACAGACTCACCCACCGGAGTAGACACACGAATAGGTATGTCAAGCAATTCACAAGGTAAATTAAGACCAGTAGCAAATGAGGAAGATACATATGAAAATGTGGAGCCAGGATCAAATAATACAGAAGCCATCCAATCACAAACCAAAAGATTACCTGTGATAACAACATCAGATGTCTCCGCTTCAGATCTCCCACGGAAAGCGTAACAATGGGCCCTATCGCCTGTTTGCCCGTTGCCCCTACCATGTTGTGATGTAGTGGCTCCAGTTTGCCTGTCACCCCGGCCGTTTTGGTGACCACCATTACCTCGGCCACCACGTCCTCCAGAATGACGGCCTCTTTCATGACCACCTCTACCTCTGACTATGGGAGGTCTGTAACTCTGTTTTGGACAATACCTCTTAATGTGTCCAGTCTCCCCACATCCATAACACTCTCTGGAGTCAAGCATAGGTCTCTCAGAGAAGTGTTGACCGGTCTGAGGTGGACCCCCAACTACAGTCTGTAGTGAAGACTGAATTGGTCGGACTGAGTAACCTCCTGAACCCTGTCCTCTAGAGTAAGAACCATTAAACTCACCTCCCTTTCGAAACCTTTTTTATGTCGATGCCATGGTGAAGTCATCTGGCTTCACTCTTTCTACCTCTATCACGAAGTCTACCACTTCTTGAAAGGATTTTGCCGTAGCCGCTACCTGTAAGGCTGAAATCCGCAATTCTGACCTCAACCCCTTCATAAAATGGTGAATCCGCTCTTGTGGACTGAAACAAAGTTGGATGGCATACCTGGATAATGCACGAAACTTAGCCTCATATGCAGTAACCGACATCCTACCTTGCTCTAGGCTCAAGAACTCATCTCTTTTCCTATACCTCAAAGTCCGGGGGATATACTTCTCCATAAACAAGCTAGAGAATGATGCCCAAGTCATAGGTGGTGCCTCTGTTGGTTGACACTCAACATATGACCGCCACCATGTTTTGGCGTTCCCTTAAAATTGATAAGTCACAAACTCAACACCAAACCGTTCTACTATACCCATCTTGTGTAGTAGCTCATGACAGTCAACCAGAAAATCATAGGCATCCTCAGATTCAGCACCCTTGAAGACTGGAGGTTTCAATTTCAAGAACTTACTGAAAAGTTCATGCTGATCATTTGTCATTATAGGCCCTGTAGTCAGACGAGGAAACGTGCCTATTTCCAATGAGGCATCCATGCGGGGAGCCACAGTAGCTGCATGTTGTACCTCCGGAACCTGAGGTGCTGGTGCAAAAAACACTGGAGGTGTCTGGACCTGATCAGATAACCCGCTAAGATAAGCAAGAACCTGATTGATCATCTCTGGGGTAGGTTGGGGTGGCTATTCCTCGTTCTGCACTTATTCATTCTCCCCTTCCTCACCCTCTCTTATCACTTCCTCAGTCGGTGGAGGAGTCACCGCCCTAGTACCAGATAGGCTAGGTGCTTGTCCTCTTCTTCTAGAGGACGACCTCCCACGACCTCTTCCACGGCCTCTCGCCACTACTCTTCTTCGAGCTACAGCCCCAGTGGCTGGCTCAGACGCTTCTTGTCTTGCCAGTGTTGGTGTTGGCGCATTCGTTGCTCTAGTTCTAACCATCTACGAAATAGAGTGAAGATGGTCAGATACCAATTTGTATCACCTAGATACCAATTGGATCCAAGTAATAGCACGAAAGAAAGAAAGAAAGAATAGAATTTTCCTAAAGTCTTATAGCCTCTCAAAGAAAAGTAAAGGCGTCCTCTACCATTCCTTAAGACTCTACTAGACCCGTTCTTGTGTGATGAGACCAACGAACCTAATGCTCTGATACCAAGTTTGTCACGACCCAAAACCGAGTCGCGAGTGGCACCCACACTTACCCTCCTATGTGAGCGAACCAACCAATACATAACCCAACATTTCAATATAATATCAACAGAAAGTAATGCGGAAGACTTAAACTCATTAACGAAAAGCGATTCAATAACTTCTAAACTCAACATCTATTATTCCCCAAAATCTGGAAGTCATCATCAGAAGAACATCTATCCTCAATTACTAAAACTAAGAGTATCTAAGAAGCTAAAATAAATAAAAGCTAGTCCATGCCGGAACTTCAAGGCATCAAGACATGAAAAAGAAGATCCAGTCCAAGCTAGAAGCATTAGCTCACCCTGAAATCCGGTGTAATGAAGACTGGCTAGAATTGTGGTTGAGTTGAAGATGAAGGTACGTTTGTTGCACTCCACAAATACAAAGAAAGAAACATACAAGTAGGGGTCAGTACAAAACACAAGTACTGAGTAGGTATCATCGGCCAACTCAAAATAGAAAACAGTATATATCAGTTAATATCATAAATCAACTACAATACTCAACATGTAGCAACAACAAGTACTATAATCATCAATAAGTACCACCAAGTTCATCCATGAGGACTCAAGCCTCAATAACATACTCATTTGGGAATTAGGTTCATTAAATCGAGTATATTATCATCTTTTAAGATTCATTATCTTTGATTCTCTCGTGTTGGTACGTGACACTCCGCTCCATATACTATCCTGGTGTCGAAACGTGACACTCCGATCCATATTCTATCCTGGTGCCGGAACGTGGCACTCCGATCCTCATTCTATCCTGGTACCAGAACGTGGCACCCGATCCATATACTATCCTGGTGTCGGTACTTGACACTCCGATCCATATTCTATCCTGGTGCCGGAACGTGGCACTCCGATCCTCATTCTATCCTGGTACCGGAACGTGGTACCCGATCCGTTTGTCACGACCCAAATCGGAGCCGCGACTGGCACCCACATTTACCCTCCTATGTGAGCGAACCAACCAATCTAACTTTTAACATTTTAATACAATATCAACAAAAAGAAATGCGGAAGACTTAAACTCATTAATAAAACAATTCAAAACTATTATTGTTATCCCCAAAATCTGGAAGTCATCATCACAAGAACATCTATCTCAAATTGCTAAACTAAAACTGTCTAAGAAGCTAAAACAACTACTAGCTAGTCCATGCCGGAAGTTCAAGGCATCAAGACTTGAAGAAGAAGACCCAGTCCAAGCTAGACGCATTAGCTCACCCTGAATTTCCGATGAAGTGAAGACTGGCTAGATCTACTGTTGAGTTGAAGTTGACGGAACGTTTGCTGCATTACACAAATAACAAAGAAGAAAACATAAAAGTAGGGGGTCAGTACAACCACAAGTACTGAGTAGATATCATCAGCTAACTCTAAATAGGGAACAATATATATCAATAATAATGTAAATCAACTACAATACTCAACATGTAGCAATAAGAACATGAATTCATCAATAACTCCAACCGAGTTCACACATGAGGACTCAAGCCTCAATACCATACTCATTTGGGAATTAAGTTCATTAGATTGAGTATATTCATTATCTTTCAAGATTCATTATCTTTCTTCCTCTTGTGTCAGTACGTGACACTCCGCTCCTCTATTTCTATCCTGGTGCCGGAACGTGGCACTCCGATCCTCATATACTATCCTGGTACCGGAACGTGGCACCCGATCCATATTCTATCCTAGTGTCGGAACGTGACACTCCGATCCTCATATTCTATCCTGGTGTCGGAACGTGACACTCCGATCCTCATATTCATTCTATCCTGGTACCGGAACGTGGCACCCGATCCATATTCTATCCTGGTGTCGGAACGTGACACTCCGATCCTTATATTCATTCTATCCTGGTACCGGAACGTGGCACCCGATCCATATTCTATCCTGGTGTCGGAACGTGACACTCCGATCCTTATATTCATTCTATCCTGGTACCGGAACGTGGCACCCGATCCCCTAATTCATCAAGCCTTCTTTTACACTAAGGCATCATCATTCTCATTATATAATTTGTCAAGCCTTCTTTCATACTAAGGCATCATCAATCTTATTATATAATATATCAAGCGAATTAGGGTTATTTCAAGATTTGGGATTCAGTAGCTTCATCATGCTTTGTTAATTCATCACAATTTCATAATCATAATCATGCAAGCATACAATTTAAGCACATAGCAGGGTTTACAATACTATCAACACATAACATTCACTATTAAGAGTTCACTACGAATATCGTAACATAACCATAACCTACCTCCACCGAAGAATTGGAATCCACAAGCAAATTCCCAAGCTTTGATTTTTCCCTTCGTTTTCTCCTCTCTCTATTCGATCGATTCCTCTCTTTCCCTGTTCTTTCTCTTTGTTTTATTCAAACCCTCCTTCTCTTACCCTAATTAACATATAATTAAGTGTAAAAGAGGACAATAAAACCCACTAATTAACTTAAGGTTACCTCTTTTAACCCCCAAGTAATTAGACTTATTAATATTAACCCTCAATCTTTATAATTAAGGAAAGAATAGTCCAAAACGACCCTTAAAACGCGTAGAGGAATCCTAGGCTGCCTGGGATTTGCACAACCTGTGACGGGCCGTCGTGCCTGCGACGGTCCGTCACAGTGGTCGTCGCAACCTCCCCAATTTCCAGGTGGACTGTGACGGCCCGTCACCCCTGTGACGGTCCATCCTGCACCTCCGTCCTGACGGTCAGAAACTCGTTTCTTATACCAAATTCTCAAAAGTTGAAGTGTTTTGCAACGGAAACTCACGACGGTTCGTCGTGGATGTGACGGCACGTCCTGCAGGTCCGTCACAATTTACAGAGAGTCGATTTTCAGTATCAAATTTCAGAATTTTAAGTGTCATGGAACGAAACCTCCACGACGGGCCGTCGTGACCACGACGGGCCGTCGTGACCACGACGGTCCGTCGTGACACCCGTCGTCCCAGCCAGTTTTTCCAGAAATAAAATCTGTTGCTCAAAACGACTAAACAGGTCATTACAATAGATACCAATTTACCCATCGTTCGTCCCCGAACGATCAAAAGAAGAAAAACAATGGCGAAAAGGAGTACCTGAATCTGTAAACAGATGTGGGTATTTTTCTTGCATATCTGCCTCCTTCTCCCAAGTAGCCTCTTCAACCGGTCGATTCTTCCATTGAACTTTGATGGATGCAATCTCTCTCGACCTCAACTTGCGAACCTCTCTATCTAATATAGCAACCGGTTCCTCTTCATAAGTCAAGTTCTCATCCAACAAACTGAATCCCAACGGATGATGTAGTTTCCATCTCCGTGGTATCTCTTCAACATGGACACATGAAACACCGATGCACTCCGGACAGCCCTGGGGGCAAGGCTAATTCATAAGCCACCTCCCCTATTCGCTTAAGCACTTCAAATGGTCCAATATACCTTGGACTTAACTTACCTCTTTTACCAAACTGCATCACCCCTTTCATGGGTGAAACCTTCAACAAGACTTGTTCACCTTCCATGAACTCCAAATCTCTAACCTTTCGGTCTGCATACTCCTTTTGTCTACTTTGCGCCGCTAGAAGCTTTTCTTGAATAGCTTTCACCTTATCTAACGAATCCCTCAAGAGGTCAGTACCCAAGGTCTAACCTCAAATGCATCGAACCATCCAATGGGAGATCTACACCTCCCCCATACAATGCTTCAAATGGAGCCATATCAATACTGGAGTGATAGCTATTATTGTATGAAAACTCTGCCAAAGGTAAGAAGCTATCCCAATGGCCACCAAATTCTATCACACAAGCACGAAGCATATCCTCTAACACTTGAATCGTTCGCTCAGACTGACCATCAGTCTGAGGGTGAAACGCAGTACTAAGGTCCAACCTAGTACCTAATGTTGCATGTAATGTCCTCCAAAACTTAGATGTAAATTGCGTACCTCTATCTGATATGATGGAGAGTGGAACTCCATGCAACCGAACGATCTCTGAGATGTAGATCTTGGCTAACTTCTCTGCATTGTAGGTCACCTTGACAGGAATGAAGTGAGCAGACTTAGTTAACCTATCAACAATCACCCAAATCGAGTCATACTTACCCAATGTCTTGGGAAGACCAACCACGAAATCCATCGCGATTCTCTACCACTTCCATTCAGGAATGGGCATTCTCTGAAGTGTTCCTCCGGGCCTTTGGTGTTCATACTTCACTTGGTGACAATTTGGACATTTGGCAACAAACTCAACAATATCTCGCTTCATTCTACCCCACCAGAAGTGTTGCTTTAGGTCGCGGTACATCTTGGTTGCACCAGGATGTATCGAATATCCGGAACTATGAGCCTCTGTCAGAATAGTGGCGATCAAATCATCGATGCGGGGTACACATACCCTTCCCTTAATCCTCAAAACACCTTCCTCATCGATTATTGCTTCCTTGGCCTCTCCTTGCAACACTTTATCTCGAATTCGCCTTAGTTTCTCATCATCAAACTGTTTTCCCTTGATCTGGTCAAGGAAAGAAGATCTGGCCTCTACACAAGCTAACAATCCTCCCTTCTCATTTATTTCTAACCTCATAAGGTCATTAGCCAGAATCTGCACTTCTCTAGCCAATGGGCTTCTAGAAGCTTGCAAGTGAGCTAGACTTCCCATGCTTCCCGCCTTTCTACTCAAGGCATCTGCCACACATTCGCCTTCCCGGATGATACAAGATAGTGATATCGTAGTCCTTCAGTAGTTCCATCCATCTCCTCTGTCTCAAATTCAAGTCTTTCTGAGTGAAGACATACTGTAGGCTACGATGGTCCGTATAGACCTCACACTTAACCCCATACAAATAGTGTCTCCATTGCTTTAGTGCAAATACTACCGCGGCCAACTCCAAATCATGGGTCGGATAGTTACGTTCATGCACCTTTAATTGCCTCGAAGCATAAGCAATCACATTCTTCTCTTGCATTAACACTGTACCCAAACCCGAATAGGATGCGTCACAATAAACAATGAAATTCTTACCCTCTACTGGCAAGGTAAGGATAGGTGCGGTAGACAACAAGGTCTTGAGTTTCTGAAAGCTTTCCTCACACTCATCCGACCATACAAATGGAACATTCTGCTTGGTCAAGTTCGTCAATTGGGAAGCAATAGAAGAGAATCCCTTGACGAAGCGGCGGTAGTAGCTAGCTAACCCAACGAAGCTTCTTATCTCTGACACATTAGTGGGTCTTACCCAATTCTTCACTGTCTCAATCTTTGAAGGATCCACCATTACTCCCTCATTAGAAACTCTATGCCCCAAGAAGGACACTGCATCTAGCCAAAACTCACACTTAGAGAACTTGGCATAAAGCTTTTTCTCCCTCAACATTTCCAACACAACCCTCAAATGCTCCTCATGTTCCTTCTTACTTTTAGAATATACCAGTATATCATCTATAAATACGATTACAAAGAGGTCCAAATATGGCTTAAAAATCCATTCATCAAGCTCATGAAAGCAGCGGGGGGCATTTGTAAGACCAAAGGACATCACTACAAAACTCATAATGCCCATACCTAGTTCGGAAAGCAGTCTTTGGCACATCCGCTGCCCGTATGTTTCAATTGATGATAACCGGATCTCAAGTCGATCTTCGGAAGACACAAGCACCTTGTAGTTTCGATCGAATAAGTCATCAATGCGAGGAAGAGGGTACTTGTTTCTTAATAGTTACCTTGTTCAGTTGTCTGTAGTCTATGCACATCCTAAAACTCCCATCCTTCTTCTTCACAAATAAAACCGGAGCACCCCAAGGAGATGCACTTGGTCTAATGAAGCCCTTGCTCAACAACTCTTGAAGTTGAGCCTTTAACTCTCTTATTCGGCGCGGGATCCATTCTATAAGGGGGTAAGGAAATGGGGCGAGTACCTGGTTCCAAATCAATGCAGAAGTCTATATCCCTATCTGGTGGCATACCAGGAAGATCTGCAGGGAACACATCCAAAACTCACGTACTACCGAAACTGACTCAATCGAAGGACTTGAGCAGTGTCATCTTGAGATGTGCCAAGAAAGCTAAACACCCTTTACTAACCATTTTCTTAGCACGAATAAAGGAGATAATACGCACCAGACTGGAAGTTGTAGTCGCCCTCCCACACACTAATGGATTGTCCCCAGGCTTGGCTAACGTCACAGTTTTAGCATTACTCCAAAATCGCAAAATTCGGAGAAAGACAGTCATACCAGAATTACATCAAAGTCCCACCATTTCTAAAATAACCCAATCTACATAAGTGTTGCTCCACACAAAATTCACCAAACAAGACCTATACACTTTTTCGACTATCACAGACTCACCCACCGGAGTAGAAACGCGGATAGGCATGTCAAGTAATTCACATGTAAATTTAGACCATTAGCAAATGAGGAAGATACATATGAAAACGTGGAGCCAGGGTCAAATAATACTGATGCCATGCAATCACAAACCAAGAGATTACCTGTGATAACAGCATCAGATGCCTCCGCTTCAGATCTCCCAGGGAAAGCATAACAATGGGCCCTATCATTCGTCTGTCCGTTGCCCCTACCATGTTGCGTAGGAGTGGCTCCATTTTGCCCATCACCTCTGCCGTTGTGATGACCACCATTACCTCGACCACCACGTCCCCCAGAAAAGCGGCCTCTACCATGACCACCTCTACCTCTAGCTAGTGGGGTTCTGTAACTCTGGTTTGGACAATACCTGTTAATGTGTCCAACCTACCCACATCCATAACACTCTCGGGGTTCATGCATAGGTCTCTCGGAGTAGTGTTGACCGTTCTGAGGTGGACCCCCAACTACAGTCTGTAGTGAAGACTGGATTGGTCGACTTGAGTAACCTCCGGAGCTCTGTCCTCTAGAGTGAGAACCATTAAACTCACCTTCCCTTCGAAACCTCTTTGATGTCGACGTTGTGGTGAAGTCATCTGGTTTCACTCCTTCCACCTCTATTACAAAGTCTACCACCTCTTGGAAGGATGTTGCCGTTGCCGCTACCTGTAAGGATGAAATCCGCAACTCTGACCTCAACCCCTTCACAAAACGGCGAATCCGTTCTTGTGGACTGAAACAAAGTTGGGTGGCATATCTGGACAGTGCGCGAAATTTAGCCTCATATGCGTTAACTGTCATCCTACCTTGCTCGAGACTCAAGAACTCATCCCTTTTTCTATCTCTCAAAGTCCTTGGGATGTACTTCTCCATAAACAAGTTGGAGAATGATCCCCAAGTCATAGGTGGTGCCTCTGTTGGTTGGCACTCTACATGTGACCGCCACCACATTTTGGCGTTTCCTTTAAACTGATAGCTTACGAACTCAACGCCAAACCGTTCTACTATACCCATCTTGTGTAGTAGCTCGTGACAATCAACCAGAAAATCATAAGCATCTTCAGATTCTGCACCCTTGAAGACTGGAGGTTTCAATTTCAAGAACTTACTGAAAAGTTCATGCTGATCATTTGTCATAATAGGCCCAGTAGTCAGACGTGGAAATGTGCCTATTCCCAATGATGCATCCATGCGGGGAGCCATAGTAGCCGCATGTCGTATCTCTGAAACCGGAGGTGTTGGTGCAGAAAGAAACCACTGGAGGTGCCTGACCCTGATCGGATAACCCGCTAAGATAAGCAAGTACCTGGTTGATCATCTCTGGGGTAGGTTGGGGTGGCATTTCCTCATTCTGCCCTTGTTCAGTTTCCCCTTCCTCACCCTCTCTTACTACCTCCTCAGTCGGTGGAGGAGTCACCGCCCTAGCATCAGATGGGCTAGGTGCTCGTCCTCTTCCTCTAGAGGACGTCCTCCCACGACCTCTTCCACGGCCTCTTGCCGCTGTTCTTCCTCGAGCCACAGCCCCAGTGGCTGGCTCAGGCGTTTCTTGTCTTTCCGTTGTTGCTGCTGGTGCGGTCGTTGCTCTAGTTCTAACCATCTGCGAAATAGAATGAAGATGGTCAGATACCAATTTGTATCACCTAGATACCAATTGGACTCAAGTAGTAGCACGAAAGAAAGAATGAAAGAATGGAATTTTCCTAAAGTCTTATAGCCTCTCAAAGAAAGGTAAAGGCGTCCCCCTACCGTTACTTAAGACTCTACTAGACTCGTTCTTGTGTGATGAGACCAATGAACCTAATGCTCTGATACCAAGTTTGTCACGACCCAAATCGGAGCCGCGACTGGCACCCACATTTACCCTCCTATGTGAGCGAACCAACCAATCTAACTTTTAACATTTTAATACAATATCAACAAAAAGAAATGCGGAAGACTTAAACTTATTAATAAAACAATTCAAAACTATTATTATTATCCCCAAAATCTGGAAGTCATCATCACAAGAACATCTATCTCAAATTGCTAAACTAAAACTGTCTAAGAAGCTAAAACAACTACTAGCTAGTCCATGCCGGAAGTTCAAGGCATCAAGACTTGAAGAAGAAGACCCAGTCCAAGCTAGACGCATTAGCTCACCCTGAATTTCCGATGAAGTGAAGACTGGCTAGATCTACTGTTGAGTTGAAGTTGACGGAACGTTTGCTGCATTACACAAATAACAAAGAAGAAAACATAAAAGTAGGGGGTCAGTACAACCACAAGTACTGAGTAGATATCATCGGCTAACTCAAAATAGGGAACAATATATATCAATAATAATGTAAATCAACTACAATACTCAACATGTAGCAATAACAACATGAATTCATCAATAACTCCAACCGAGTTCACACATGAGGACTCAAGCCTCAATACCATACTCATTTGGGAATTAAGTTCATTAGATTGAGTATATTCATTATCTTTCAAGATTCATTATCTTTCTTCCTCTTGTGTCGGTACGTGACACTCCGCTCCTCTATTTCTATCATGGTGCCGGCACGTGGCACTCCGATCCTCATATACTATCCTGGTACCGGAACGTGGCACCCGATCCATATTCTATCCTAGTGTCGGAACGTGACACTCCGATCCTCATATTCTATCCTGGTGTCGGAACGTGACACTCCGATCCTCATATTCATTCTATCCTGGTACCGGAACGTGGCACCCGATCCATATTCTATCCTGGTGTCGGAACGTGACACTCCGATCCTTATATTCATTCTATCCTGGTACCGGAACATGGCACCCGATCCATATTCTATCCTGGTGTCGGAACGTGACACTCCGATCCTTATATTCATTCTATCCTGGTACCGGAACGTGGCACCCGATCCCCTAATTCATCAAGCCTTCTTTTACACTAAGGCATCATCATTCTCATTATATAATTTGTCAAGCCTTCTTTCATACTAAGGCATCATCAATCTTATTATATAATATATCAAGCGAATTAGGGTTATTTCAAGATTTGGGATTCAGTAGCTTCATCATGCTTTGTTAATCATCACAATTTCATAATCATAATCATGCAAGCATACAATTTAAGCACATAGCAGGGTTTACAATACTATCAACACATAACATTCACTATTAAGAGTTCACTACGAATATCGTAACATAACCATAACCTACCTCCACCGAAGATTGGAATCCACAAGCAAATTCCCAAGCTTTGATTTTTCCCTTCGTTTTCCTCCTCTCTATTCGATCGATTCCTCTCTTTCCCTGTTCTTTCTCTTTGTTTTATTCAAACCCTCCTTCTCTTACCCTAATTAACATATAATTAAGTGTAAAAGAGGACAATAAAACCCACTAATTAACTTAAGGTTACCTCTTTTAACCCCCAAGTAATTAGACTTATTAATATTAACCCTCAATCTTTATAATTAAGGAAAGAATAGTCCAAAACGACCCTTAAAATGCGTAGAGGAATCCTAGGCTGCCTGGGATTTGCACAACCTGTGACGGGCCGTCGTGCCTGCGACGGTCCGTCACAGTGGTCATCGCAACCTCCCCAATTTCTAGGTGGACTGTGACGGCCCGTCACCCCTGTGACGGTCCGTCCTGCACCTCCGTCCTGACGGTCAGAAACTCGTTTCTTATACCAAATTCTCAAAAGTTGAAGTGTTTTGCAACGGAAACTCACGACGGTTCGTCGTGGATGTGACGGCACGTCCTGCAGGTCCGTCACAATTTACAGAGAGTCGATTTCAGTATCCAATTTCAGAATTTTAAGTGTCATGGAACGAAACCTCCACGACGGTCCGTCGTGACACCCGTCGTCCCAGCCAGTTTTTCCAGAAATAAAATTTGTTGCTCAAAACGACTAAACAGGTCGTTACAATATTCTATCCTGGTGTCGGAACGTGACACTCCGATCCTCATATACTATCCGTGTACCGGAACGTGGCACCCGATCCTCTATTTCTATCCTGGTACCGGAACGTGGCACCCGATCCCCTAATCTCACTACTTTCGTTCATCAAGCCTTCTTTATACCAAGGCATCATCATTAACAAAGTAGATTAGGGTTTCGTTCAAGATTTAGGATTCAATAGCTTCATCATGCTTATTTTATCACAATTACGTAATCACATTTAAGCAAGCATACAATTAAGCATATAGAAGGGTTTAGAACACTACCCAATACATATAATTCACTATTAAGAGTTTACTACGAATAGCATATAAAAACCATAACCTACCTCCACCGAAGATTAGTGATCAAGCAAGAAAATTCCCCAAAGCTTTGTTTCCTCTTCGTTTCTCCTCTTTCTCGTTCGATCCCCTCTATCTCTTTTTGTTCTTTCTATTTTTCTTATTCAAACCCTCTTTCTTTTACCCTAATTAGCATATAATTAGGTATAAAAGATGACAATAGTAACCCACTAATTAACTCAAGGTTACCTCTTTTATCCCCCAAGAAATTGAGTTATTAATATTAACCCACGAAATTCAATAATTATAGTAGGAATAGTCAAAAACGCCCCTTTAAAACTTGAACAGAAATCCGACCCAGCCTGGGATTACGCAACCTGTGACGGTCCGTCCTGCAGGTCCATCGCAAAGTTCAGAGACTCAATTTCAGTACCCAAATTTCAGAATTCCAAGTGTTTTGGAACGAGACCCCCTCGACGGACCGTCGTGCCTATGACGGTCCGTCGTATCAGCCAGTTTTTCCAGAAATAAAATCTGTTGCTCAAAACGACTAAACAGGTCGTTACACTTGTACACCTAAAATTATTGATGTAAGTCTTGGGTGTGACATGTAATTGCCATGAAATGCTTAAATGAAAAAAAGAGGAAGCCATAAATCAATTTTTTTAGGACACAAAGTGTTTACAAAGAAGACTTTGATACTAGTGATAGTTAAAGAGTAAGGTAAATAGTTGGTGTAGTTATGATTGTTGGTATTAAAAGTGTTAGCTTCAATGGAGTACCGTGAGAAGTATGTGGGCTTTGATGGATCGAGTAATTGTATTATTGTAATGAAGATCAGACTAGTTGATGGTGGGTGTCTAAAAATCAAAGAGATGGAGTCATTTGAATGGAATGTTTAATATGGGAACTATGGAGGAAATATATTGTGTTATTCGATTTTTGTTACATACATTCTTATATGAGACACCTACTTCATTTTGGACATGATTTGAAGTGTAACTCTATGTATATGTTCATGTGTATTTCTACATCTATGGGTGAATCCCTAATGGTGATCAGATGTAGTCTTGGTAGGGTGAAATTCTTGGGTAGATTTCTCCATTTCAATTATGACACATTGAGTGTTGTTTGGGAAAATAGAAGTATACTATTGATTCTACATGCACGACCTTACTTATGAGAATTTATGGAAGATATATCATGGGTATTTATAGTTAACTAATAGTTTTGGTATTCATATAGTCGGTGAGATCATATTCCAGCAATGTGTTGTTGAATGCGGAGATCATTGAGTCTAGATCTATTGTTCTTAAGGGTTGTCTACAAAGCATAGCTACTGATATAGCATTTTCGACAATATTGTTAGAGATTCTGTATACTTGGATGTACCACTTGTTTAGGGTGGTTACTTGATCTTATTCTTCTTTGGGTGAGATAAATTGAATTCTTCCTTGATGAGTACATGGTGTTTGAAGATCATATTTTTATAACTTATGCTCGTGAATATGTTATGTTGTGAACATTAAATCTTGATAAGATATGTGATAGTTTGTGCATTAAGATATATGGTTGTAGTCAATATCGGTTCAGAATGTTATCTTGGTTATGTGAGAAAAGATTTACCATAATGGTTGTGTTAAGGTCCAGTGGGTTAGAGTGTAAATCGGGATCATGAGTTAGTTTGTCTCGATAATCCCTCCTGATTTGTAAATCTTTCAATGTTTGATTTGAAAGTTCAGCCCTTAGTAGTTGCTCTTGACTGAATGGTCTTAAAGAAGAGCTCACCTAGAGAGATGAAAACCGACTAGTAGGTCATAACTTAGACGTTTGGTAACATTTCTTCTTCCTTATGTTCGAGGACTAACATGATTTTTAGTGATGGATGATGCAATGACCCAAAAAAATATTTTAAAAAATTATCATAAAAAATATTGTTTTACCCATCTTGATAGTTTTCCCAAGTCACTTTTGATCAATTTTTGAAGTTAATTTAGAATTTTTTGCTAATTACGATTGTTTAGTTGACATATAATTTTAATAGTCAAAATCACCTATATACACAACATTATTTAACATATTTTCTATTATTTCCTACCCTTTCTAAATATTACTAAAATCCTTTTTTTACTCCATTAAACTCAACTTCCAATACATAATATATCTTTTCCTAACCCACGTTTACCTTTCCTCTTTTCACTCCTTAAATCACTCCCTTTTTTACTCCTACAATCGTATAGTTTATTCTCTCATTGAAATTTTAAATTTTAAGATCTTTTCTCTCCAATCGATCATTTATCTTGTATTGTTTCAAAAAAAAATCACTTACAATGCATACTTTTTTTGTTATTTTTGGGTCAAAATTGTGATACATTATGGACGATACACCTGCACTCAGTATTACGATTATCATATAATGTCATTAACACCAATTGCATTATGATTACGAAAATATTAATTGGACAGATTACAGATCTAAGAAATTACATAATCCTTTCATACTGGTGAAAGTAAACATTAAGAAGGTAAAGATGGGTAGTCAATCGTCTTTAAAAGCTTAGTCGATAAAACCCCAAAAAAGAGGTGTCGAAAAATCGCATCCAGCAATATCTCGACATCCTTTACCTAAGATTAGATTTTCTATCTTTTTATTTGTTCAATGATTTTATGATACATTAATGATTCAATAGCTTTTTAATGATGTAATTTAACAGATTTAGTTAGTTTTGTAGATGATTTGAGTTTGTCGAGAATGATTGTGCCATCTCAAACATCCCTCTTCCAAATGTAATTACACGCAAGATCTTGTTGGAGAAGTGAAAGGAAGTTGAACGACTTTGGAGCCAGAAGAAGCTTTAGCAACCATTATAGTCTTTTGAAGATAAGCATTCTTTGAAAAGAGGGGTGGAGGTGGAGGGAAGTAGAACGTGTTGCTAAACATTCAATGTATCATACGTTATTATGTATCTTACTGTTTTATGATTAAATGTGTGTTCATCATAATCACAGTTTATCATTATTAGTTTTTTTGATATTTTGATGTTCAACTTTGTATGATACTGATAATGACTTTGTTTCAACTTTTACGATACATTATATTAACTTTTACCAAATAATAATGTATAAATCTAAAATGTTAAAATCAAATAGTAAAAAAAAAACTCAGTAAAGATTGATACATAGGTAAATTTTACCTTCCTGCATGATATACAATTAAGGTAGGATACGTTAGTGAAAATGAGGATCCACCAAGGCATAAGAGTCAATTCACAGCACCAACTCAAGCAATTTGGTTAATATTGAATAGAGATTATTTATTAGTTGTTAGACACTTTTTTATTGTGTTATTACTTTTGAGATACATTAACTCAAATTTTTTATTTTATTTTTTGTTATTGTTTTAAATACTCGTATTCAAATATTAGAGTGCTTCCCTAAAAAGTTGTTTATTTTGACTTGAACTTTCACTATTTTTAATTGTTATTTACAATACACATTTGTCTGATATAAAATGATACAAAATTTGATAAAACTAAGTATTAGATTCATTAATGTATAAACAGAAAATATTATTTCTTCTCATAGTTTTAGTTAGTTTTTTGATTGTTGATACATTTTGACACCTAACCAATGCAATATATTTTATAACTTGATTGTTGATTCAATTGTGTATTTAATTGATAACTTAGTTGTGTTAGTTGTCTATTCATTCATGTTTATACATTAAATAATTAGTTGTAGTTAGATCTTGATTCATGTATCTTATTGACAAATAAATTCTTACTTATTGTGATACATTTATAGATACAATTTATTTATTTTACATACTACTTTTTCACAACCTTATCGTATCGAATACATCATTTTCAACTAGATCATGATACATTATGTAAAAATGTATCAGAACCTTATTGAGTGGTACCAGCTTCAAACACGATCTCATTATTATTAAATAAATAATGATACATTATTTTAAAAGGTGTATAAAACACCAAGTGTTACAAAAATGAACACAAAATTAAAAATCATAACATTTCAATTTATTGTATCAGAATTTCACTAGGTAATAGTATACTGTAATGTTTTATCGAGTGCGGAATCTAAATAAGCCACAAAAAATAGAGTGATCAAAATAAGCCACTATTTTAGGAAGTAACTAAAATAGGCTAGCGGAGAAAAAAATCATTTTATCCAACATTCCAAACATTTTTCGTCAGTTCATAACGGGTATATATAAATATATAACAGAACAATTTCTTACACTTTAATAAAACGTAAGTGTTTCTTACACTTTATAAAGTGGAAG
This sequence comes from Solanum peruvianum, assembly GCA_027705065.1. NCBI lineage: Eukaryota > Viridiplantae > Streptophyta > Magnoliopsida > Solanales > Solanaceae > Solanum > Solanum peruvianum. Next base: position 304,671 of record JAKWJD010001756.1, on the reverse strand, counting down.
AAAAACTTACATTTTACAAAGAGGAATATTTTTCAAGTTTTGTTCTCCTTATGATGCTTTATATTTTAATATATAAAAGAAATATTTCTTACACTTTATAAAATGTATTTTTTTCTTACACTTTGTAAAGTGAAATTTTTTCTTATACTTTATAAAGTGGAAGAAAAACTTACAATTTACAAAGAGGAATACTTTTCAAGTTTTGTTCTCCTTATGATGCTTTTGTAGAGTTTGTCATACAATTATATTGATTTGATATATGATAAGAAAAAAAATTATTACACTATGTATTTTTATTTTATTTTATTTTAAAAGCTCATCCTAGCATTATTTAAGGACATTCAAACATAGCACATTCAACATCTTTAGCCTTTTATTATTCTTCACTTCAATCACAAAATAATGTCTTCTAAACCAAAAATTAGAGTTTTGATTTGTTGGGACGGCAAAATTATACATGATGAAAATACCATTTATTATATTTGTCCTCTCAAATACAATATTATTTATTTAATTAATATCCGATATCACATATTTCTTTCATCAATTTATTAAAAAAATGGGGTATAAATAGTATTATTATGATTATAGTCGAAAAATACCTACTTTATTTTTATCACAAGGACAACTAAAATTTGGAGAGTGAATTCTCTATAATGATGAATCGTTGACCGACTTTTTGAGGGTTCCAGATGAGTACATAGATTAAATCAATTTAACAATACTTGAAATCTATGTTAGAAAGGAGCCTAAACTAGCCAACAATGTTTTCCTTTATCGGTCGATGTTCATCCCTAATTAGAAAATCATAATAGCATTGATGGATTTACGATAACTCAATCTACTAATTTTTCTAACATGAATCATTATCAAAATATTCTTACCGATCGATATAATTTTGATTTGAATAAAACTATCAATGAAAGTGACTGGTAATTCTTAATAATTACATTTCGATTATTTTTTGTTCATTTTATCAATTATTTATTAATTTATATGATTTATTATTATTTTTATTATTATTATTATTATTATTATTATTATTATTATTATTATTATTATTATTATTATTATTATTATTATTATTATTTTGTACGGTTCACTTCAGTAAGATAGAAATATTGACGGAAAATGACGGAAATTGTTGGTGAATCCTCATAGTTTGAAATGACGGAAAATGTTGGGACATTCTCAAATTTTCATGTCTTGCCTATTTTTTAGGCAAATGATTATCAGTATGTCCAACACTTGATTTTTTTTATTCAAGTTAGTTAATTGCATGTGATAAATATTTATATTTTTTTATATACATAGGAAAAATATATCAATTATATAACAAACACGGAAAAAACTTCATAAAGATAGCAACACGTGTAAAAATATTCATTTTGTAAAGTGTAAGTTTTCTTCTACTTTACAAAGTTTAAGAAAAAGTTTCACTTTACAAAGTGTAAGAAATAGTTCCAATATATTATAAAATATAAACGTTATGGGACTAGCGGAAAACATTTGGACTATTGGAGAAAGTGAAATTTTTTCTTTCACTAAGCCTATTTTAGTTACTTTCTAAAATAGTGACTTATTTCGGTCACTTTTATTTTTTTGGGACTTATTTTGGTTCCGAACTCTGTTTTATCAAAGGCAAAAGCGAAAAAGGCAAAAAAATAAAAATTTATAATCTCAAAATAATGTATCTGAAACATTACAATAATTCTAAAATGAGTTTCTCAATCATCTTTCGAAAAGAAAGTACAAGTTCTTTGTTTATAACATTCTTGTCCAAAACGTACACAAATGTTTGTGTTTGTACTTATCTTTCCATTCTATGTTTATTTCCCTCCTTTTCCTTGGTCGTTCGGTTATCTTTTTGTACCAAGGTGGCAAGACAATTTATTTCAAAATAAATTTTGATATTGATTAATCGTCCTTATCCGGCATTGAAATCATTGAAACTTCTTTCATAGTTGTTGATGCAGCTGGTTTGTAATAATCAGAGCGGAGATATGTATCTCTATGATGTTTTTGCTTTTCACAACAACAATCTCATGCTCACAAGGTATACAATTACATATTTTTATCTCAATGCAAATAATGTATCTTCGTCCACCTTTATACACCGATTTAGAAGATGAAACAACATGCACGCACACATTTGAAATTTAGAGATACATTACATATCAATTAATTCAAGTAAGATACACAACGACCTAATGATAACTAGCCAAAGATACATGATAAATTATAAATTGATACATACCATCATATATTGATTAAAAAGTTCATACACTGTTACATTAAGAAAAAGAGAATAAATTATGATACGTTATTATAACAACACACTAACTCATATCTGTAAAACTTCATTACATATGCATCAAAATAGAACTAAATCAAGTTGAAATTAGTAATGTATCATGATTTATATATGTATACACAAATTCAATAATCAAAAAAGAAATGCATATGTAATCGATACTTTATACTAATAGTACAATAACTCAAAGATCTTCAAAGCCATAAGATATGCGTCAAAGTTTTACGTATCAAGTTCTAATCAGTAATTTATCACGACTTATCGGTAAATATACAAATTCATGAATAAAAAAAACAATGATTAAAGCACAAGAAATATGTGTTGCATATCTTTTGTTATCAGATCTTAATCGAAAATTAAAGTCATGTCAAATAAACATTACTATTTTTTTCCAAGCTAATTATTAAATAACAAGTTTCAATTCGCTTCATATTTGAAATCTGACATCTCAAAATAGTAAGCAATCACAAGTTCAAAAATAAAAATTCCAAGAATGTTGGCAAAGAAACTCAGGTCCTGGTCGGCAACCATTAAGATTTTTGTGGAATTTGAAGAACCCAAAAATTACGATCTTCTTCCTTTCGTCGAGAGTGTCAAAAATCAAAATATTCATTATGTATCTTATCAAAAGTTTGGAAAATCCTATTCAAAAATTTGTTCATTGAAACAAAGATAAACATGAACAGAGATTTTGAATTTTGAATTGATTTGTTATTTAAGGATTTATGTTTATTTGATTGACATGATAAAGAGAATCTGGATAATGTAAATTAGAGGATTTTGATTTAATTTTCTTATTTGTCATCCTTTTTAAACGCAACAACCACATATATAATGTATCACAGTTAATGTATCCGGACAGTCAATTATGTATCGGGACTGCAGATATTTTAAGGGATTTTTGTAAATAGAAAAGAATAGGGATAGAATGTAATTTAGGGTTTACATTATGAGATTTATGTAGATTATACTTTATTTGATTGGTGAATAATGGGCCGAGTCCATAAATATCCTATAACACTTGGCCCATGTTTATTTATTAAAATAAGTAAAGGGGTGACTAATTCTTAATCACTAATAATACAAGATATCATGTGTCCGTCCAACGTATGTTAGTTTTCTACTTCCAATTTATGTGACACAAATGAAATTTGAAAAAGTGAACTAAATTTTTTATGTGTTTTCTAAAAGAATATTTTAAATTGTTATTTTATGGAGTACCTTTTATGTTATTTTCGAATAATATATATTACTCCATCTGTTTTATTTTATGTGATACAAGTGATTTTAGGAAAGCAAACGAAATTTCTTAAATGATTCTCACACATTTTTAGTTGTCATTTTACTGTGATTCGTAGTACTTTTTATTTTTTACGTTATTTTCAAACAATATATGCAATTTTTTAGTTTCGATAAAAATAAGGGAGTCAACCAAATTTCATTATGTTTTTTAACTATCTTTTTCTAAAAAAAATCTTAAATTGTTACATTGTGTTTTTAAGCTTCCTTTTTTATGTAATTTTTAAATATGTAACAATTAGAAATTAAAACGACGAATTAAAGTTTTCAAATCATTATATTTTTATATTAAACTGTTCAAATCTTTAAAACTCCACATATATGCACAAATTAATAGTTATCATTCTTGTAGATTTTTGCTTGCATGAGTTTCATTTTTACCTTTGATCATCATTCACTTTATATATAGAAAGATGTTTCTAATATTATTTATTCTTGATTGATTTTTGTTAGAATGAAATTACATCTTTATTCTTGGTTATCTTTAATACAAATATATCATCCAATTCATTTTTATTTATAAAGTTACTTTTAACATCTTTTTCTTTAATTTCAATCTAATATATTTTATTAATTTTATCACACTAACTTATTTTCAAGTATATTAATTAGAGCCAAAATAAAGATTGAAACAATTAATTCATGATTTTTTATATAAAAAGTAGGCTTTTTAATAGTAAAATAGAGTAACAGTAAAATAGATATCACAATAACTCACAAAAGAAATAAAAAAGGAAATGAAGTAATAACAAAATAAGTTAATGGTAATAACAATAACTTAAGATGTTTCTAGAACTATTTAATTTTTTTGTTATCATTCTTGGTAGATTTTATTAGCGTGCATTTATATTTATACACTTAATCATTATTCACTTCATATATAAAAAGATAATTCTAGAATTATCTATTATCTTTTTTTATAGATTTTTATTAACGTGAAATTATATTTTTGCTCTTGATCATCCTCCCACTTCACTCTTCTATATAATAGAAAATTAAAAGAAAAGGTCTCGAAGGTTGGGAGCAAGCTGCAAAGGAGAAGGGCCGATAACGGGGAACGATTTTTTTATTTGTAAGAAAAGAAAAATTAGGTTTAAAACTTTTGCATTTTATGTTCCTCAATTTTAGTCAATATTCGTCACTCTCTGTTTATAACAAATATTGATTATAATAACTAAATTAATGATGGATTGATGCATTATTTTTATATTTATATGTTTAAAATTAGGATTAGGTTCTGGGTGTTTTTATTTTATTTTTTTCGTGGTTAGGTTCCTGGTGGTAGAACTTCATTTGAATTTGTTTTCAATTGAAAAATGCTTTGAGTTCAAAAGGATAGTTGTTTATTATTATTATTTTTAATGATGATAAGAAACAGTATAGAGGAAAACTAAGCTTAAGTGAGGAATTAATTACATATATATTTGTAAGTTGTAGTGATTTAGAATGGGAGAATTGAACTTCGTGTCATCATGTTATCATTAATGGTGACAATGTAATCATGGTAATTAATGAAGACATTCATTTAAATTGTGAATACAGTGCTCATCGGGAATAAAACTATCAAGGATTTAGTTTGAGTTTTACGATTTTCTTATAGTTACTCAAGTTTGATATATTGGTATATGACATTAAATGCTAGGTATATTGTTTGAAATGAGTATTGTAAAATTTCATGATATTTGGAGGAAATTAGACTTGACCCTAGGGTTAAAATTTAGGAGGATGATATGTAGCGTATGGATTGACATCAAGAATTAAGAATCGAATTATAGTAATATGGGTGTTGTTAAATTAGAATTTTTATCGCAATTATTTTCGTAAATAAATTGTATTGATTTGAAAGTACAAAGAAAAAAAAAAGGCTCAAGTCTCTGAGTGATTGTTTGACTATTTGAGAAAAGTGAATTTCTAAATCCTGTTAAGTGTATAAAATTTCTGTCTTGCAATATGTTCTGGGGTAATGAGACTTGGTGATGGGTCGTCTTGTGCATACAAGTTTGTCACGACCCAAAACCGAGCCGCAACTGGCACCCACACTTATCCTACTATGTGAGCGAACCAACCAATGTAAACCCCAACATTTTAAACATAATTAACAAAATACATTGCGGAAGACTTAAACTCATTAATAAAATCAATTCAATAACAAAATAACACACTTCCTAACTCTAACCAAGTAAGCATCGATGACTTACTCGAATATACCCTCACTCTATGAAGTCATAGTAGTGTCTTTATTAACCGACACTCGACATGAGACTACCACCACATTTTGCGATCGAGAAAATATATCTATTTCTGAGGACATATTTTTTTTCTTTCTGTTGTTGCTATTTCAACTTCAAATACTCTAGTAGTACCCATATTTGAAATAGAGTGAAGAAGTTCAGATACCAATTTGTATCACCTAGATACCAATTGGATTCAAGTAGTAGCACGAAAGAAAGAAAGAAATGAGCTTTCCTAAAGTCATATAGCTTCTCGAAGAAAAGTAAAGGCGTCCCCTTACTGTTCTGCAAGACTCAACTAGACTTGTCCTTGTGTGATGAGATCAACGAACCTAACGCTCTGATACCAAGTTTGTCACGACCCAAAACCGAGCCGCGAGTGGCACCCACACTTACCTCCTTAAGTGGGCGAACCAACACATTTAAACCCAAAACATTTACCAATAATTCAACTATAATTAACAAAATTAATGCGGAAGCACCAAAACTTATTAACTATCGTTTCCCAAAACCTGAAAGTCATCACAACAAGGACATCTAATCTCTAATTACTAAGTCTAAGAGTATCAAAGTGTCACGACCCAAAACTGAGCCGCGACTGGCACCCACACTTACCCTCCTATGTGAGCGAACCAACCAATGTAAACTCTAACATTTCAATATAATATCAACAGAAAGAAATGCGGAAGACTTAAACTCATTAATAAAATCAATTCAAAACTATTATCATCCCCAAAATCTGAAGTCATCATCACAAGAACATCTATCCTCAAATTACTAAACTAAGAGTATCTAAGAAAACAAAAACAAATAAAAAGCTAGTCCATGCCGGAAGTTCAAGGCATCAAGACTTGAAGAAGAAGATCCAGTCCAAGCTAGAAGCATTAGCTCACCCTGAAGATCCGGTGTGACGAAGACTGGCTAGAATTACTGTCGAGTTGAAGACGACGGCACGTTTGCTGCACTCCACAAATAACAAAGAAAGAAACATACAAGTAGGGGTCAGTACAAACACAAGTACTGAGTAGATATCATCGGCCAACTCAAAATAGAAAACAGTATATATCGAATAATATCATGAATCAACTATAATACTCAACATGTAGCAACAACAAGTACTATAATCATCAATAAGTAGCACCAAGTTCATCCTTGAGGACGCAAGCCTCAATACCATACTCATTTGGGAATTAGGTTCATTAGATTGAGTATATTTATCATCTTTCAAGATTCATTATCTTTCTTCCTCTTGTGTCGGTACGTGACACTCCGCTCCATATACTATCCTGGTGTCGGAACGTGACACTCCGATCCATATTCTACCCTGGTGCCGGAACGTGGCACTCCGATCCTCATTCTATCCTGGTACCGGAACGTGGCACCCGATCCATATTCTATCCTGGTGTCGGAACGTGACACTCCGATCCTCATATACTATCCTGGTACCGGAACGTGGCTCCCGTTCCATATTCTATCCTGGTGTCGGAACGTGACACTCCGATCCTCATATACTATCCTGGTACCGGAACGTGGCACCCGATCCTCTATTTCTATCCTGGTACCGGAACGTGGCACCCGATCCTCTATTTCTATCCTGGTACCGGAACGTGGCACCCGATCCCCTAATTCATCAAGCCTTCTTTTATACCAAGGCATCATCAATCTCATTATATAATTCATCAAGCCTTCTTTTATACCAAGGCATCATCAATCTCAAGTGAATTAGGGTTTCTTTCAAGATTTTGGATTCAACAACTTCATCATGCTTAGTTTATCACAATTATATAATCATATTCATGCAAGCATACAATTAAGCATATAGAAGGGTTTACAATACTACCAATACATATCATTCGCTATTAAGAGTTTACTACGAATATCATAGAAAAACCATAACCTACCTCCACCGAAGAATTTGATCAAGCAAGCAATTTCCCAAGGCTTTGTTCTTCTTCTTCGTTCCTCTCTCTCTCTCTCTCTCTCTTGATCGATTCTCCCTCTCTTTCTTGTTCTTTCTATTTTTCTTATTCAAACCCTCTTTCTTTTACCCTAATTAGTATATAATTAAGTATAAAAGATGGTAATAGTAACCCACTAATTAACTCAAAGTTACCTCTTTTATCCCAAAAGAAACTGAGTTATTAATGTTAACCCACTAAATTTATAATTATAGCAGGAATAATCCAAAACGCCCCTTTAAAACTTAACCAGAAATCCGACCCAGACTGGGATTACGCAACCTGTGACGGTCCGTCGTGCCTGCGACGGTCCGTCATGCAGGTTCGTCAGAGACTCGATTTCCTTAAGGAGTCTGTGACGGCCCGTCGTACCTACGACGGTCCGTCCTGCACTTCCGTCACGACGTTCAGAGAATCGTTCCCTGTACCAAATTCTCAAGAGTTGAAGTGTTTTGAAACGGGGGCTCACGACGGTTCGTCGTACCTGTGACGGTCCGTCCTGCAGGTCCGTCACAGAGTTCAGAGAGTCGATTTCAGTAATCAGATTTCAGAATTCCTAAGTGCTTTGGAACGAGACACCCTCGACGGTCCGTCGCGGGGTCCGTCGTATCAGCCAGTTTTTCCAGAAATAAAATTTGCTACTCAAAACGACTAACAGGTTGTTACAATAGATACCAATTTACCAATCGTTCGTCCTCGAACGATCACAAGAAAAGAAACAAGGGCGAAAAGGAGTACCTGAATCTGTGAAGAGATGTGGGTATTTTTCTTGCATATCAACCTCCTTCTCCCAAGTGGCCTCTTCAACTGGTCGATTCTTCCATTGAACTTTGATGGATGAAATCTCCCTCGACCTCAACTTGCGAACTTCTCTATCTAGAATAGCAACAGGTTCCTCTTCATAAGTCAAATTCTCATCAAGTAGAACAGAATCCCAACGGATGATGTAGTTTCCATCCCCATGGTATCTTTTCAACATGGACACACGAAATACCGGATGCACTCCGGACAGCCCTGTAGGCAAGGCTAATTCGTAAGCCACCTCCCCTACTCGCTTAAGTACTTCAAATGGTCCAATATACCTTGGACTTAGCTTACCCCTCTTTCCAAACCGTATCACCCCTTTCATGGGTGAAACCTTCAGTAGGACTTGTTCACCTTCCATGAACTCCAAGTCTCTAACCTTCCGATCCGCATATTCCTTTTTCCTACTTTGAGCAGCTAAAATCTTTTCTTGAATAGCTTTCACCTTTTCCAATGAATCCCTCAAAATATCAGTACCCCAAGGTCTAACCTCAAATGCATCAAACCAACCAATGGGAGACCTACATCTCCTCCCATAGAATGCTTCAAATGGAGCCATGTCAATGCTGGAGTGATAGCTATTATTGTATGAAAACTCCGTTAAGGGTAAGAAGTTATCCCAATGACCACCAAACTCGATCACGCATGCACGAAGCATATCCTCCAACACTTGAATCGTTCGGTCAGACTGACCATCGGTCTGAGGGTGAAATGCAGTACTAAGGTCCAACCTAGTACCTAATTCAGCATGCAATGTTCTCCAAAACTTAGAAGTAAACTGCGTACCTCTATCTGATATGATGGAGAGTGGAACCCCATGCAATCGAACGATTTCTGAGTTGTAGATTTTGGCTAACTTCTCTGCATTTTAGGTCACCTTGACCGGAATGAAGTGAGCGGACTTAGATAGTCTGTCCACAATTACCCAAATGGAATCAAACATACCCAATGTCTTTGGAAGACCAACCACGAAGTCCATTTGCAATTCTCTCCCACTTCCATTCAGGAATGGGCATTCTCTGAAGTGTTCCTCCGGGCCTCTGGTGTTCATATTTTACTTGTTGACAATTTGGACATTTGGCAACAAAATCCACAATGTAACGCTTCATTCTACTCCACCAAAAGTGTTGCTTTAGGTCGTGGTACATCTTGGTTGCACCAGGATGTATCGAATATCCGGAACTATGAGCCTCTGTAAGAATAGTGTGGATCAACTCATCAACACGGGGTACACATACCCTTCCCTTAATCCTCAAAACACCCTCTGCATCAATTATGGCCTCTTTAGCCTCTCCTCTCAACACCATATCCCGAATTCGGCTTAGTTTCTCATCATCAAACTGTTTTCCCTTGATCTTGTCAAGAAAAGAAGATCTCGCCTCCACACAAGCTAAAAATCCTCCCTTCTCATTTACTTCTAGCCTCATAAAGTCATTAGCCAGGTTTTGGATTTCTCTAGCCAATGGGCGTCTAGAAACTTGCAAATGAGCTAGACTTCCCATGCTTCCTGCCTTTCTACTTAAGGCGTCTACCACAACATTAGCCTTCCCCGGATGATACAGAATAGTGATATCGTAGTCCTTCAGTAGTTCCATCTATCTCCTCTGTCTCAAATTCAAATCCTTCTGAGTGAAGACATATTGTAGGCTACGATGATCTGTGTAGACTTCACATTTAACCCAATACAAATAGTGTCTCCATTGCTATAGTGCAAATACTACCACGGCCAACTCCAAATCATGGGTCGGATAGTTACGTTCATGCACCTTTAATTGCCTCAAAGCATAAGCAATTACATTCTTCTCTTGCATTAGCACTGCACCCAACCCAGAATAGGACGCATCACAATAAACAATGAAGTCCTTACCCTCTACTCGCAAGGTAAGAATTGGTGCAGTAGTCAACAAGGTCTTGAGTTTCTGAAAGCTTTCCTCACACTCATCCGACCATACAAATGGAACATTCTGCTTAGTCAAGTTCGTTAATTAGGAAGCAATAGAAGAGAATCCCTTGACAAATCGGCGGTAGTAGCTAGCCAAACCAACAAAACTCCTTATTTCTGACACGTTTGTGGGTCTCACCCAATTCTTCACTGTCTCAATCTTAGATGGATCCACCATCACTCCATCCTTAGAAACTACGTGTCCCAAGAAGGACACTGAATCTAGCCAAAACTCACACTTGGAGAATTTGGCATAAAGCTTCTTCTTCCTTAACAACTCTAATACCATTTTCAAATGTTGCTCATGTTCCTTCTTACTCTTTGAGTATATCAATATATCATCAATAAATACGATCACAAAGAGATCCAGATATGGCTTGAAGATCCCGTTCATCAAGCTCATGAAAGCAGCAGGGGCATTCGTAAGACTAAAAGACATTACCACAAATTCGTAATGCCCATACCTAGTTCGAAAAGCAGTCTTTGGCACATCCGTTGCCCGTATTTTCAATTGATGATAACCGGATCTCAAATCAATCTTAGAGAAGACACAAGCACCTTGTAACTGATCGAACAAGTCATCAATGCGAGGAATGGGATACTTGTTCTTAATAGTTACCTTGTTCAACTGTCGGTAATCTATGCACATCCGAAAACTCCCATCCTTCTTCTTCACAAATAGCACCGGAGCACCCCAAGGAGATGCACTTGGTCTAATGAAGCCTTTGCTCAACAACTCTTGAAGTTGGGCCTTTAACTCTCTTTACGCCGCGGGAGCCATTCTATAAGGGGGTATAGAAATGGGGCGAGTACCCGGTTCCAAATCAATGCAAAAATCAATATCTCTATCCGGTGGCATACCAGGAAGATCTGCAGGGAACACATCCAGAAACTCACGGACTACCGAAACCGACTCAATTGGAGGTACTTGGGTAGTGTCATCCCTGAGATGTGCCAAGAAAGCTAAACACCCTTTACTAACCATTATCTTAGCACGAAGAAAGGAGATGATACGAATCGGAGTGGAAGTGTAGTCGCCCTCCCACACTAACTGATCTGTCCCAGGCTTGGCTAACGTCACAGTTTTAGCATTACAATCCAAGATTGCGAAATTTGGAGACAGCCAAGTCATACCCAGAATTACATCGAAGTCAACCATTTCTAAGATAACCAAATCTACATAAGTGTTGCTCCCCACAAAAGTCACCAAGCAAGACCTATATACTTTTTCAACTATCACAGACTTATCCACCGGAGTAGACACACGAATAGGTATGTCAAGCAATTCACAAGGTAAATTAAGGCCAGTAGCAAATGAAGAGGATACATAAGAAAATGTGTATCCGGGATCAAACAATACAGAAGCCATGCAATCACAAACCAAAAGATTACCTGTGATAACAACATCAGATGTCTCCGCTTCAGATCTCCCAGGGAAAGCGTAACAATGGGCCCCATTACTTGTCTGTCTGTTTACCCTACCATGTTGTGTTATAGTGGCTCCAGTTTGCCCATCACCTCTGCCGTTTTGGTGACCGCCATTACCTCGGCCACCACGCCCTCCAGAATAACGGCCTCTACCATGACCACCCCTACCTCTGACTATGGGAGGTCTGTGACTCTGCCTTGGACAATACCTCTTAATGTGTCCAGTCTTCCCACATCCATAACATTCTCTGGATTCAAAAATAGGTCTCTTAGAGAAGTGTTGACTGGTCTGAGGTGGACCCCCAACTACAGTCTGTAGTGAAGACTGAATTGGTCGGGCCGAGTAACCTCCTGAGTCTTGCCCTCTGGAGTAAGAACCATTAAACTCACCTCCCTTTCGAAACCTTTTTGATGTCGATGTCGTGGTGAAGTCATCTGGCTTCACTCCTTCCACCTCTATCACAAAGTCTACCACTTCTTGGAAGGATTTTGCCGTAGCCGCTACCTGTAAGGCCGAAATCCGCAATTCTGACCTCAATCCTTTCACAAAATGGCGGATCCGCTCTTGTGGACTGAAACAGAGTTGGGTGGCATACCGGGATAATGCACGAAATTTAGCCTCATATGCATTAACCGTCATCCTACCTTGCTCTAGGCTCAAGAACTCATCTCTTTTCCTATCCCTCAAAGTCCGGGGGATATACTTCTCCATAAACAAACTAGAGAATGAGGCCCAAGTCATAGGTGGTGCCTCTGTTGGTTGACACTCCACATGTGACCGCCACCACATTTTGGCGTTCCCTTGAAACTGATAACTCACGAACTCAACACCAAACCATTCTACTATACCCATCTTGTGTAGTAGCTCATGACAGTCAACCAGAAAATCGTAAGCATCCTCAGATTCAGCACACTTGAAGACTGGAGGTTTCAATTTCAAGAACTTGCTGAAAAGTTCATGTTGGTCATTTGTCATTATAGGCCCTGTAGTCAGACGTGCCAATTTCCATTGGGGCATCCATGCGGGGAGCCATAGTAGCCGCATGTTGTACCTCTGGAACCTGAGGTGCTGGTGTAGAAAACACTGGAGGTGTCTGGCCTGGATCAGATAACCCACTAAGATAAGCAAGAACCTGATTGATCATCTCTGGGGTAGGTTGGGGTGGCAGTTCCTCGTTCTGCACTTGTTCATTCTCCCCTTCCTCACCCTCTCTTATCACCTCCTAAGTTCGTGGAGGAGTCACCGCCCTAGTACCAGATGGACTAGGTGCTTGTCCTCTTCCTCTAGAGGATGTCCTCCCATGACCTCTTCCACGGCCTCTCGCCGCTACTCCTCTTCGAGCTACAGCCCCAGTGGCTGGCTCAGACATTTCCCGGTGTTGGTGTTGGTGTTGGCGCAGTCGTTGCTCTAGTTCTAACCATCTGCGAAATAGAGTGAAGATGGTCAGATACCAATTTGTATCACCTAGATACCAATTGGATCCAAGTAATAGCACGAAAGAAAGAATGAAAGAATGGAATTTTCCTAAAGTCTTATAGCCTCTCAAATAAAAGTAAAGCCGTCCCCCTACCGTTCCTTAAGACTCTACTAGACTCGTTCTGGTGTGATGAGACCAACGAACCTAATGCTCTGATACCAAGTTTGTAACGACCCAAAACCGAGCCGCGACTGGCACCCACACTTACCCTCCTATGTGAGCAAATCAACCAATCTAAACTCTAACATTTCAATATAATATCAACAGAAAGAAATGCGGAAGACTTAAACTCATTAATAAAATCAATTCAAAACTATTATTATCCCCAAAATCTGGAAGTCATCATCACAAGAACATCTATCCTCAAATTACTAAACTAAAAGTATCTAAGAAAACAAAAACAAATAAAAAGCTAGTCCATGCCGGAAGTTCAAGGCATCAAGACTTGAAGAAGAAGATCCAGTCCAAGCTAGAAGCATTAGCTCACCCTGAAGATCCGGTGTGACGAAGATTGTCTAGAATTACTGTCGAGTTGAAGACGACGGCACGTTTGCTGCACTCCACAAATAACAAAGAAAGAAACATACAAGTAGGGGTCAGTACAAACACAAGTACTGAGTAGATATCATCGGCCAACTCAAAATAGAAAATTGTATATATCGAATAATATCATGAATCAACTATAATACTCAACATGTAGCAACAACAAGTACTATAATCATCAATAAGTAGCACCAAGTTCATCCTTGAGGACGCAAGCCTCAATACCATACTCATTTGGGAATTAGGTTCATTAGATTGAGTATATTTATCATCTTTCTAGATTCATTATCTTTCTTCCTGTTGTGTCGGTACGTGACACTCCGCTCCATATACTATCCTGGTGTCGGAACGTGACACTCCGATCCATATTCTACCCTGGTGCCAGAACGTGGCACTCCGATCCTCATTCTATCCTGGTACTGTAACGTGGCACCCAATCCATATTCTATCCTGGTGTCGGAACATGACACTCCGATCCTCATATACTATCCTAGTACCGGAACGTGACAACCGATCCATATTCTATCCTGGTGTCGGAACGTGACACTCCGATCCTCATATACTATCCTGGTACCGGAACGTGGCACCCGATCCTCTATTTCTATCCTGGTACCGGAACGTGGCACCCGATCCTCTATTTCTATCCTGGTACCGGAACGTGGCACCCGATCCCCTAATTCATCAAGCCTTCTTTTATACCAAGGCATCATCAATCTCATTATATAATTCATCAAGCCTTCTTTTATACCAAGGCATCATCAATCTCAAGTGAATTAGGGTTTCTTTCAAGATTTTGGATTCAACAACTTCATCATGCTTAGTTTATCACAATTATATAATCATATTCATGCAAGCATACAATTAAGCATATAGAAGGGTTTACAATACTACCTATACATATCATTCGCTATTAAGAGTTTACTACGAATATCATAGAAAAACCATAACCTACCTCCACCGAAGAATTTGATCAAGCAAGCAATTTCCCAAGGCTTTGTTCTTCTTTTCCGTTCCTCTCTCTCTCTCTTGATCGATTCTCCCTCTCTTTCTTGTTCTTTCTATTTTTCTTATTCAAACCCTCTTTCTTTTACCCTAATTAGTATATAATTAAGTATAAAAGATGATAATAGTAACCCACTAATTAACTCAAAGTTACCTCTTTTAACCCCCAAGAAACTGAGTTATTAGTGTTAACCCACGAAATTTATAATTATAGCAGGAATAGTCCAAAACGCCCCTTTAAAACTTAACCAGAAATCCGACCCAGACTAGGATTACGCAACTTGTGACGGCCCGTCGTGCCTGCGACTGTCCGTCATGCAGGTTCGTCAGAGACTCGATTTCCTTAAGGAGTCTGTGATGGCCCGTCGTACCTACGACGCTCCGTCCTGCACTTCCATCACGACGTTCAGAGAATCGTTCCCTGTACCAAATTCTCAAGAGTTGAAGTGTTTTGAAACGGGGGCTCATGACGGTTCGTCGTACCTGTGACGGTCCGTCCTGCAGGTCCGTCACAGAGTTTAGAGAGTCGATTTCAGTACTCAGATTTCAGAATTCCTAAGTGTTTTGGAACGAGACACCCTCGACGGTCCGTCGTGCCCATGACGGTCCGTCGCGGGGTCCGTCGTATCAGCCAGTTTTTCCAGAAATAAAATCTGCTACTCAAAACGACTAATAGGTCGTTACACAAAGACACCAAAATAAATGAATAAAATGGTATGTGTCCGAAAGTATAGGACATCATGTCATGACCGAAAGAATCCAACACGAGCTAGAATGGATAGCTCACCCTGTAACTTTATATGCGGGAGGCTGGCTAAAGCTGAGGGAGATCAGAAGTCATAGGTACACTCACTGCATTTCATAAAAGGAAAACAAAGAAGAAGAATACAAGTAGGGGTCAGTACAAGGCACAAGTACTGAGTAGGTATCATCGGCCAACTCAAAATAGAAAACATTATATATCAGTTGATATCATATATCAACTACAATACTCAACATATAGCAACAACAAGTACTATAATCATCAATAAGTACCACCAAGTTCACCCATGAGGACTCAAGCCTCAATACCATACTCATTTGGGAATTAGGTTCATTAAATTGAGTATATTTAACATCTTTCAAGATTCATTATCTTTATTCCTCTTGTGTCGGTACGTGACACTCCGCTCCCCTACTACTATGTGTCGTTACGTGACACTCCGATCCCCTAATTCTATGTGTCGGAACGTGACACTCCGATCCCCTAATTCTACATGTCGGTTCGTGACACCCGATCCCCTAATTCTACGTGTCGGTTCGTGACACCCGATCCCCTAATTCTATGTGTCGGTTCGTGACACCCGATCCCTTAATACTATGTGTCGGAACGTGACACTCCGATCCCCTAAATCTATGTGTCGGTTCGTGACACCCGATCCCCTAATTCTACATGTCGGTTCGTGACACCCGATCCCCTAATACTATGTGTCGGAACGTGACACTCCGATCCCCTAATTCTACATGTCAGTTCGTGACACCCGCTCCACTAATCTTATTCTATCAATTCATCAAGCCTTCTTTTATACCAAGGCATCATCAATCTCATTACTTTAGTTCATCAAGCCTTCTTTTATACCAAGGCATCATCAATCTCATTACTTTAGTTCATCAAGCCTTCTTTTACACCAAGGCATCATCATTAACAAAGTAGATTAGGGTTTCTTTTCAAGATTTAGGATTCAATAGCTTCATCATGCTTATTTTATCACAATCATATAATCACATTCATGCAAGCATACAATTAAGCATATAGGAGGGTTTTACAATACTACCAATACATATCATTCGCTATTAAGAGTTTACTACGAATAGCATAAAAACAATAACCTACCTCCACCAAAGAATCGAAGTCAAGAAACTGGTCCTTCAATGCCTTTCCTTTCCTTATTGCCTCCGAACCTTTCCAATCTATCAAATATATATGTATAATTTGATTAATGAGAATATAAAAAATTATGCTACTATATGTCTAGCCTAGCCCTGAGGGTAAATCTTATTCCTCCATATAAAATAATTTTAATGTAATTCAACTAATTTGATAGACTAATATTCAATTGCCTATCTCAATATATTAAATTTAAATCCGATAAGTGTCACGACCCAATTCGATGCCGCGACTGGCACCCACATTTACCCTCCTATGTGAGCAAACCAAACAGTCTAACCCTTATCATTTTAATATAATATCAACAAAAGAAATGCGGAAGACTTAAAACTCATTAATAAAAACAACTCAAAACTATTATTAATATTCCCAAAATCTGGAAGTCATCATCACAAGAACATCTATCTCAAATTGCTAAACTAAAACGGTCTAAGAAGTTAAAACAATAAAAGCTAGTCCATGCCGGAAGTTCAAGGCATCAAGACTTGAAGAAGGAGACCCAGTCCAAGCTAGACGCGTTAGCTCACCCTGAATTTCCGAAGGTGGTGAAGACTGGATTGATCTACTGCTGAGTTGAAGTTGACGGAACGTTTGCTGCATTACACAAATAACAAAGAGGAAAACATAAAAGTAGGGGGTCAGTACAACCACACGTACTGAGTAGATATCATCGGCTAACTCGAAATAGGGAACAGTATATATCAGTAATAATGTAAATCAACTATAAACTCAACATGTAGCAACAACAAGTATTATAATCGTCAATAAACACCATCAAGTTCATCTATGAGGGCTCAAGCCTCAATACCATACTCATTTGGGAATTAAGTTCATTATGTTGAGTATATTAACATCTTTCGAGATTCATTATCTTTCTTCCTCTTGTGTCGGTACGTGACACTCCGATCCCCTACCACTATGTGTCGGTACGTGACACTCCGATCCCCTATATGTGTCGGAACGTGACACTCTGATCCCCTATATGTGTCGGAACGTGACACTCCGATCCCCTATATGTGTCGGAACGTGACACTCCGATCCCCTATATCTACGTGTCGGTTCGTGACACCCGTCCCACTAATACTATGTGTCGGAACGTGACACTCCGATCCACTATTACTATGTGTCGGAACGTGACACTCCGATCCACTATTACTATGTGTCGGTACGTGACACTCCGATCCACTAAATTCATTCTATCCGTTCATCAAGCCTTCTCTATTCTAAGGCATCATCAATCCCATTACTTTAATTCATCAAGCCTTCTTTTATACCAAGGCATCGTCATTAATATCGTAGATTAAAGTTTCTTTCAAGATTTGGGATTCAATGGTTTTCATCATGCTTGTTTTATCAAAATCACATAATCAAATTCATGCAAGCATACAATTAAGCATATAGACAGGTTTACAATACCACTAATACATATCATACACTATTAAGAGTTCACTACGAATATCGTAACATAAACCATAACCTACCTCCACCGAAGAATTGGAATCCACAAGCAAATTCCCAAGCTTTGATTTTTTCCCTTCGTTTTCCTCTCTCTCTATTCGATCGATTAATACTCTCTCAATTCGTTTCTCTCTTTTCTCTCTTGTTCTTTCTCTTTTGTTTTATTCAAACCCTCTTTCCTTTACCCTAATTAACAATTAATTAAGAATAAAAGAGGACAATAAAACCCCCTAATTAACTTAAGGTTACCTCTTTTAACCCCTAAGTAATTAGACTTATTAATGTTAACCCTCAATCTTTATAATTAAGGAAAGAATAGTAAAAAATGACCCTTAAAACGTGTGGAGAAATCCTATTCTGACTGGGATCTGCGTGACCTGTGACGGGCCATCGTGCCTGCGATGGTCCGTCACGGTGGTCGTCGCAGCCTCCCCAAATTTCAGGTGGGCTATGACGGCCCGTCACCCCTGTGACGGTCCGTCCTGCACCTCCGTCATGACGGTCAGAAACTCGTTTCTTGCACCAAATTCTCAAAAGTTGAAGTGTTTTGCAACGGAAACTCGCGACGGTTCGTCGTGGATGTGACGGCACGTCCTGCAGGTCCGTCACAATTTACAGAGAGTCGATTTTAATATCCAATTTGAAGAATTCTAAGTGTCCTGGAACGACACCTCCTTGACGGGCCGTCGTGACTACGACGGTCCGTCGTGACACTCGTCGTTCCAGCCAGTTTTTCCAGAAATGAACTCTGTTGCTCAAAACGACTAAACAGGTCGTTACAATAGATACCAATTTACCCATCGTTCGTCCCCGAACGATCAAAAGAAGAAAAACAATGGCGATAAGGAGTACCTGAATCTGTAAACAGATGTGGGTATTTTTCTTGCATATCTGCCTCCTTCTCCCAAGTAGCCTCTTCAACCGGTCGATCCTTCCATTGCACTTTGATGGATGCAATCTCTCTTGACCTCAGCTTGCGAACTTCTCTATCTAATATAGCAACCGGTTCCTCTTCATAAGTCAAGTTCTCATCCAACAAAACTGAATCCCAACGGATAATGTAGTTTCCATCTCCGTGGTATCTCTTCAACATGGATACATGAAACACCGGATGCACTCCGGACAGCCCTGGGGGCAAGGCTAATTCATAAGCCACCTCCCCTATTCTCTTAAGCACTTCAAATGGTCCAATATACCTTGGACTTAACTTACCCCTTTTTCCGAACCGCATCACTCCTTTCATGGGTGAAACCTTCAACAAGACTTGTTCACCTTCCATGAACTCCAAGTCTCTAACCTTCCGGTCTGCATACTCCTTTTGTCTACTTTGAGCCGCCGAAAGCTTTTCTTGAATAGCTTTCACCTTCTCCATAGAATCTCTCAACAGATCAGTCCCCCAAGGTCTAACTTCAAAGGCATCAAACCAACCAATGGGAGATCTACACCTCCTCCCATACAATGCTTCAAATGGAGCCATGTCAATACTGGAGTGATAGCTATTATTGTATGAAAACTCTGCCAAAGGTAAAAAGCTATCCCAATGGCCACCAAACTCTATCACACATGCACGAAGCATATCCTCCAACACTTGAATCGTTCGCTCAGATTGACCATCGGTCTGAGGGTGAAATGCCGTGCTAAGGTCCAACCTAGTACCTAATTCCGCATGTAATGTCCTCCAAAACTTAGAAGTAAACTGCGTACCTCTATCCGATATGATGGAGAGTGGAACTACATGCAACCGAACGATCTCCGAGATGTAGATCTTGGCTAACTTCTCTGCATTGTAGGTCACCTTGACCGGAATGAAATGAGCGGACTTAGTTAGCCTATCAACAATCACCCAAATAGAGTCATACTTACTCAATGTCTTGGGAAGACCAACCACGAAGTCCATCGCGATTCTCTCCCACTTCCATTCAGGAATGGGCATTCTCTGAAGTGTTCCTCCGGGCCTCTGGTGTTCATATTTTACTTGTTGACAATTTGGACATTTGGCAACAAAATCCACAATGTAACGCTTCATTCTACTCCACCAAAAGTGTTGCTTTAGGTCGCGGTACATCTTGGTTGCACCAGGATGTATAGAATATCAAGAACTATGAGCCTCTGTAAGAATAGTGTGGATCAACTCATCAACACGGGGTACACATACCCTTCCCTTAATCCTCAAAACACCTTCCTCATCAATTATTGCCTCTTTAGCCTCTCCTTGTAACACTTTATCTCGGATTCGACTTAGCTTCTCATCATCAAACTGTTTCCCCTTAATCTGATCAAGAAAAGAAGATCTTGCCTCTACACAAGCTAACAATCCTCCATTCTCATTTATTTCTAACCTCATAAGGTCATTAGCCAAAATCTGCACTTCTCTAGCCAACGGGCGTCTAGAAGCTTGCAAATGAGCTAGACTTCCCATGCTTCCGGCCTTCCTACTCAAGGCATCTGCCACAACATTCGTCTTTCCCGGATGATACAAGATAGTGATGTCATAGTCCTTCAGTAGTTCCATCCATCTCCTCTGTCTCAAATTCAAATCTTTCTGAGTAAAGACATACTGTAGGCTACGATGGTCCGTATAGACCTCACACTTAACCCCATATAAATAATGCCTCCATTGCCTCAATGCAAACACTACCGCGGCCAATTCCAAGTCATGAGTTGGATAGTTACGTTCATGCACTTTTAATTGTATTGAAGCATAAGCAATCACATTCTTCTCTTGCATTAGCACTGCACCCAAACCCGAATAGGATGCATCACAATAGACGATGAAGTTCTTACCCTCTACCGGCAAGGTGAGGATAGGTGCGGTAGTCAACAAGGTCTTAAGCTTCTGAAAACTTTCCTCACATTCATCTGACCATACAAATGGAACATTCTGCTTAGTCAAGTTCGTCAGTTGGGAGGCAATAGAAGAGAATCCCTTGACAAATCGGCGGTAGTAGCTAGCTAAACCCACAAAACTCCTTATTTCTGACACGTTTGTAGGTCTTACCCAATTCTTCACTGTCTCAATCTTGGATGGATCCACCATCACCCCATCTTTAGAAACCACGTGCCCCAAGAAGGACACTGAATCTAGCCAAAACTCACACTTGGAGAATTTCGCATAAAGCTTTTTCTTCCTCAACAACTCTAACACCATTCTCAAATGCTCCTCATGTTCCTTCTTACTTTTGGAGTATATCAGTATATCATCAATAAACACGATCACAAAGAGGTCCAAATATGGCTTGAAAATCCCGTTCATCAAGCTCATGAAGGCAGCAGGGGCATTCGTAAGACCAAAAGACATTACCACAAATTCATAATGCCCATACCTAGTTCGAAAAGCAGTCTTTGGCAAATCCGTTGCTCGTATTTTCAATTGGTGATAGCCGGACCTCAAGTCAATTTTTGAGAAGACACAAGCACCTTGTAACTGATCGAACAAGTCATCAATGCGAGGAATGGGGTACTTGTTCTTAATAGTTACTTTGTTCAATTGTCGGTAATCTATGCACATTCGAAAACTCCCATCCTTCATCTTCACAAATAGCACCGGAGCACCCCAAGGAGATGCACTTGGTCTAATGAAGCCTTTGCTCAACAATTCTTGAAGTTGGGCCTTTAACTCTCTTAACTCCGCGGGAGCCATTCTATAAGGGGGTATAGAAATGGGGCGAGTACCCGGTTCCAGATCAATGCAGAAGTCTATATCCCTATCTGGTGGCATGCCAGGAAGATCTGCAGGGAACACATCCAAAAACTCACGGACTACCGAAACTGACTCAATCGAAGGTACTTGAGTAGTGTCATCCTTGAGATGTGCCAAGAAAGCTAAACACCCTTTACTCACCATTTTCTTAGCACGAAGAAAGGAGATGATACGCACCGGATTGGGAGTGTAGTCACCCTCCCACACTAACGGATCTGCCCCAGGCTTGGCTAACGTTACCGTTTTAGCATTACAATCCGATTCCCTATATGTGTCGGAACGTGACACTCTGATCCCCTATATGTGTCGGAACGTGACACTCCGATCCCCTATATGTGTCGGAACGTGACACTCCGATCCCCTATATCTACGTGTCAGTTCGTGACACCCGTCCCACTAATACTATGTGTCGGAACGTGACACTCCGATCCACTATTACTATGTGTCGGAACGTGACACTCCGATCCACTATTACTATGTGTCGGTACGTGACACTCCGATCCACTAAATTCATTCTATCCGTTCATCAAGCCTTCTCTATACTAAGGCATCATCAATCCCATTACTTTAATTCATCAAGCTTTCTTTTATACCAAGGCATCGTCATTAATATCGTAGATTAAAGTTTCTTTCAAGATTTGGGATTCAATGGTTTTCATCATGCTTGTTTTATCAAAATCACATAATCAAATTCATGCAAGCATACAATTAAGCATATAGACAGGTTTACAATACCACTAATACATATCATACACTATTAAGAGTTCACTACGAATATCGTAACATAAACCATAACCTACCTCCACCGAAGAATTGGAATCCACAAGCAAATTCCCAAGCTTTGATTTTTTCCCTTCGTTTTCCTCTCTCTCTATTCGATCGATTAATACTCTCTCAATTCGTTTCTCTCTTTTCTCTCTTGTTCTTTCTCTTTTGTTTTATTCAAACCCTCTTTCCTTTACCCTAATTAACAATTAATTAAGAATAAAAGAGGACAATAAAACCCCCTAATTAACTTAAGGTTACCTCTTTTAACCCCTAAGTAATTAGACTTATTAATGTTAACCCTCAATCTTTATAATTAAGGAAAGAATAGTCAAAAACGACCCTTAAAACGTGTGGAGAAATCCTATTCTGACTGGGATCTGCGTGACCTGTGACGGGCCGTCGTGCCTGCGACGGTCCGTCACGGTGGTCGTCGCAGCCTCCCCAAATTTCAGGTGGGCTGTGACGGCCCGTCACCCCTGTGACGGTCCGTCCTGCACCTCCGTCATGACGGTCAGAAACTCGTTTCTTGCACCAAATTCTCAAAAGTTGAAGTGTTTTGCAACGGAAACTCGCGACGGTTCGTCGTGGATGTGACGGCACGTCCTGCAGGTCCGTCACATTTACAGAGAGTCGATTTTAATATCCAATTTGAAGAATTCTAAGTGTCCTGGAACGACACCTCCTTGACGTGCCGTCGTGACTACGACGGTCCGTCGTGACACTCGTCGTTCCAGCCAGTTTTTCCAGAAATGAACTCTGTTGCTCAAAACGACTAAACAGGTCATTACAATAAGATACTAAATTACATACAGTCTTCAGATTTTTACTTTTGTGCTAAGTCTGTTCAATCTATTAGAACGTATATGATTGTAATAATTAAGTCAACTGCTAAACATTACTGATAATTGGTAATTAAGAAGTTATACAACAATACCAAAAACTCATGTGAATGACCAAGAAACTTTCAATCAAATTTTTATTAAAATCCACAAAAACAAAACAAAACCAAACTTATATTGGTTGTTACCCCACTTTGACCGATCATTACCCCTAGAATTGTCCCTAATTAGTGAATTAATATCCTATCCAAGGAATTGTCTTCTGGTTCCATTCATCCAACACAACAACACGATAATGCTTCTATATTCACTGCATGTCTATAAAATTATGAAGCTTCAATTGTTATATGAATACCTTAGTTTTGTTTTTTAGTAACCATTAGATAATTATTAATTTAAACATTTGCCTCCACCAACCTCAAATCTAATAAACTAACAACACTTTTCCACATTAACTAGCGCCTCAAATTTCCTTTATAAATTAATAATTTACTAATATATGACAACAGTAATACATTTCAAATTGATCATAAGTTCTGGAAATTAGCTCGAGTACACATGACTTTCATTCATTCAACGTCGTTATTCTCCTCTTCCCCCCTTTTCTATCTTTCTACAGATAATTTGTTAACCTAATAATTTAAAATTGATTTATAAAAGTGTGAAAGTGACTCACTATTAATTATAATATTATATTCTTTGACCACCAACTAAATAAGTTATTAAAACTACCCCATTATTTCTATAATTGTAGTTATGAATGGTCCAAAATACCTATTTAAATTATATTGGAAGAGTATATTATGAAATAAAAAGCTCTAATATTTAAAACGAATAAATGGGTCGTTACATTAGATACAAATTTACCCATCGTTCGTCCTCGAACGATAAAAAAAAAGTGAGGGAAGAAAGGGTAATTGTCTCAACATTTCTTTCAAAATATTAATACCCCGGATCTCATATGAAAAGTACCAAACCAATCAACTGAAGGTCTACACCTCCTCTCATACAATGCCTCAAATGGAGCCATCTTAATACTCAAATGATATCGTTTTGTATTAACTCAACTAACAACAAAACTATTCCCCAATGGAGTACTCTTCAACTGATCGATTATTCCACTAGACTTTGACACAACCATCATGATAAATATTTTTTTTTAACATAATCATGATACAATCCTAAATCAATATTGACTAAAACCAGGATTATTCCTAGCCATCCACCACAACTCATAATGCAAAACCCATCATAGATCTTATCAAGAATACATTCTCACAACAAAACATTTCCTCGAGCTTAAGCTATAAAAATATGATCTTTAGACATTAAGTAATCATCTAGGAAAATCGAACTCATTTGATCCAAATATGGAAAAGATCAAGTAACCACCATCGAGTGATACACCCAAGCATACAGAACTTCTAACAATACTATCAAAATGCAAGATTAATAGCTATCATAGACAAACCTTAAGAATGACAAAACTAGACCCAATGGTCCTCCCGTTCAATCACACATAGCCAAAACATGATATCGATGATGAGATAAATCTGATTTCTATCGAACAACTAATCGCTCTCTTATAAATTCTCATATTCAAAGTTGTTGTGTTAAGTCACTAGTATACTTTAACTTTCTCAAACAACACCAAATCTTTCGTAATAAGAATGAACAATTCTAATCAAGGTTTCCGCTCTACCAAGAGGACAATCAAATGATTGATACATAACGCAGGTCGAATAACTTCAGATATATATTTATTTATTTATTTATTTTCAATTGTTTCCATATCAAACATCTTCATTCATCTGACTCTATCTCTTTGATTTTCTAGCTACTCACAATCACCAATTTAGTCCCTATTATAATTGCACACATACTTACTTTACCGAACCATACATCCACTGAAGTCGACACTTTTAGTATTAACAAAACATCATAACCACATCGATCATCTACCTTACTCCCAAACCACCATTAGTATCAAAGTACTCTTATAAAATATATGTTCAAACTATGGCTATCTCTCTTTCTATTTAATCATTTCATGACAATTACGAGTTCCAAACAAGGCTACTAACATTATTTAAAATTTGATAGTACCTTTCCATCATGAGTCGTTTTGAGTAGCAGATTTTATTTCTGGAAAAACTGACTGATACGACGGACCCCACGACGGACCGTCATGGGCACGACAGACCGTCAAGGGGGTCTCGTTCCATAACACTTAGAAATTAGAAAATTGGGTGCTGAAATCGACTCTCTGAACTCTGTGACGGACCTGCAGGACGGACCGTCACAGGCACGACGGACCATTGTGAGGTTGCGTTCCAAAACACTTCAACTCTTGAGAATTTGGTACTGGGAACAATTCTCTGAACGTCGTGACGGAAGTGCAGGACGGACCGTCACAGGCGTGACGGACCGTCATAGACTCTTTAGTGAAAATTAAGTCTCTGAACTTTGCAACGACCTGCAGGACGGACCGTCGCAGGCACGACGGGCCGTCACAGGTTGCGTAATCCCAGTCTGGGTCAGATTTCTTTTAATAATTTAAGGGACGTTTTTGACTATTGCTGCTTTAATTATAAAGTTAGGGGGTTAATGTTAATAAGTGTAATTTCTTGGGGGTTAAAAGAGGTAACCTTGAGTTAATTAGTGGGTCATTATTGCCATCTTTTATACTTAATTATATGCTAATTAGGGTAAAAGAAAGAGGGTTTTGAATAACAAAAATAGAAAGAACAAGAGAGAGAGAGAGGATCGAATCAAGAAAGAGGAAAAACGCAGCTTTGAGGATTAGCTTGCTTGATCAAATTCTTCGGTGGAGGTAGGTTATGGTTTTTAAGCTATTCGTAGTAAACTCTTAATAGCGAATGATATGTATTGGTAGCATTGTAAACCCTTCTATATGCTTAATTGTGTGCTTGCATGATTGTGATTATGAAATTGTGATAAAATAAGCATGATGAAGCTATTGAATCCTAAATCTTGAAAGAAACCCTAATCTACTATGTTAATGATGATGCCTTGGTATAAAGAAGGCTTGATGAACTAAGTAATGGGGTTGATGATGCCTTGGTATAAGAGAAGGCTTGATGAATTGATAGAATGAGATTAGTGGATCGGAGTGTCACGTTCCGACACATAGTATTAAGGGATCGGGTGTCACGAACCGACACGTAGATTTAGGGGATCGGAGTGTCACGTTCCGACACATAGTATTAAGGGATCGGGTGTCACGAACCGACACGTAGATTTAGGGGATCGGAGTGTCACGTTTCGACACATAGTATTAAGAGATCGGGTGTCACGAACCGACACGTAGATTTAGGGGATCGGAGTGTCACGTACCGATACATAGTATTAGGGGATCGGGTGTCACGAACCGACACATAGAATTAGGGGATCGGAGTGTCACGTTTCGACACATAGAAGTAAGGGATCAGAGTGTCACGTACCGACACATAGTAGTAGGGGATCGGAGTGTCACGTACCGACACAAGAGGAAGAAAGATAATGAATCTTGAAAGATGATGATAATATACTCAATCTAATGAACCTAATTCCCAAATGAGTATGATATTGAGGCTTGAGCCCTCATGGATGAACTTGGTGGTACTTATTGATGATTATAGTACTTGTTGTTGCTACATGTTGAGTATTATAGTTTATTCATGATATTAACTGATATATACTCTTTTCTATTTTGAGTTGGCCGATGATATCTACTCAGTACTTGTGTTTGTACTGACCCCTACTTGTATGTTTCTTTCTTTGTAATTGTGGAGTGCAGCAAACGTGCCGTCGTCTTCAACTCAACAGTAATTTCTAGCCAGTCTTCGTCACACCGGATCTTCAGGGTGAGCTAATGCTTCTAGTTTGGACTGGATCTTCTTCTTCAAGTCTTGATGCCTTGAACTTCCGGCATGGACTAGCTTTTTATTTGTTTTTGCTTTCTTAGAATACTCTTAGTTTAGTAATTTGATCATAGATGTTCTTGTGATGATGACTTCCAGATTTTGGGGATAATAACAGTTATTGAATTGATTTTATTAATGAGTTTAAGTTTTCCGCAATGTATTTTGTTAATTATGTTTAAAATGTTGGGGTTTACATTGGTTGGTTCGCTCACATAGTAGGATAAGTGTGGGTGCCAGTCGCGGCTCGGTTTTGGGTCGTGACAAATACTAATGATGAAAAAGGAAAAATAAAAAGAAATGTGATTAACTAACTTTATTTATTATGTGTGATTGTGTTCTTTACTAAACTCATATACTTGTGATAGCTAAGGTGATTACATATCATATTGATATTTGATTGAGAAGCATCATCCCTTTTATTGAAATCATATTGTGCGTATACATTGAGATGAGATTGAATATAAATGGACTCGTGGAGATCGTCCGTGCTGGGAATGGTGAGATGTTAAGATTATAATTCGGGCACGTGAAGATCATCTTTGGGAATTTATTTAACTTATATAATGTGTTGAGATAGTACGCACGAACATGTGGAGATCGTTTTGTCGGTATATGCACCTATCAATCTCCTATGGGTCATGAACTCTCGATATATTTTTGAGGAGTATCATGTATATATTGTTGAGAGAGTACTTGATATCCACAGAAATATCATTTAATGGTGTCATTTTGCATTGCATATCATTACATCATTTATTCTTGTTGATTTTATATATTATTGGTGGTTGGAAAGTACTTGATATTTGATTAGCTCTATTTGATGAACTTGATCATGTTGATATTGTCAGTGCTTTTGTGGAAGTTGTGATTCATAAATATTGAGTTTGTTCTTGAGGATATGTAGTTTGTTAAAATGATGGTTGTTAAGTTGGGTGTTATGTAAACTGTGAACTGTTAGGTTAGGCTGGTTTTATGCAGGTTGTAGTTGTGGAGGTTCGGTTGGTGTGTAAGGAGTATAATATTTCATTTCCTTAACATGTGTTTAGAAGTTTACTTCTTGAGTACTGTGTGGTTTGGTACTCATCCCTTGCTTCTACAAGTAGGTTGCGAGCGTTGATTTTGTGGTACTTATTATGCTCTTCTTTTTCGAGGCTTCTTGGAGATTTGTGAGGTAGTTGTTTGTCATCTCAGCAGACCTTCTTTCTCCTTATTTATGATTTTGTTCTTTTTTAGAAACAAGGTCATTGCATACTTGAATTTTTCTTTCAATTTTGTTGTAATACTTTAGAGACTTGTATACGTGAAAATCAAGTTTTGGGGATTTAATTAATTGACTTTATTTTTCGCATTTATAGTGAGGTTGAGTTGTACGTTGGTGGGATAAGACGAGTGTCATCACATCCATTTTTTATTCGTGACAAAATGATATCATAGCCTCGGTTCATAGGTCTGACGTGTATACAAATCGAGTCTAAGTAGAGTTTCAAGGATCGGTACGGAGACATCTATACTTATCTTTGAGATACAACAATTAAATCACACTCAATGTCAACTTCACCTAATTTTTCAGATATCAAATTTCAATTAACATTCAAAATCATCATATATCTCATATCAACACAGAAAATTCTTGATCACTCCAATTCAGTATATTATAAGCTCGTAACACATCATAACAGTCTATATTGTCCCATAAATAAAGTAGTTTCAATCCCTTCAAATCTTTATTAATCATATAAAATTTTAGATCTACAGTGTTGAACATCAATAAGTTATTTATCATAATTTGAATAATCTAGCTCGACATAACCACATAAAGTCTTCCATATATAGTTGTTTATCACCCAACCAGAACCTAATCTTTAGAAAAGTCGATGATAACTTCCTAGTAAGTCTGTACCAAACTAGGTCACATCGCATAGGCATAACTAACCTCATAAGCAAAAATCAATAAATTCTTCAACTACAAATCAATGGCTTATACGAGAGGTCTTATTCCTTCACTTTTCTTAAATTCTTCTCATGACACAAAATTCTAAATATCTTGAACCCTTCAATACACTAGACTCTTTTCCTTGTCGCTAGCTTGATTACCAATCTTATTCTTTGACCAACAACCCATGATATTTTTACCTTGTCTTCTAAATCAAAGCATTTTATGAAACCCCCTTATGTACAACAATCAAAAGTAATCAAATTTACTACTCAAAGTGTTTTTAAGTCCTTCCAAATGCTCAATATTCAATGTGATCGATCATGTCTTATCTTATTTATCCATAGCTTGACAAAAAATATTATCACGAACATAAACTCACCATAAAAAATTTTGAACTTTTGCATCCAACTGTGTAACACAATACCTTTATCTATCAACATTAACTCATACCTTGAAGATTTTTATGAATTCACTTATCTTAGTCTATCATTGATCACTCTTTTATTGACTTGTCATATTAATCACAAGAAATCCAACCATACTCATCATCAAACTCAAAGCCGTTAACAAAAAAAAAACACCCAAAACCTAAATCTAATTTTAACATATAAATATAAAATTAATTAATCAATCCATCATTGATTTAGTCATTATAATCAATATTTGTTCTAAACAGAAAGTGACGAATATTGACTAAAATTTGAGGAACATAAAATGCGATATATTTTAAACCTGATTTTCTTTTCTAACAAATTAAAATCTTATCCGTTATCGTCCCTTTGCAGCTTGCGCCCAATCTTGGAAACCTCTTTTCTTTTAATTATTATTAATGATTTAGAATCAGTAACGCCCTTACTTTTTTTAATAAATAAACATGGCCAAGTGTTATATGGACTAGGTTCATTAATCACTGTTAGGTCGTGAAGCCTGATTTATATATATAACTGTTTACGCGGTTTAACCTCCGCGGTGAGGTTGCCAGGGGGTTATGGGGGGCGGGAGGCCCCCATCCGAAATGGGGGTTCGGTGCAGCGCCCCGATCTAAATTTTAGGTTGTACTACTTATTCTCCATTTATTCTCTGTAACCAAAAATACTCTGATTTATTAATATATATACCCCATCGTCGTGGAAGTTTACTCACAGGGTGTTACCACGAAATATTAGGTTTTCTCTTTCTCTCTCTAGATCTCTCATCTCTTTCTCTTGAAAGTTCTTATGTTCTTCATTCATCAAGTGTGTGTGCGTGAATTCGATCCTAACAATCTCCAATTAAATAAGTTAATTATTAAAATTATTAGTTAACTAAACAATTGTAATTAGCAAAAACTTTCCAAATTGACTTTACAAACTGATCAAAATTAACTAGAAGCAGCTATTGAAATGAGTAAAATAGTAATTTTTATGATAATTTCCAAAATAACTTTTTGGATCATTACATTATTGTACTTTGTGCTAGTGAACATGTGCTTTTTCCAAATTAAACAAAACAGCCAACTACTATTTTATTCCTCTGTACACTTTGCTAGCGTTTGGCCATAGATATTCAAATATTTTTTGCAAATATTATTTGGAAGAAAATTTGGGTGAAATTTTACCATATGTTTGGCCATAGAATTTGAGAAACATATTTCATTTTTTTAAGAAATATGATTTATACCCATAAGTTTTTAAAACTATCAAACTCACCATAAATTTGTATTACATAGCACAATAGAAATCTCACGTAACAAGATTTATGACTTCCGCAATAAATCAACAAGAATCATTACAGTAAATATTCGTATAGTGAAAAAGTCTTGGTACAAATCATGATAATGAAAATACTAATATAAATTCGGGAAAAAAAAAGAAAACAAAAGGAAATAAATATTGCAATCACTGAAGAACCTATGCTTTCTCATCTGTTCAACCTATTCTTTAATATAATCTTCCCACATTTTATGAACAATATTTTCTCTCTGAGCTTGCATTACCGAATCAGATGATCGAGAAGATGAAGCGATGTTGTTATCCTGAGCCAATAGTTCGTCACTTTAATCAACAACCATATACATTTTATTATATCAATGCTAAGTCCTGGGGGTGTTGCTAAGCCCCTGACCCACTTCAAGGGTCGTTCAACCAAAAAAAAAAAAAAAATCAACAACCATATCATCATTTTCATATTCATTAAATATTTCATCACTATTTTGATGTTCACGTAAAAAATTATTGGTTGGTGTCAAGAAATATATTATTTTTGTAAAATAAAAAGTTAAGAGTAAAAATTGAATTTTGAAAACTTTCCAAATAATGAAATTTGGCCCAAATACTAGTTTTTTCTAGTATTTGGGAATTTGGAAAATTTGCCAAAAAACATTGCCAAATAATAAAAAAGTGTATGAACAAACAAAATTTGCCAAGTTTTTATGGCCAAACGGGTGTTTAATTTTAAAAAGGTTGTTGGCATGCATCATTGCATAGTGAACTAGAAGATCTGAAGTAGTTTATATTTACATTAGTACTAACTAATTATTACATGAAAAAATCTTAATAATAGGATAAAATTTATCCACGATAATAAATATAAAACTAAAAAAGCCCCCAAAAGTAAAAAAAATTACTGTATCACGAAAATTTCAACAATGTTGTTGGAATAAAGAAATATTCTTCAAAAGTATTGTCTAATAAAACAACAAATGAAATGTAAAAGACTAGCATGATGAAATATTTTAAAGTGCAACCAATATTAAATTATTCTATTTTTTTAAGAATGAGTAATATATGATATATACTTGAAAATTTTTTTAAATTAGATAAACAAATTAAAAAAAATAAAATATTTTTATACGAATAAAGTTTTAAAGACTTAAATTAAAATATTTTTTTATTAATATCTCAAAATAACTAAATTCATACTTAAGGAATAACTTGATTTAAAAGACAAACTATATATAGAAATTCTAATTAAAATTTAATGTAGTAATGCAACAATACAAAAAAATTCACATAACTTGCATAATTTACGGGAAAAATAACTAAATGTTATATGAATTAACAGTGATCTTCACATGTGTTGATGAAGTTTCATGTGAAGAAAATAAAATGTAAAATTTTTAATATTGTACTTCAATTTTTCTACAAAATAGAGGACGATGTCCATTCATATAACCCCTGGCAACCTCACCGTGGAGGTTAAATCGCATAAATAGTAATATATGACAATATATCAAATATTAATCAGGCTCCACAACCTAACATTTTGACCCGTTCCCTTAGTGGCGCGTGTTGTTCACTCCTATGATATAAAATTCAATCCGATCCGATCGGACTTTCCTTTTCTTCTCCTTTTTGAATGTACCTTCAAGAAACTTTTATTAATATTCATTTTTACCTGTCAAATGATATATATATACATATATATATATATATATATATATATATATTAGAGTTTTGTAGGACTTAAATTGTTTTTATTCAATAATTGAGAATGCATAAAAAAATATTGTGGGGTATAAAGAAATATGAATCTCCGCCTTCAAAATTATGAGATTCTGTATAAAGTACTTTTTTATTTTCTGGTTGATTGGATTTCCTAATTTCTGGGCTTTGATTGTTAAATTTTCAGAGTATTATACTCCTTTATTTGGTAGCAAATTATTTCCATCATTTGGTAGTTTCATATGTAATGTAATGTTACCCAGAAAATCTGAATTTGGATCAATAGTATTTTGTATTAGGAATGAATGAACATTGATTTAATATGTTCGTATTGAACTTGATCGAGGTGAAAGCTATCCAGGTGGAATTAGATTATTTTGGTTTAAATTTGAGAAAGATAACATAAATTGATTAAATAATTAATAATAAAGAAAAAATAATGATACATGGCGCTTTTAAATTTTCATGGCAGTGAATATACTGCCTGACGCGTCTGATGTGCGTGGAACAATTCAGATTAGGGAATAGATCAAAATGGCTCATTTACAAAGATATTAAATAATTTAGTGAGGGAAAAGAACACTTGAAAGTTAAGGTGTCTTTATGCAAATACGAGATAATATTAATAGTGTTTTTATGTCTTTTCTCTATTTTAAACTTAAACGATAGATGAAAGAATAAAAAAATGACAAAAGAAAAAAGAAAAAAAAAAGATAAACTTAATTCTTGGTAAAAATATGTGTCACATCACCACTTTTATATATCGGGATATTTATCGTTTTTATTTTAAACTTAAAGTTAAATAAAAGAGTGAAAAAAATGACAAAAAGAAGAAAAAGAAAGACGAACTTAATTCTTAGTCAAAGTTGTGTCACATCACCACTTCTGGTTTCTGAAAAAAAAAATATATACATTGAATTTTGAAAAATATATTTCTACAATGGAAAACTAAAGAATTTTGTATTACTTGAGAACTCTGAAAACTAAAATAACAAAAAATTTAAGAAAATATCTCATATTTGGTTATTTATGTTAATGCGATATATTTTTCCAACTTAAAAATTGAAGAAAGAAAAAAAAATTTGGATGAGATTGAAAATTTACAAACTACTCCCTCTGTTTTAAGATGACCTAATTTAATTTAAGACG
Source organism: Solanum peruvianum (assembly GCA_027705065.1). NCBI lineage: Eukaryota > Viridiplantae > Streptophyta > Magnoliopsida > Solanales > Solanaceae > Solanum > Solanum peruvianum. The sequence continues at coordinate 270,547 of JAKWJD010001756.1, read as the reverse complement.
AAATTTTTTTAAAAAAAATATTTTAATCTTGTAGTTCTAATTAAATTAAAATTATGTCAAATGTACCGATATGTTATTTAATCTAATTGTCTTAAACATGTCACATGAAAAATTAAAAATTAAAGTATTGCAAAAAAAAAAAATCTTACTTTTTAAAACAAATTGAAAAGAAATTACGATATTTTTTTAAATGAAGGGAATTTATATCTTAAATCATCATCATATATATGAATACGGGGGAGAAATATCAAACCACAAGAAGAATGAGTGTAATATATAAAATTTAAAGTATCTTCTTTAAGGTCTTATTACTCGCACTGAATGCACCTTATTCAAATGTTGAGACATTTATCCTTTGTATCAACTATCAAACATGCAGGGGCATGGTCCATTATTACTTTGTTAATTTGTAATATTTATTTCATATAAATTATATTTAATTTTTATTAAATATTTTAATATTATTATTTATTTTATATTTTATTTTATTTTAAAAAAATATATTAAATAATTATATTTTTATAAAATTAAATAAATATTTAAAACACAAGTTAACTATAAATGTATGTATGAATAATTTACCCAAAAAATCTGAAAACCCAAAATTTAAAAACTTAAGTTTTATTAATTTGGCATAATTTATAAACTTAAAAGTCCAACACAAAAAATATGCTTTAATATTTACAAAATTCAAAATCAGTTTGACTTTATATGCATAACAATGATAGTAATTCAAATTCTTGAAGTCAAAGGTACTTTTTTGCCGCTTCTTTAAGCAGTGAAATCCATATGTCATATCCAATTAATTATTAGTCAAATCGTATTATATGAAATGTACAATATTTATGAAACACTCCACGATTCATAAATTTTTTTTTTAATAATTATTAGTTGTAAAGGTGTGACATATGATTGATATGACTATTCCATATATATATATATAAAGCTGTTCATTTTATTTCAATTTATTTGGTTTTTAGTTAAAAAGAAACTTTTTCTTAACCACTTTTAAATTTTAATTTTCTACCATATATTTAAAATGATAAAGTTTAAAATTATTTTTTTACATTTTACAGATTTCTAGTTATTTAAAGACCACAAGATTCTTTCGATATGAAACTAAATTGAAACAGATAAATTTTAATAAATAATATTTATTTCCTAATTAAGATGACATTTGATAGGGTGAAAAAATAAGATTTATAATAGTAGTATTGAAATGCTAATATGGAACAAACTAATGTAGGTAGAGTTGTTTGTAATTGTGGTGGTTATGCAGAAATTGACAATTATTTTTATCCCTTAATCACATTAACTGAAAAATTATATTATACCCTTATATGTAACAAAATATATTAATGTTGATTATGAAGTCATGAAGAGTCCCTTAATATTTTCCAACCAGCATTTCACATAAATTTCAGAAAAGAGTATATTGCATTTAATTCACATAGATGTGATTTATACATGCTTACATTAAAATTAATCTTTAAAGTTGGAGTAGCTCACGCTAAAATAACTTTAGTGATGTGCCTCCAAAGCAAAATCAATTCATACAAAAAAAGATAAGTTCAGTGCTACAAGGTTAGAGTATCGTAATAGGAATAGTTAGCAAGAAGAGACATTATCTCTTCATCATCTTCTTCAACATTATGAGGAGGAGTACTAGTAGTGCAATAAGTATCAAAGAAAGGGTGTAATTGATGAGGCATAGACGACATTAGTCTTCTCTTCTTGTGATTTTTCATATTACATATTTGTCTCAATTTCTTTGTTTTCTCCTCAATTTCCATGTCGGGTATTTCTTCTATCTTCTTCTTCTCTTTCTCTAATACATTAATCATATCCTTCAACTTTTCCTTCATTTCATTTCCGACTCCGTTCTCCAATTCCTTCAAATATATATTATTAATCAGTATCATAACTACTTGTATATATAAAAAAAGAAGAATTAATTAATTGAAACAAGTTTATTAAGTTGTGTAGATATATATACCTTAACATTGTTGATAATTGTTTGAAGACTCATCAATTTCCTACAAGGCCATCTTCTAATTCCCAAATTCCTACATCTTTTCTTCAAATGTGTCAATCCAATATGAAGTTCCTTTGATGCTTGAATAATTGGTATATAGAAATATTTTGAAATTGCATCTCGTGACAACATACTTGAACTATTATTATTAATCTCCTCCCTAATTTCCAAACATTTATCCTTTTCTTTTTCCATTAAAATAATTTCTTGATGATCATTACCCATTATGATCTCTTCTTCATAAATCTTATCATCATATAAGGATAATTTTTTCTTTCCCTCATTTTCAATCAGTACAAATTCACTACTTATTTCATTCTCAGTGTTCCCATTTTCTTCATTCCATAATTCTCCTGCACCCATAACAAATATATATACTAGTCATGAATGATTTTATTTTGTATATATATATATATATATATATATATATATATATATATATATATATATATATATAAATTTAATCTCACCTGAAATAACGCTATAAAAAGATGAATCAACAAAAGTATTGTATTCCATTTCCATCAGAGGATCAATAGCATGATGTCCTGAAAATTCACTATTTCTAAACCTAACATATTAATATATACGAATACACATCATAATAAAACATATATACTAAATAGAATCAAAAAAATAATTTCTTAAAATACATTTTAAAAAATCACCTGAAACCAGTAAGAGAGTTAAGACACTCATTTGGGAAGGGAAGAGAAGCTTTGATTTGTCTTGAACACTGATCACTTTCCATATTTGTGATGAAGATCACAAAATGACTTTAGGTTTATTTATTTTTAGATTAGAATAGTGTGAGAGAAGATATAAGGTAGGGAGTAATAATTAATGCATTGAAAATCGTTTTTGCATTAATTAGTGGAGTACACATGGATTAATATTGATATGATTGGTGATTGATCTCAAATACACAAATAAAATTTATAATTATGACCTATTTTTTTTAAATTTGATCCTCCATTTTTATTTAAGGATAAAATTATTGTTTTATAAGATTTTTTTATTCTAAATAAAATATAATCACCTTGAGAATATTATGCATATAAAGACTTGTGCATGATGTAACACAGTTTAAATGTTTAATAATCCTGTCCATATTAGAAAATTAAGGAAAAATATTTTTCTTACATAAGTTTAGTTTCATAGGAACTTTCCATTCCATAGGGACTGGGAAGTCTAATTCTCTGTTAGTTTAGAAAAATTAACATCCCATACACATTTAAGAGGATAAATATCAAATTTAATAATATTTTTTAAAAATAAATTACTTATAGCATATCATTATTATCTTATAGCATATTAATTAATAATATATTAATTAAAAAAATATTTAAAAATAAACTATTTATAGCATATTATTATCAAGTTATAATATATTAACTAATAATATATTAATAAAAGGATTTATTTTATCATTTAATTAATAATTATTATGTTTAAATAATCAGTTTCATTTACTTACTTACCTTTTATCAACAAAATCTTTTAAATTATTACTGATTAATCAATTACCTTTTAAAGTTTTTAATATAAATAATAAATTATTAAATATTAATCAATTATCTTTTAATGTTTTTGATATAAATAATAAATTATTATTTATTAAATATTAATTAAGCTCATATTATATAGTTACCTTTTAAAAAATAAAATCTAAAAAATTTCCTTTCTTAATTTATTAAAATATATAAATAAATAGAAATTAAAAATATATATATATATACAACTAACTAGGAACTAGGAACAGAGGGAAAGAAAAAGTAGTTTGATATTTGTATTTATAGTAAGTATAACAGAGACAAAATTGTTACTAGATCGAGGGAGTACACTTTTTTGGGCGGTAGACGGACTGCAAAATATTATATCTTTACTCTTTTTTTTTTTTTTTTCCAGATTTGACATATCTATTATATAATTAATATATTTTTTGTTTATTATTTTAGACTTATTAATTAATAAGATTTCAAGCATATTTATTCGTTATATATTTTAAAGATATTAATTTAATTTGATTAATTTTTAAAATTAAATTAGATTATATTAATTTGATATCTTAAATAAAAAGTTTAGATATTCAAAAGTAATACGAAAAGTACTATAAATTCTATTTTTTTTCGTATTAATATTATAAAAATAATATCATGAAATATTAATAAAATTATTATCGTGTAACTCTAAAAAAAAATTAAAGCAATTATATATAGACAAGAATAGTACTTTTTTATTCTTTTATGGACACTAAGCAACGAGTAATAACTAACCTTTTTGTTTTTAAAAGGGAAAAAGAATCAAAATATGACAGTCGACATCGAAATATACCTTTTCGAATAATATAGAGTATATCACCTTTTTCCTTTTTAAAAATAATTTCTCATCAGCAAAAGAAAGTCTATCATAGTCTTCATCCTCATTTTTTTTTCTCGAACTTCTGCACTTCTTTCTCCATTTCAGTTCTCAAAATTATGTATGTTTGTTCATTACTTTTTATCATTCTTTATATAAAAAAAAATTGAATCTACGAATTAAATTTGTAAGAAGAATAAAATTTTAGTATTGGAGTTTTAAAGTTGGCCGACATTCGTCAATTTTCTATTTTCAGTCGTTCTAAATATATTAAAATGTAAATCCATTAAATTTTTTAAATGATATTAGAGAATTCTTTATTATTAACTTATTTCTCTTCGTCATCGTTCACTGGCATCAATTTATTTTCCACAACCATCTCAACAATCGATGATCTGCTAAGTTACACGTACGTCACAATTTATTTTACTATGTATATTTATCTTTAACCCCATAGTTAATAGTTTATAAACAAGAAGAAGCTACGAAAAATAAATCTTGTCGAAGGAGTCTAACGATCATAAGAATTTGTATGGTAAAATCATTACAATTTATTTTTATATTAACAAAATCACTTATTTTAAATTTTTTTATTAATAAAATCATCTATTAAATTTATATATATATATATATATATAGATATATATATATATATATATATATATATATATATATATATATATATATATATATATATATATATATATATATATATATATGGCGGATCTAAGATTTGGAGGTTGGAGGTCGAGGGTGCCACGACATTCAAGTAAGATAAAGGATTGATTGCTTTAATTTTGGGATACAATTCAAATTTTTAATTTATTTTTTTGATAAATAAATCGATCAAATATGCATGTTAGTAATATTTTTTAGATACATTGTGATTAGAGATAACAAAAAAAATAAATTTTTATTTTCTTTTAGAAATTAGATGTCGTATTTGTTGAAACTTTGAGGAAAAAAAATCAAATTAAAATTTGAGTTTGTATAAACCATCTAATAGTATCAACATAATATATTAATCTTTCATTGACTTTATGTCTTGTTGGAGATACATAGTAGGAAAGTAATTTGTATTTTAAGCGTAGTCATCTTGCTTAGGAAGAACGTCAGTGAAGATCGAAAGAACCTTTAATTTAAAAAAATCTTACTATAATATTCATCATTTTTAAAACTTATGTTTTTTTTAAACTACGTAAATATATTCTTAATAATATTTATTTGACACTTATAATTCAATACTCGCTAACTAATCAAAAAAATAAACATGTTACACACATATCAAAAACTTAATAATTAGCACAAGAGGAAGTGAAAAAAAACTAAAAATCAATTGTCACGACCCAAAAATCACGAGTCGTGATGGCACCTACGTTCCCCACTAATAGGTAAGCCAACAAACATATTTTAACAAACTTAACTAACTAATGAGTGAAAAGACAATAAATTGTCAATTCTCCAACACTGAGTTCCTTATAAGTACGAATGCGGAAAACTGAAAAAAAAAAATATCACCCAAGAATTGGTGTCATAAGTACAAGAGCTTCTAGAATACGATGCAAGTCTGGAACTAAAAAGAAAATCTAACATAAGGGATATCCTGTCTGAATACTGAATAACAGAATACGTAAAAGATAGAGGGAGGTGTGGGCCACGGAACAGCCAAGCAGCTCACCACAACTCCAAGAATTTCAAGCCGGACTCAATTTGCTCCACGAGATGTGCTCCTACTCGAAATCGAATCTGCACCACAAAGAGTGCAACAAGCGTAGTACGAGTACGAAACCACGTGTACCCAGTATGTCTCATTGACCGACAACGAAGAAGTAGTGACGGGAGTTTATACAAAAAAATAAATTCTTAAATTATATAAGTATATATATATTACACTCACTATTTAAGTTTCATCATTAAAGGTAATCAAACATCAAGTACTTTCCAAACACCAAACAAAACACATAATCATCAAATAAATGATGTGATGAAATGCAATGCAATATGATACCATGTAATGAATTGTCTCAGAATACCCAGTATACACTCAACCGTATATACATGATACTCCTCGGAAATACATCGAGAGCTCATGACCCATGGGGGACTCGCGAAGTCCATATACCGACACGGGCGATCTCCACGTGTCTGTGCGGACGATCTCAACGCACTATCATAATATCAAACAATTTTCGCACGGACGGTCTCCACGTGCCCAAATTACAATCTTAACATCTCACCATCCCCAGCACGGACGATCTCCACGTGCCAAACTTATACTCAGTCTCATGTCTATGCATGTGCACAATATTATTTGAATATAGGGGATGATGATGCATCTCAATCAATCAATATGAACATAATACATAACCACCTCAATTATCACAACTATACGGGTGAAATAATTAAAACACAATCACACAAGGATTTCAATTCAATAATATATCGGCTATTGCCCATATCTTGGCGTTCTCACATTGAAATTCACATTCTATGTAGTTCCCTTTTATAACACCGGTACTCGTACCAATGCCCGTCACACCATTGATACGAGATCCCCATCTTTCGCCCTTACCCCTTTGGCTACTTCATTTTTTTTATCTTTTATTAAGAAATGTCCTTCAACAAGTCTAAAAAGTCTTAACGTACCTCAAGTGCCGAATTCGTGTCACGAATCTTCAAGATAGTTCTTTCCCTTTTTGCAAAGTTTTGGAATGTTCACGATCTACCAATGATGCAATATTCATAAGTAAGCGAGTTTGTAGACATTCATATTATTATGTGCCTATCATAGACCCTAAAATTCACTCATACTACTAATCAAGCTCCAAATCTTGATATAATTTGTATGCCAAAATTATCGTACTTGCTAAATTTCAAGTCAAGAACTTATCTTTAGCTTTTCCAAATATACTAGAATTCAATGTTAAATCATATAATATACACCTAATAATTAATTACCTATCTCAATATATCAAAAACTAGTATCATAATTTGATAAAATAAATACAAATAAGAATTAATAAAGATAATCAAGGAATACGATAATGCCAAGACCACGTTTTTTTTCCTTTTCTTCAAATGGGTACTGTCAAATGTCTAACTTTATAAAGAAATATGCATATAATTGCATGAGAAACCAATTGTATCCAATGATTAAGCAATCATTGGTCGCCATTATCCAATCAACCCTATGCCACTTTATAGTTTTTTAAAAAATACATTACAGTGACTACATTACAATTTAATCCTCTCCAAAAATCTTATTTTATTATATTACTACAAGTGCACCATACAATTATATATAAACCTTAACAAATTTGGATTGATTTACCTCGAAATTAATGTTCTCCGCAGCCGTTTGGTCCCTCTCGTCTCCAGGTAGTTTCCAACCTTATATTTTTTTTCTTCTTCTAAAATAACCTAACTGATTTGTTTTAATTATATAGTCAAATGGTAAGGGTTATTAAAAAAAGAATTTGACCCAATTATTATTCAAGTATATTAATTATAATATAGATATATGTATCAACTAAGTACTCCTAGTTATCAAATAGTTTAAAATACCTCTTTGAATTTTTCGGAAAGAGCCAAAATAGTCCTAGTTCTCAAAACGACCTAGCGGGTCGTTACATCAATAATCAATAATATATATAAATCTGAATCCAATCGCTGATGTGACACCTCTATATGACCTCCATTTGTTTCTTCTTTTTTTTTTTGTCTTTTTTTATTCTTTTCATAAAATATTTTTTTTATTAATTATAAAATTCAATCATATTTAATATTGTAATCATATGAAATGAGTTACAAAAAACCCCCATCTATTGACATTCTCTACTTAAATAGCATGTCTTTTCGATTCCCTTTTAACTATTTTATGACTTTTTATCTATAAATACCAATCATCTATGGAGATGTTGCATGTTCATTTCCATTTTTTCATTCTTTCTTTTTAGTAGTATAATCTTTTAATTTTATTTTCTTCATCTTTTTCTTCATCAACTCATGTAGTTACATAATCAAAAAAGAAGACATAGAAAAGATGATGTCACGATATGATTTTCACTTTGTTGAAGTGTGACGACCCAAAACCGAGCCGCGACTGGCACCCACACTTACCCTCCTATGTGAGCGAACCAACCAATCTAAACCCTAACATTTCGATATAATATCAACAGAAAGTAATGCGGAAGACTTAAACTCATTAATAAAATCAATTCAAAAACTATTATTATTCCCAAAATCTGGAAGTCATCATCACAAGAACATCTATCCTCAAATTACTAAACTAAGAGTATCTAAGAAAGCAAAAACAAATAAAAAGCTAGTCCATGCCGGAAGTTCAAGGCATCAAGACTTGAAGAAGAAGATCCAGTCCAAGCTAGAAGCATTAGCTCACCCTGAAGATCCGGTGTGACGAAGACTGGCTAGAATTACTGTTGAGTTGAAGACGACGGCACGTTTGCTGCACTCCACAAGTAACAAAGAAGAAAACATAAAAGTAGGGGTCAGTACAAAACACAAGTACTGAGTAGATATCATCGGCCAACTCAAAATAGAAAACAGTATATATCAGTCAATATCATAAATCAACTATAATACTCAACATGTAGCAACAACAAGTACTATAATCATCAATAAGTACTATCAAGTTCATCCATGAGGACTCAAGCCTCAATACCATACTCATTTGGGAATTAGGTTCATTAGATTGAGTATATTTATCATCTTTCAAGATTCATTATCTTTCTTCCTCTTGTGTCGGTACGTGACACTCCGCTCCATATACTATCCTGGTGTCGGAACGTGACACTCCGATCCATATTCTATCCTGGTGCCCGAACGTGGCACTCCGATCCTCATTCTATCCTGGTACCGGAACGTGGCATCCGATCCATATTCTATCCTGGTGTCGGAACGTGACACTCCGATCCTCATATACTATCCTGGTACCGGAACGTGGCACCCGATCCATATTCTATCCTGGTGTCGGAACGTGACACTCCGATCCTCATATACTATCCTGGTACCAGAACGTGGCACCCGATCCTCTATTTCTATCCTGGTACCGAAACGTGGCACCCGATCCTCTATTTCTATCCTGGTACCGGAACGTGGCACCCGATCCCCTAATTCATCAAGCCTTCTTTTATACCAAGGCATCATCAATCTCATTATATAATTTATCAAGCCTTCTTTTATACCAAGACATCATCAATCTCATTATATAATTTATCAAGCCTTCTTTTATACCAAGGCATCATCATTCTCATTAACAAGTGAATTAGGGTTTCTTTCAAGATTTTGGATTCAACAACTTCATCATGCTTAGTTTATCACAATTATATATAATCATATTCATGCAAGCATACAATTAAGCATATAGAAGGGCTTAGAATACTACCAATACATATCATTCGCTATTAAGAGTTTACTACGAATATCATAGAAAAACCATAACCTACCTCCACCGAAGATTAGTATTCAAGCAAGCAAATTTCTCCAAGCTGCGTTTCTTCTTCTCCCTCGTTCGATCCTCTCTCTCTCTCTCTCTCTTTGTTCTTTCTATTTTCTTTATTCAAACCCTCTTTCTTTTACCCTAATTAACATATAATTAAGTGTAAAAGATGACAATAATACCTCACTAATTAACTCAAAGTTACCTCTTTTATCCCCCAAGAAATTGAGTTATTAATATAAACCCACGAAATATATAATTGTAGCAGGAATAGTCCAAAACGTCCCTTTAAAACTTAACCAGAAATCCGACTCCGACTGGGATTACGCAACTTGTGATGGCCCGTCGTGCCTGCGACGGTCCGTCATGCAGGTTCGTCAGAGACTCGATTTCTTTAGGGAGTCTGTGACAGCCCGTCGTACCTACGACGGTCCGTCCTGCACTTCCGTCACGACGTTCAGAGAATCGTTCCCTGTACTAAATTCTCAAGAGTTGAAGTGTTTTGAAACGGGGGCTCACGACGGTTCGTCGTACCTGTGACGGTCCGTCCTGCAGGTCCGTCACAGAGTTCAGAGAGTCGATTTCAGCACCCAATTTCCTATTTTCTAAGTGTTATGGAACGAGACCCCCTCGACGGTCCGTCGTGCCCATGACGGTCCGTCGTGGTGTCCGTCGTATCAGCCAGTTTTTCCAGAAATAAAATCTGGTACTTAAAACGACTAAATAGGTCGTTACAATAGATACCAATTTACCCATCGTTCGTCCTCGAACGATCACAAGAAAAGAAACAAGGGCGAAAGGGAGTACCTGAATCCGTGAACAGATGTGGGTATTTTTCTTGCATCTCAACCTCCTTCTCCCAAGTGGCCTCTTCAACTGGTAGATTCTTCCATTGAACTTTGATGGATTCAATCTCCCTCGACCTCAACTTGCGAACTTCTCTATCTAAAATAGCAACCGGTTCCTCTTCATAAGTCAAATTCTCATCAAGCAGAACAGAATCCCAACGAATGATGTAGTTTCCATCCCCATGGTATCTTTTCAACATGGAAACATGAAATACCGGATGCACTCCGGACAGCCCTGGAGGCAAGGCTAATTCATAATCCACCTCCCCTACTCGCTTAAGTACTTCAAATGGTCCAATATACCTTGGACTTAGTTTACCCCTTTTACCAAACCGCATCACCCCTTTCATGGGTGAAACCTTCAACAAGACTTGTTCACCCTCCATGAACTCCAAGTCTCTAACTTTTCGATCCGCATATTCCTTTTGTCTACTTTGAGCCGCTAAAAGCTTTTCTTGAATAGCTTTCACCTTCTCCAAGGAATCCCTCAATAGATCAGTACCCCAAGGTCTAACCTCAAATGCATCAAACCAACCAATGGGAGACCTACATCTCCTCCCATACAATGCTTCAAATGGAGCCATGTCAATGCTGGACTGATAGCTATTATTGTATGAAAATTCCGCTAAGGGTAAGAAATTATCCCAATGGCCACCAAATTCTATCACACATGCACGAAGCATATCCTCCAACACTTGAATCGTTCGCTCAGACTGACCATCGGTTTGAGGATGAAATGCGGTACTAAGGTCCAATCTAGTACCTAATTCAGCATGCAATGTTCTCCAAAACTTAGAAGTAAACTGCGTACCTCTATCTGATATGATGGAGAGTGGAACCCCATGCAATCGAACGATTTCTGAGATGTAGATTTTGGCTAACTTCTCTGCATTGTAGGTCACCTTGACCGGAATGAAGTGAGCGACTTAGTTAATCTGTCCACAATTACCCAAATGGAATCAAATTTACCCAATGTCTTTGGAAGACCAATCACGAAGTCCATTGCGATTCTCTCCCACTTCCATTCAGGAATGGGCATTCTCTGAAGTGTTCCTCCGGGCCTCTGGTGTTCATACTTTACTTGTTGACAATTTGGACATTTGGCAACAAAATCAACAATGTCGCGCTTCGTTCTACTCCACTAAAAGTGTTGTTTTAGGTCGCGGTACATCTTGGTTGCACCAGGATGTATAGAATATCAAGAACTATGAGCCTCTGTAAGAATAGTGTGGATCAACTCATCAACACGGGGCACACATACCCTTCCCTTAATCCTCAAAACACCTTCCTCATCCATTATGGCCTCTTTAGCCTCTCCTCGCAACACCATATCCAAAATTCGGCTTAGTTTCCCATCATCAAACTGTTTTCCCTTGATCTTGTCAAGAAAAGAAGATCTCGCCTCCACACAGGCTAAAAATCCTCCCTTCTCATTTACTTCTAGCCTCATAAAGTCATTAGCCAGGTTTTGGATTTCTCTAGCCAATGGGCGTCTAGAAACTTGCAAATGAGCTAGACTTCCCATGCTTGCCTTTCTACTTAAGGCGTCTGCCACAACATTAGCCTTTCCCGGATGATACAGAATAGTGATATCGTAGTCCTTCAGTAGTTCCATCCATCTCCTCTGTCTTAAATTCAAATCCTTCTGAGTGAAGACATACTGTAGGCTACGATGGTCCGTATAGACTTAACATTTAACCCCATACAAATAGTGTCTCCATTGTTTTAGTGCAAATACTACCGCGGCCAACTCCAAATCATGGGTCGGATAGTTACGTTCATGCACCTTTAATTGCCTCGAAGCATAAGCAATCACATTCTTTTCTTGCATTAGCACTGCACCCAACCCAGAATAGGATGCATCACAATAAACAATGAAGTTCTTACCCTCTACTGGCAAGGTAAGGATTGGTGCAGTAGTCAACAAGGTCTTGAGTTTCTGAAAGCTTTCCTCACACTCATCCGACCATACAAATGGAACATTCTGCTTAGTCAAGTTCGTTAATTGGGAAGCAATAGAAGAGAATCCCTTGGCAAATCGGCGGTAGTAGCTAGCTAAACCAACAAAACTCCTTATTTCTGACACGTTTGTAGGTCTCACCCAATTCTTCACTGTCTCAATCTTAGATGGATCCACCATCACTCCATCCTTAGAAACTACGTGTCCCAAGATGGACACTGAATCTAGCCAAAACTCACACTTGGAGAATTTGGCATAAAGCTTCTTCTTCCTCAACAACTCTAATACAATTTTCAAATGCTCCTCATGTTCCTTCTTACTCTTTGAGTATATCAATATATCGTCAATAAATACGATCACAAAGAGATCCAGATATGGCTTGAAGATCCCGTTCATCAAGCTCATGAAAGCAGCAGGGGCATTCGTAAGACCAAAAGACATCACTACAAATTCGTAATGCTCATGCCTAGTTCGAAAAGCAGTCTTTGGCACATCCGTTGCCCGTATTTTCAATTGATGATAACCGGATCTCAAATCAATCTTAGAGAAGACACAAGCACCTTGTAACTGATCGAACAAGTCATCAATGCGAGGAATGGGATACTTGTTCTTAATAGTTACCTTGTTCAAGTGCCGGTAATCTATGCACATCCGAAAACTCCCATCCTTCTTCTTCACAAATAACACCGGAGCACCCCAAGGAGATGCACTCGGTCTAATGAAGCCTTTGCTCAACAACTCCTGAAGCTGGGCCTTTAACTCTCTTAACTCCGCGGGAGCCATTCTATAAGGGGGTATAGAAATGGGGCGAGTACCCGGTTCCAAATCGATGCAAAAATCAATATCTCTATCCGGTGGCATACCAGGAAGATCTGCAGGGAACACATCCAGAAACTCACGGACTACCGAAACCGACTCGATCGGAGGTACTTGGGTAGTGTCATCCCTGAGATGTGCCAAGAAAGCTAAACACCCTTTACTAACCATTCTCTTAGCACGAAGGAAGGAGATGATACGAACCGGAGTGGAAGTGTAGTCGCCCTCCCACACTAACTGATTTGTCCCATTCTTGGCTAACGTCACAGTTTTAGCATTACAATCCAAGATTGCAAAATTTGGAGAAAGCCAAGTCATACCCAGAATTACATCAAAGTCAACCATCTCTAAGATAACCAAATCTACATAAGTGTTGCTCCCCACAAAAGTCACCAAGCAAGACCTATATACTTTTTCAACTATCATAGACTCACCCACCGGAGTAGACACACGAATAGGTATGTCAAGCAATTCACAAGGTAAATTAAGACCAGTAGCAAATGAAGAAGATACATAAGAAAATGTGGATCCGGGATCAAACAATACAGAAGCCATGCAATCACAAACCAAAAGATTACCTGTGATGACAGTATCAGATGTCTCCGCTTCAGATCTCCCAGGGAAAGCGTAACAATGGGCCCCATTACTTGTCTGTCCGTTTCCCCTACCATGTTGTGTTGTAGTGGCTCCAGTTTGCCCATCACCTCTGCCGTTTTGGTGACCACCATTACCTCGGCCACCACGCCCTCCAGAATAACGGCCTCTACCATGACCACCTCTACCTCTGACTATGGGAGGTCTGTGACTCTGCCTTGGACAATACCTCTTAATGTGTCCAGTCTCCCCACATCCATAACACTCTCTGGATTCAAGCATCGGTCTCTCGGAGAAGTGTTGACCGGTCTGAGGTGGACCCCCAACTACAGTCTGTAGTGAAGACTGAATTGGTCGGGCCGAGTAACCTCCTGAGCCTTGCCCTCTGGATTAAGAACCATTAAACTCACCTCCCTTTTGAAACCTTTTTGATGACGATGTCGTTGTGAAGTCATCTGGCTTCACTCCCTCCACCTCTATCATGAAGTCTACCACTTCTTGGAAGGATTTTGCCGTAGCCGCTACCTGTAAGGCCGAGATCCGCAATTCTGACCTCAACCCTTTCACAAAACGCGAATCCGCTCTTGTGGACTGAAACAAATTTGGGTGGCATACCGGGATAATGCACGAAATTTAGCCTCATATGCATTAACCGTCATCCTACCTTGCTCTAGGCTCAAGAACTCATCTCTTTTCCTATCCCTCAAAGTCCGAGGGATATACTTCTCCATAAACAAGCTAGAGAATGATGCCCAAGTCATAGGTGGTGCCTCTGTTGGTTGACCCTCAACATGTGACCGCCACCACATTTTGGCGTTTCCTTGAAACTGATAACTTACGAACTCAACACCAAACCGTTCTACGATACCCATCTTGTGTAGTAGCTCATGACAGTCAACCAAAAAATTGTAAGCATCCTCAGATTCAGCACCCTTGAAGACTGGAGGTTTCAATTTCAAGAACTTACTGAAAAGTTCATGCTGATCATTTGTCATTATAGGCCCTGTAGTCAGACAAGGAAACGTGCCTATTTCCAATGAGGTATCCATGCGGGGAGCCATAGTAGCCGCATGTTGTACCTCCGGAACCTGAGGTGCTGGTGCAGAAAACACTGGAGGTGTCTGGCCTTGATCAGATAACCCACTAAGATAAGCAAGAACCTGATTGATCCTTTCTGGGGTAGGTTGGGGTGGCAGTTCCTCGTTCTGCACTTGTTCATTCTCCCCTTCCTCACCCTCTCTTATCACTTCCTCAGTCGGTGGAGGAGTCACCGCCCTAGTACCAGATGGGCTAGGTGCTTGTCCTCTTCCTCTAGAGGACGTCCTCCCACGACCTCTTCCACGGCCTCTCGCCGTTTCTCCTCTTCGAGCTACAGCCCCAGTGGCTGGCTCAGACGTTTCTTGTCTTGCCGGTGTTGGTGTTGGTGCAGTCGTTGCTCTAGTTCTAACCATCTGCGAAATAGAATGAAGATGGTCAGATACCAATTTGTATCACCTATATACCAATTGGATCCAAGTAATAGCACGAAAGAAAGAATGGAATTTTCCTAAAGTCTTATAGCCTCTGAAAGAAAAGTAAAGGCGTCCCCCTACCGTTCCTTAAGACCGTACTAGACTCGTTCTTGTGTGATGAGACCAACGAACCTAATGCTCTGATACCAAGTCTGTCACGACCCAAAACCGAGCCGCGACTGGCACCCACACTTACCCTCCTGTGTGAGCGAACCAACCAATCTAAACCCTAACATTTCGATATAATATCAACAGAAAGTAATGCGGAAGACTTAAACTCATTAATAAAATCAATTCGAAAACTATTATTATCCCCAAAATCTGGAAGTCATCATCACAAGAACATCTATCCTCAAATTACTAAACTAAGAGTATCTAAGAAAGCAAAAACAAATAAAAAGCTAGTCCATGCCGGAAGTTCAAGGCATCAAGACTTGAAGAAGAAGATCCAGTCCAAGCTAGAAGCATTAGCTCACCCTGAAGATCCGGTGTGACGAAGACAGGCTAGAATTACTGTTGAGTTGAAGACGACGGCACGTTTGCTGCACCCCACAAGTAACAAAGAAGAAAACATAAAAGTAGGGGTCAGTACAAAACACAAGTACTGAGTAGATATCATCGGCCAACTCAAAATAGAAAACAGTATATATCAGTCAATACCATAAATCAACTATAATACTCAACATGTAGCAACAACAAGTACTATAATCATCAATAAGTACTATCAAGTTCATCCATGAGGACTCAAGCCTCAATTCCATACTCATTTGGGAATTAGGTTCATTAGATTGAGTATATTTATCATCTTTCAAGATTCATTATCTTTCTTCCTCTTGTGTCGGTACGTGGCACTCCGCTCCATATACTATCCTGGTGTCGGAACGTGACACTCCGATCCATATTCTATCCTGGTGCCGGAACGTGGCACTGCGATCCTCATTCTATCCTGGTACCGGAACGTGGAACCCGATCCATATTCTATCCTGGTGTCGGAACGTGACACTCCGATCCTCATATACTATCCTGGTACCGGAATGTGGCACCCGATCCATATTCTATCCTGGTGTCGGAACGTGACACTCCGATCCTCATATACTATCCTAGTACCAGAACATGGCACCCGATCCTCTATTTCTATCCTGGTACCGAAACGTGGCACCCGATCCTCTATTTCTATCCTGGTACCGGAACGTGGCACCCGATCCCCCTTATTCATCAAGCCTTCTTTTATACCAAGGCATCATCAATCTCATTATATAATTTATCAAGCCTTCTTTTATACCAAGGCATCATCAATGTCATTATATAATTTATCAAGCCTTCTTTTATACCAAGGCATCATCAATCTCATTATATAATTTATCAAGCCTTCTTTTATACCAAGGCATCATCATTCTCATTTACAAGTGAATTAGGGTTTCTTTCAAGATTTTGGATTCAACAACTTCATCATGCTTAGTTTATCACAATTATATATAATCATATTCATGCAAGCATACAATTAAGCATATAGAAGGGTTTACAATACTACCAATACATGTCATTCGCTATTAAGAGTTTACTACGAATATCATAGAAAAACCATAACCTACCTCCACCGAAGATTAGTATTCAAGCAAGCAAATTTCTCCAAGCTGCGTTTCTTCTTCTCCCTCGTTCGATCCTCTCTCTCTCTCTCTCTGTTCTTTCTATTTGCTTTATTCAAACCCTCTTTCTTTTACCCTAATTAACATATAATTAAGTGTAAAAGATGACAATAATACCTTACTAATTAACTCAAAGTTACCTCTTTTATCCCCCAAGAAATTGAGTTATTAATATAAACCCACGAAATATATAATTGTAGCAGGAATAGTCCAAAACGTCCCTTTAAAACTTAACCAGAAATCCGACTCCGACTGGGATTACGCAACCTGTGACGGCCCGTCGTGCCTGCGACGGTCCGTCATGCAGGTTCGTCAGAGACTCTATTTCTTTAGGGAGTCTGTGACGGCCCGTCGTACCTACGACGGTCCGTCCTGCACTTCCGTCACGACGTTCAGAGAATCGTTCCCTGTACTAAATTCTCAAGAGTTGAAGTGTTTTGAAATGGGGGCTCACGACGGTTCGTCGTACCTGTGACGGTCCGTCCTGCAGGTCCGTCACAGAGTTCAAAGAGTCGATTTCAGCACCCAATTTCCTATTTTCTAAGTGTTATGGAACGAGACCCCCTCGACGGTCCGTCGTGCCCATGACGGTCCGTCGTGGTGTCCGTCGTATCAGCCAGTTTTTCTAGAAATAAAATCTGCTACTCAAAACAACTAAATAGGTCGTTACATGAAGATCATTGGTAGATTCTTGAAAGATTCATCGCATTATTTGGTACAAGTTCAACAAAATGAAGAAATAAACTTAATTATCTTGGAGATTCATGTATAGAGAGATGTAGTAGTATAAAAGTTTGATTGATTTTCAAACATTTTTAAGATTCATTGTTGTACTATTTTGATTTCAACTAATATTATTTTGTTCTCTTTTATTTTATTTCTTCATTTTGAACAAAAAAATGATTATTCCATTCATTGTTGTTGTTGTTGAAGATGAAAAGATGCACAATATATATATATATATATATATATATATATATATATATATATATATATATATATATATATATATCTAATTAATATTTTAGATTTTCCATGGTTGAATTAAAGGTATATTATCTATGGTACACTTTTTTAATATCTACTGAATATTTTTGTTCCTAAAATATATGATATGGTCTATTATATTAGTAATGAACCACATAATAAATGAATAAATATTTTTTTTAGTATTGAATATTTTTAATGATATATTCTTAAAACGAATTGCATAAAATGAGAAATAGAGAAATTATAAACAACTTGAATTTGTATAAAACGAGAAAGAGAGAAAGGCAAAAGAGATTTGGGAAGGAAATATTTGTATTGTATAATTATAACTGTATAGGACGATTATATATAATTTGAATTTGTATAAAATCAGAAAGAGAGAAAGGCAAAAGAGACTTGGACAAGGAATATACAATTGAGTCGAATTATTAAATAAAAAAGAGATAAATTGTATACAATTTAAATTTGTATAAAACGAGAAAGAGAGAAGGGCAAAAGAAACTGGGCATGGGAGTATGTTTATTGTATAATTTTAAGTGTTTAGGACGAAAATATATGTATTTGCATGTGTATATACAATTTTCTCTTGCTTTATACAAACAGAAACACAGTTTATACATTTCGTTTCTGTCAATTTTATGTATTTACATATGTATAAAATTGAAATCTCTCTGACTCTATATAAAATTAAAAATTTGTATTAGTGGAACTATATATTATAATTTAAAAATTTGTGTATAATTAAAATCTATATTAGTGGAAACTATATATATATGTTTTAAGAAACTTCGGATTTGGAGAGATTTTAGAAAAAATTAAAAGATATTTGGAGAGTAAAGATAACTAACGGATTTGTATAAAAATAGAGGGTGAGCCCCAACCAATTAAAAATAATTGATTTGGGAAGAAATTTTAGGAATAACTGAAAGAAAATGGGAGAGAAAATATGGGGAATGCATTTGTATAAAAATAAATCTTTCGCTATTTTTAAATGTGTGGGTCCGAACCAAATGATAAAAATTGTGCGACATTTTCTTTGGAATACAAATGAATCAAACAGTAGCTATAGGATCTATTTTTATTTAAATGCTTGTTATCATGGAGAAATTTCCCTTTCTATCATAAGATTGTAATATTCGGCCCGTAAATGTTTGTTATCATGGAGAAATTTCCCTTTCTATCATAAGATTGTAATATTCGGCCCGTAAATAGGCATTTCATTATATATATATATATATATAATATATATATATATATATATATATATTATATATATATATATATATATATATATATATATATAAAGGAGAAACATAGATGAAGTGATATGATATCTCTCTATGGTCTCCATCCACATTTTTTTTGGTTTTTTCATATTTAAACTAATTATTGTATTATTAAAATAAATTCATTTATTTAGAAATAAATATTTTATTAATAGAGGAATATTTACAAAAAAAAACTCTTCATATTCTTTTATTTGTTTGCCTTACTTTTAACTATTAAATGATAATATTATTTATTATGTAATATTATAAGTATTTTTCTCTTTATTATGAAATTTATTCATGAGTTATACTCATGACTTACACCTTTTTATTTTTTTTATTTTAATAATATTCATAACTCCCATAATTTTTACGTCCATAACCTCTAAACTTAAATTTATTAGTTTACAATGTCTTTGTTGGGATGTATACTATTAACCATATGTTAAGAAATAATACTTAATAGAAAATAAACATTTGCTCAATTTCAATAGATCATATATTCGTTTATGGTGTCTATTTACTTATATAGTAGATGATTTAGTGTGTAGAGTTTTAGCTTATACACAGAGGATTAAATCATCGGTTCTTATAAGAATAAAGTTTTTCAGTTCACAATCTAGGATGGAGATTGGACATGCCATCGGGTGCGATTGTAGCACAAGATTATATGTAATTTATCCTGATTACGGGACGGTATAGTTCCAACTTCTTGTGCTTGTACATTTTGTATTTATTGAACGGGACCGAGTAGAGATAGTTGTTTTAGAGTGACAGATAAAAACATATTCTCTAAACTATTAAATGTACTTATATTCTTAATCCTAATACAACTATTATGATCTGTATATATTAATTATCGCTTTGAATTATTAAAAGGTGAGATTCTAAAATAGGTCAATATGCCTGGTAAGTTGGATGATAATAATATATATATTGGTGAAATAATAAGTTAGTTGATGAAATTCATATCTCGTTATAGAGATTGATTGATATGCCTCTTCGAGAATATTATAAGTTTTCATCGTGTTAAATCTTGCTACTGGATTTATAAATTCGACACATGAAATAAGTTAAATAGTGCTCTAAAGTAAATTAATCATTAAATAAATTCGTTTGTAATTTAATTTATTGATTAGTGTATGAAATCTTTAACATAGGAATTACATAAGTATTTAATGGGGAATTATGAAATATAAATAGAGGAGTGCAATTACGAACTTCTAGTGGAATGATTTGTAATTTATTATGCTAAGAATGATCCAAATTAATTATTTGGAATCATTTCCATAATAGGAAGTCTCTATTTTCAATTATGTGGTCCCGATAGTGCCCATATTTAACTAGAACGCAGAATCCTATTTCTATGCAAAAAAGAAAGAATAATATGGGTTTTTCGAGTCTTCTAGAAAAATAAGGTTTTCTAGTCTTCTAGAAAGACAAGGTGTCACATCCGGGGAGCACCCCCTTAGACGTAACTGGCGTCGTCGTCCTCTTTGAGGACTAAGACTAGCCTTTTAGCATACATCATTACATTTCATAGGTTAAAAATACGGAAAATTTAAATTTTTCATTACTTCTACATTGCAGTTTAGATAGACCTCTACATACGCATAATAGTTATATCGAGTATACATAGGCCCTTCGTATATGAAGATTACTTAGTGTTATTTATAGTTTTGATGATTTGACAAACTTAGGGACCTCATAAAGGTACCGGGTTTCTTACTTGAGTATTGCAGGTTCTTACTTGAGTATTGCAGGTTTCTTATTTGAGTATTGCAGATGAAACAAACCCAGGGACCTAGTAGAGGTACCAAGCTCTCATGATGATGAGCCAGTCGATTGCCAGCTGGAGACGGTACAGAAAGTAGGTGCACACTTCCCGATGGCGTCAGAAAGTGTGACTTTTCCAACCAATGGCAAAGAAGTTTAAAAAAGTGACTTGTCTATACAAAAGACACTTTCCTAAACATTTTTGGTAGTTTTTGCAACTTGAGAGAAACCTCTTTAAGAACACTTGCAAAGGCTACTAGAAAACAAAAGGCAGAATTATTCCAAGAACAAAAACAATCTCTAGAGCTTTTCGTATAGTTGTTTAGGAATACATTCTCTTGTTCTTAACCTGTAAACTATTCCTGAATCTATAAAGGAATCAGTGTGTGGTGTTTGAAAGTCTATGTTGTCCAGGTGGGATAGCTTAGTTGTGTCACGACCCAAAAATGGACGTGATGGCACTCGTCTTATCCCACCAAGACAAGTAAGCCTAAAACTCAACTATTACAATAAAAATGCGGAAAATTTACTATTAACTTACATTATACCCCAAAACCTGGTTGTCACGTGTACAAGCCTCTAAAGTATTACAATCGGATCAAAAGAAAATATAAGTCTCATATGATATTGTTTCTAGAGTAGAACAAAATCATAAACAAGAGTAAGGAGGGATGCTGAGATGACCAACAACTACCTCACAAAATCTCCAGGAAGCCTCGGAAAAGAAGAGAATGACAAGTACAACAAAAATCCAGGCTTATAACCTACAAAAATTTGTAGAAGCGAGGGGTGAGTACCAAACCACACGGTACTCAACAAGTAAACCTCTAAACACAAGCTAAGGGGATGAAATACGGGTACTCCTACCACCCCCAAACGAACCTCCACAACTACAACCTGCATTAAAATCAACCCAACCTAACAGCTCACAGCTTACATAGCACGTAGCTCAACAACAACACTTAGACAAATTACTTATCCACAACAACAACACTTTACCAAATTACATATCCTCAACAACAATACTTCAACAAATTACATATCCGCATTAACAACTTCAATATTGATCAATCACAAGTTTCACAGAGAGGCAATCAGAAGATCAACAGAACACGATACCATGTTTACTAATGATAAGTATGTGCAATGCAATGGAATGCAATGTCAAGTATAATGATGCATGTCTGACCTAGTGATACACACCCGCTGTCCCTCAGTCCGGGACCCATGGGGGACATATCTGTCCATGCATCTGTCGCGGCGCACGACACGACCCTCGATAATAGTAACCATCGCGGCGTGCGATACGTCCCTCAAAATATAGTATCCATCGCGGCGCGCGATACGTCCCTCGAAATATAGTATCCATCGCGGCGCGCGATACGTCCCTCGAAATATAGTATCCATCGCGGCGCGCGATACGTCCCTCGAAATGGTACATCCTCTTTAAGTTATCATTCTTTCTCAATGCACATAACACTTTCACAACCATGTCTCAGAATAATGCAATGACATGTTCACACAAATAATGAGGAGATGACCATTTTCATAACATTGCACAGTTCACAACCAGACAAACATAAAGTTACATCAACAATGATTCAACAAGACTTCAACCCTTTCTCAACACAACACACATAAACAATTAATCACATTGCCTTTTGTTATCCCCCATTCTTTTCATCATTAGAATTAGTCAATGTGGACAAGTCAGCCCATCACCAATCCCGTTACTTCCAAACATATACCACAAGGACACACACGCATTTCATACACTTAACAAGAGTTTAGAAATCCACTTGCCTCAAATAGTCAAACAATGACTCTAGAACTTGAGCCTTCTCTTTTCGTTGAGCTTCCAAATCAATGCAATCTATTCAAGTACATATTCACTATAAGATTTCAAAGCTTACAACATCCCTATTATTATAGGTTTAGCCTAGACCCAAAAGATCACCCAAATCTATGATCAAGTTTCTAAGTTTCAAGCTTAAAGTTAAGTTCCAACTCTTGTCCAATATCATAATTCAAATGGTATGTATATGATATGATAGATATAATATTTAATTACCTATCTCAATATGTCAAAACTTAACTCAAAGTGTGATAATAATAATAAAATTAAGTCAAGTTACCAATCACCCACGGATAGAACACCACCTCCGAACCTAAAGATCCATCCGTCTTTATCGTATCTCCAATTCTATCAATCATTACATATCCTTTATTAATTAAATTATCAATAATCAAATCATCTACCCAATATAATAATTTGATGATTTTAAGACATTTCAAAAAAAAGAAGAAAAAAAAATAAAATAAACACAAACAGTAAGTTAATAATCTTCTTCACTCTTTAGTTTAAAATATATTGCCCCTACATCAATCATTGGCAACATGATTACCCAATGATTTGGAAACAATTGTTATATCACAAAATCCAAAGAACAATTATATTCCATCGTAAATTCAACAATATTATATTAAATAGTGTTCCATTAATGTCTAACCAAAATTTTATATTACAAAATTCAAGATTTGCACATGGTGATGAAAAATTGCTAACAATTCTTACCTGTATTCGATGCCCTCGCCTCCGACGCAACCCAGCTCAGGTAATTTCCCCCTTCTTATTATCTTTATTTATTTTGATATATATAAATAATAAACCCTACTACTTATTTAGTATATAAGGGTCAAATAGTATTGAATTTTAAATAATTTATCACTTTAGCCCATTAACTATTGATTCAGTCCATTATCTACAATTACCCATCAATTAATTAACTCAATTTAAATGTATAGTTCAAGATTCTCAAAAAGAATGTACGGGTCATTACATTATCCACCACTAAAAATCATGTTCGTCCTCGAACATAAGGAAGAAGAAGAAAGAATAACCAACGTTACCATAAGTCTAAGTTATGACCTACCAGTCGATGTTCATCTCTCTAGGTGAGCTCATCCTTAAGACCATTCCCTCACGATCAACTACCAAGAAATGAACTTTCAACTAAAACTTTTGGAGATTTTTATATCAAGAGTGATTATCAAGCCACAAACTAACCAATGAACTCAATATAAATTGAAACCTACTAGACCATAATACATCCATCAAGACAAATCTTTTCTCACATAACCGAAATAACATTCCGAAAAGATACCAACTACTACCAGAAGTGAACTTTAGCTAAGAACCACACTCATAACATACAAGCCACCGCATATCTTATCAAGATTTCCTTTCCACAACACAATCTTCCCACAAACTTAAGTTATAAAAGTTTGATGTTTAGACATCGAATACTCACCAAGGGATAATCAAACATATCTAATCCAAAGAAGAACAAGATCAAGTATGCACCCTACAAATGGTACACGCTAGGATGCATAACCTTTTACAACACTGTCGGATAACCGTAACTATTCACAAAAGCTCTTTTGTAAGTTCCCATAAGCAAGGTTGTACATATAAAAATAATGATATATTTCTAATTTTTCAAACAACATCAAATATGTCATAACTGAAGTGAACAAGTCTAACCAAGGATCCTACCTTATCAAGAAGATATAAGAGGATCGGTACATCCGATCCACCACTAGAAATCCACCCATATATGTAGAAAAACACACGAGTATATGGAATGAATCACACTCTAAACCTTTTTTTTTTAACGAAGTAGGTGGTTACCTAAAAATGTACAAAATCAAGGCCGGATAACATAAGATACTCTTTTTATAGTAAACATATCAAACAATTATAGTTATATGACTCTATATCAGATTTTTTTTAGCTGCCCACATTCGACTAGCCTGATATCATTACAATCTCACATACTCGATTGTCAAACTCCACATACTTCTCACAATATTCCATCGAAGTCAACACTCTTAATATCAACAAACATCATAACCACAACATTCATTTACCTTACTCTCAAACTATCACTAGTTTCAAAGTATTCTTAGCAAATAAATTATAACCTCCAAAAATATTGAACTATGACTTTCTCTCTCTCTCTCTTTCAATTTAAGTATCACATAATAAATAAGAGTCTCATCCAAGGGTGATAACACAAATTTCAATCCCCTAAAATCCTCCTTAAATTATGTAAAAGGTCCACACCGTTAAACATCAATAAGTTACCTATCATAATTTGAACAATCTAGCTCAACATAACTACATAGAATCTCTCCTACATAGTTGTTTGTCACCCAAACAAAAACTCAATCTTGAGAAAAGTCTATGATAAATTATTTTTTTTAGTATGTTTGTACTGAACTAGTTCACATCTCAGAATTATACTAAACTCATAGGCAAAAATTAATTAATCCTTCAAATAAAAACCAAGAATTTATATGAAAGGTCTTATTACTTTCTTTTTTTAAAATTATTCCCATGACACAAAGTTCTAAGTATCTTGAACTCTTCAATACACCAAACTCATGTTCCTTTGGTTGACTCGCTCACCAATCTCCCTTCCTTAGGTATTTTGAAAGTCAAAATAACACACTTTATGACTCAAAACATATACCAAATTTCCAAATGCTCAACATTCACTATGATTGATCATTTCTTACCTTACCAATCCACACCTTGAAAAAACATACTACCACAAACATAAAATCACCATGAAAAACTTAAATTTTATCCCAACCATGTGATACGATTCTATTATCAATCAACATTTGCTCATACATAGGAGATCTTTATGAATCCACATATCTTAACCTATTATTTATTGCCTCTTCATTGATCTTACCATATCCTTCTTTAAAAGTTCAACTGTACCAGTTATCAAACTCAAATTCATAAGATGTTATCTCCATACTCGAGTCAAACATGTATAGACTTCTTTCTCAAGGCTTACCAATTGTTTTTAACCAATCTGATGAACTTGTGACACTATTATCATAAGTAGAGCAAAATAGATGAAAACAATGTGTATCATAACCCAATTATCAACCTCTCTGAAAATACCTCCTTAGCCCTTACAATCAGAAAAAAATACTTTTGTTCTCACCTCTTTCCGAAGGTTAAATTACATCTTACTAATTCTTTGCATTTATGACTTTAATTCCTTTCTATTCTGTTCAAGCGATGCCTCAACAACTCCTATAACTTTTCATGCCATCAAGCTACTCACCAAATAGTATCAAACCACAACCTTAACTACTCGCAAGTCACCATTATAATACAAAATTCATTTAACCAACAATTTTTATTATATAGATGCATCTCAATCACAATCCA
The DNA here is from genome assembly GCA_027705065.1 of Solanum peruvianum. Taxonomy (NCBI): domain Eukaryota; kingdom Viridiplantae; phylum Streptophyta; class Magnoliopsida; order Solanales; family Solanaceae; genus Solanum; species Solanum peruvianum. Next base: position 244,033 of record JAKWJD010001756.1, on the reverse strand, counting down.
TAACGAACTCTTATTACCATCATGCTCAATTAGCTCTTATCATCATCATGAAGCAAACATTTTCATTAATGTGACACCTCAAACTCGGTTATATTCATCAAATCCAAAGGACTATCCCACTTTTATATGCACTTCTTACAAAAATCTTCAATTACCTTTACACAAGTATATTCTTTGGGACTTTCTTTATCCATCAGCTCGAAATTTTGGTATCCATCTATTCCATTGGACCTTAAAAAGAAATCACCGTCCTCATTTAGGATCCTTTGAATACACTTTTAATCTTAAAGCATTAATATCGTATCAACGATCCACCACTAAATGCTTCCTTATAAATAATGCTTAACTCTTTCGTATGTATTAACAAGCTATTTGGTTTCTCAAATGTGAATACAACATTGAATCTCATTATATGAACATGTAATACAATTGATAACTCTTTAAGTGGTTTGTAATCGCACTTGACATCAACATATCCATTTTCATGTACCATTAGTATCACCTTATGAAATCTGTTAAATCCACCACTAGGACACATCATACCTATCGAGAATATTGTACCCAAATAACCTACACATTTCTGTCTCATTAAGAAACTAACATACACTATCAAATCTTTTCGGCCTATCATCCAAAGCGATTTGCATCTCTTTGTAGATCAGGTCAATAACAAAAGTAACACACTCCATAACTCTAACAAAGTAAGCATCAATATTGTTATGGTACAAATTCTAACCTTAATTGATGCATCATTATTATCATCATTTTCTAAGCAACTCATTCATGTTATGATAACTTTACTAATTGCAGTTTACAAAAGCACATGTCCATTATCAGTCTCTCCCTTTAATCATTTAGCTTTCAATGTTTAAATCACTCTAATTATTTTACATACCACACAAGAACTATTAACTTTACAAGGGTAACTAATCTCACACAGCCCATTGAAATTGTTGAACTTTTTAAATCTAATCACACATTTTTTTTCATAAGTATATCATTTTCACCTTAATACCAGAGCTAACATAAAACCAATACACGACATGCCAATGATTCACAAAAGGAACTACGCACGAGTCATCACATAAATGAGAGCGAATGGAGTGAAGCGATAAGAATCAAAATGGGACCAAGTACGCACAATAGAGATCCAAGAAGTGAAAATATTTCCTAAAAGTCACTACAGCTTCTCGAAGATAGGTACAGACGTCTCCGTACCGATCCTTGAGACGCTATTTAGACTCAACTTGTACACACGTGAGACCTATGAACCTGGGCTCTGATACCATTTTGTCACGACCCAAAAATGGACGTGATGGCACTCGTCTTATCCCACCAAGACAAGTAAGCCTAAAACTCAACTATTACAATAAAAATGCGGAAAATTTACTATTAACTTACATTATACCCCAAAACCTGGTTGTCACGTGTACAAGCCTCTAAAGTATTACAATCGGATCAAAAGAAAATATAAGTCTCATATGATATTGTTTCTAGAGTAGAACAAAATCATAAACAAGAGTAAGGAGGGATGCTGAGATGACCAACAACTACCTCACAAAATCTCCAGGAAGCCTCGGAAAAGAAGAGAATGACAAGTACAACAAAAATCCAGGCTTATAACCTACAAAAATTTGTAGAAGCAAGGGGTGAGTACCAAACCACACGGTACTCAACAAGTAAACCTCTAAACACAAGCTAAGGGGATGAAATACGGGTACTCCTACCACCCCCAAACGAACCTCCACAACTACAACCTGCATTAAAATCAACCCAACCTAACAGCTCACAGCTTACATAGCACGTAGCTCAACAACAACACTTAGACAAATTACTTATCCACAACAACAACACTTTAACAAATTACATATCCTCTACAACAATACTTCAACAAATTACATATCCGCATTAACAACTTCAATATTGATCAATCACAAGTTTCACAGAGAGGCAATCAGAAGATCAACAGAACACGATACCAAGTTCACTAATGATAAGTATGTGCAATGCAATGGAATGCAATGTCAAGTATAATGATGCATGTCTGACCTAGTGATACACACCCGCTGTCTCTCAGTCCGGGACCCATGGGGGACATATCTGTCCATGCATCTGTCGCGGCGCACGACACGACCTTCGATAATAGTAACCATCGCGGCGCGCGATACGTCCCTCGAAATATAGTATCCATCGCGGCGCGCGATACGTCCCTCGAAATATAGTATCCATCGCGGCGCGCGATACGTCCCTCGAAATATAGTATCCACCGCGGCGCGCGATACGTCCCTCGAAATGGTACATCCTCTTTAAGTTATCATTCTTTCTTAATGCACATAACACTTTCACAACCATGTCTCAGAATAATGCAATGACATGTTCACACAAATAATGAGGAGATGACCATTTTCATAACATTGCATAGTTCACAACCAGACAAACATAAAGTTACATCAACAATGATTCAACAAGACTTCAACCCTTTCTCAACACAACACACATAAACAATTAATCACATTGCCTTTTGTTATCCCCATTCTTTTCATCATTAGAATTAGTCAATGTGGACAAGTCAACCCATCACCAATCCCGTTACTTCCAATCATATACCACAAGGACATACACACATTTCATACACTTAACAAGAGTTTATAAATCCACTTGCCTCAAATAGTCAAACAATGACTCTAGAACTTGAGCCTTCTCTTTTCGTTGAGCTTCCAAATCAATGCAATCTATTCAAGTACATATTCACTATAAGATTTCAAAGCTTACAACATCCCTATTATTATAGGTTTAGCCTAGACCCAAAAGATCACCCAAATCTATGATCAAGTTTCTAAGTTTCAAGCTTAAAGTTAAGTTCCAACTCTTGTCCAATATCATAATTCAAATGGTATGTATATGATATGATAGATATAATATTTAATTACCTATCTCAATATGTCAAAACTTAACTGAAAGTGTGATAATAATAATAAAATTAAGTCAAGTTACCAATCACCCACGGATAGAACACCACCTCCGAACCTAAAGATCCATCTGTCTTCATCGTATCTCCAATTCTATCAATCATTACATATCCTTTATTAATTAAATTATCAATAATCAAATCATCTACCCAATATAATAATTTGATGATTTTAAGACATTTAAAAAAAAAGAAGAAAAAAAAATAAAATAAACACAAACAGTAAGTTAATAATCTTCTTCACTCTTTGGTTTAAAATATATTGCCCCTACATCAATCATTGGCAACATTATTACCCAATGATTTGGAAACAATTGTTATATCACAAAATCCAAAGAACAATTATATTCCATTGTAAATTCAATAATATTATATTAAATAGTGTTCCATTAATGTCTAACCAAAATTTTATATTACAAAATTCAAGATTTGCACATGGTGATGAAAAATTGCTAACAATTCTTACCTGTATTCGATGCCCTCGCCTCCGACGCAACCCAGCTCAGGTAATTTCCCCCCTTCTTATTATCTTTATTTATTTTGATATATATAAATAATAAACCCTACTACTTATTTAGTATATAAGGGTCAAATAGTATTGAATTTTAAATAATTTATCACTTTAGCCCATTAACTATTGATTCAGTCCATTATCTACAATTACCCATCAATTAATTAACTCAATTTAAACATATAGTTCAAGATTCTCAAAAATAATGTACGGGTCATTACAAGTTGGTAGATAGTTTTCTACTTAGGCTTGTTAAGCAATAGGGACTATTGATTAAACGTGAGATTAAAAACTTATTCTCACATTTGTTGTAATTGTGTTTTACTTTTGCTTTTGAAGATTAGTGAAAACGATTGAAAATCCTGTGAAATAGGTCGTGGTTTTACTCCCTTAAGCAAGGAGGTTTCCACGTAAAATCATTATGTTGATTTTACTGCATTTAACTTTCTGGTATTTTCTGGAGTAAAGTAAGGGACCTGGTCCATTACTTGTTAAGTGAAGGCACATATTCTAGCAAGTGGTATCAGAGCAGGCACTTCTATTTGGTTAACACCAAGGAAGTGATATTTGCTCTAGAATGGCAGCTCCATTTAACCTCGAAGAAGGTCAGTCGTCACACAGACCTCCTCGTTTCAATGGACATTTCTACAGTTGGTGGAAAGTTAGAATGCACGATTACCTCATGGCTGAAGATAGCGAGTTATGGGATATTGTACTGGATGGACCATTTGTTCCAACTATGGAAGAAAAGGATGGAGAGAAGACTATTCTTGTTCCAAAGCCTAGGCAGAAATATGACGAAGCTGACAGGAAAAAGATTGAAAAAGGGTTCAAATCTAAAACTCTTCTTGTATGTGGGATGAGACCTGATGAGTACAACAGAGTGTTAGCCTGTGAGTCTGCTAAGGAAATTTGGGACTGCTTGAAGACTGTACATGAAGGAACTTAGCAAGTCAAAGAATCTAAGATTGACATGCTTACCTCACTGTATGAGAACTTAAAAATGAAGGAAGGAGAAACAATACATGACATGTTCACCAAGTTGTCTTCCATTACAAATGAGCTGCGAAGTCTGGGTGAACCTATAAGCATGACAAAACAAGTCAGAAAAGTGCTTTGAATCCTTCCAAAGTCTTGGGAGAGCAAGGTTAATGCCATTACAGAAGCCAAGGATTTGAAGGTGCTGACTATGGATGCTTTGATTGGTAATCTGAAGACACATGAGATGAATCGAAACTACGATTTGTCAAAGAAGGAAGCCAAGAAGGACAAGTCATAGATGCTGAAGTATAAATCAGATGAAGATTCCAGTGATGATGATATGGCATATCTCATCAGTAGATTTCAAAAAATTGTAAGGAAAAACAAAGTTTATAAAAGAGGAACAAACGGTACTCGAAATGCTGCTCACGGTGATACTTGCTACAAGTGTGGAAAAGCTGGGCACTTCATCAGAGAGTGTCCTTTGCTCAAGAATGAAAACAAGGAACATCAAAAACACAGGAGTGACAAAGAGAATAGAAGGGACCTGGTACTTGGCAACAGAGATCGAAAAGATGCTGCTGATATGGTTGTCAAAAAGGCTCTTGCTGCATGGGGGGATTCTTCAAGTGATTCAGAAGACCCCGATGAGCCAAAAGATGTGTCCATGGTTGCTGTGAATGAGGAGGAAACTGTCTTTAATGAAATGTTTGCTCTCATGGCTCACACAGAAAATCAAGAAGAGGACAATCAGGTAACTCTTCTAGATATGAAAAATGACTTGGATAAATATTCTCTTAAAAAATTAAGAACTTTGGAAAAAGTCATGATTGATTCTGTGATAGAGTTAACATCTGAAAGAGACACCATGAATGCTGAACTTGACAGTTTAACTGAAAACAAAGTTAAAGTTGAAGAGAAAATGTCAAGAATGGTGTCTCTAGAGTCAAATAACTCTGAACTTAAGAACCAGTTGAACCAGATTACTAAAGAAGCTGAAAAGCGGAATGGAATGTCAAATAGTTTGCAAGCTGAAATTCAAGAAAAATTGAAAAACTCTGAGAAAAACCTTGGTCTGTCACTTGAAAAGAGTAACAAATTAGAACAGGATATTGTGAAACTTAAGGAAGAACTTGAAAAATCCCTTAAGTAGACCAAATCCTCAAAGTTACTGTCAAATGCAACAAATCAGAGTAATTTCAATAAGAAAGGACTAGGAAGTCTGAACATAAGTCCTCCTTATAATCCTCACAGTAAGTATGTGTTTGTGTCTGACAATCTGCTGTGTCTTCATTGTGGTAAGAATGGACATTTGAAGGATGAGTGTGCTAGCTGGAGAAACTCCTGTGAAAGGTTCTCTAATTATGATGAAAGGCAAAATTTACCAAAAGAGAGACCTGGTCCTCCAAAGCATGTTTCAACTCACAGATTTTCAAAGAAAAATTCTGTCCCTGCTCCTATGTCCTTTGTCAGAAAGCTTCAAAATCTGCCATACTGGACTAAATACAATCTAATCACTCCTTTGTCTGCCTACTGGGATCTCAAGCTGAAATGGGTTCCCAAGCTAAATAAGTGACTTTTGGTGCAGGTGAGTGAGAGGAGCAGCAGTCAATGTTGGTATATGGATAGTGGTTGCTCTAAGCATATGACTGGTGATGTAAAGAACTTCCTCTAACTCAAGACCCTCCAAGGAGGAGGTGTCTCATTTGGTGATGGCAAGAAGGGGTACATTTTGGGAGTTGGCAAAGTAGGAAGATCTCTTGAAGATTCAATTGACAATGTTTACCATGTGGATGGGTTGAAGTACAGCTTGTTGAGTGTGTCACAAATCTGTGACAAAGGAAATGAGGTCAAAATCACTTCTGAGAAATGCACTGTGGTGAGTCTAACTACAAACAAGGTAATTATCACTGCACACAGAAGTAAAAATATGTATGTGGCAAACTTAGAAACGTCTCATGGAGATGACTTAACATGTCTTAGTGCTCAGAATGAGAATGATGATCTCTGGCATCGTAGGCTGGGGAATGTAAGCTCATTTTTATTGAACAAACTGATTTCTATGGACCTGGTCCGAGGTCTGCCTAAACTGAAGTTTGCTGAAAATAAAATCTGTGAAGCTTGTGTTAAAGGAAAACATATCAGGTCATCCTTTAAGCCCAAAAATCAAGTAACATCATCAAGAACACTAGAGCTTCTTCATATGGACCTGTGTGGACCCTTGAAGGTTCAAAGCAGAAATGGCAAGAAGTAGATTTTGGTGATTGTTGATGATTACTCAAGATACACCTGGAAAAGATTCTTGAGATCAAAGGCAGACACAGCTGAAGAGTTGGTGGTATTCTTCAAAATGATTCAAACCAAATTGAATCAAGTTATTTGAAGCATTCGATCTGATCATGGCACAGAGTTTTAGAACTCAACACTGGATAGATTCTGTATGGAAAATGGTACGAGCCACAATTTCTCTGCTCCAAGAACTCCTCAACAAAATGGAGTAGTGGAAAGAAAGAACAGAACCTTGGTGAACATTGCCAGAACTATGATTATTGAATCAAATCTAATGTTACCAACAGGTGTCTAATAAGAGTTGTCTTGAATAAGACTCCATATGAACTGCTCAACAACAGAAAGCCAATGCTGAGCTATCTTAGAGAATTTGGATGCAGATGTTTTGTGCTGAATAATGGGAAGGATGATCTGGGAAAATTTGATCCCAGAAGTGATGAAGGAGTATTTGTTGGATATTCTTCATCCAACAAGGCCTACAGAATATTCAACAAACGAACTCAATGCATTGAGGAAAGCATTCATGTTGTATTTGATGAAGATGTAAGCTTGAAGAATGATGGATCAAATGATGATGACGATGTGCTGAAAATGCTCAAATCAAAGAAGATTGAAGGTGGTGAAGCTGATGCAGATCAACAACTGAAAAATGATTGTGATGATCAGAATCATAGTCTACCTGAAGAGGATGCTGAGGTTGAACAGGATGATATGGTACCTGGTACTACTCAAAACTCCAGCCAGAGTACATCAGACTCCCCAGAAGATGATGTCACTCTCGATGAAGAAGAACATGCTGATCAGCCAAATCAGTCCGCTACAAAGTCAGGATGGAAGCATAGTTCATCACATCCTCTTGATAATCTCATTTCTCCTTTGAATTTTGGAATTCATACTAGATTAAAAACAAGAAATCTAGTTGCATTCTCAGCATTCATTTCATCTATTGAGCCCAAGAATTTTAAAGAAGCATTAGTTGATGCAGACTGGATCAATTCTATACAAGAAGAACTCCATCAGTTTGAAAGAAGTAAGGTATGGTACCTGGTTCCTCGACCTGAAGGCAGAATAGTAATAGGAACTAGGTGGGTATTCAGAAACAAGCTTGATGAAAATGGAGTGATTACTATAAATAAATCCAGGTTGGTGGTGCAAGGATACAATCAAGAAAAAGGAATAGACTATGATGAGACTTTTGCACTTGTTGCCAGAATGGAAGCTATTAGAATTTTAATAGCTTTTGCTGGCTTTATGGGGTTTAAGCTGTATCAAATGGATGTGAAGAGTGCATTTCTGAATGGAGATATCAAAGAGGAGGTGTTTGTCAAGCAACCTCCTGGTTTTGAAGATGCAGAGCTACCAAATCATGTGTTCATACTGAATAAGGCACTATATGGTCTGAAGCAAGCTCCAAGAGCATGGTATGAAAGGCTGTCAAAGTTTCTGCTAAAGAATGGGTTCAAAAGAGGCAAGATAGACAATACTTTGTTCTTATTAAAAATAGAACAAGAATTGCTTATCAGTCAAGTCTATGTGGATGACATAATTTTTGGAGCTACTTCAGAACATCTCTGTGAATAATTCTCATCACTAATGGGAAAGGAGTTTGAAATGAGTATGATGGGTGAATTGACATTCTTCCTGGGTCTGCAAATCAAGCAATCATCCAATGGTATTTCAATATGTCAGGAGAAGTACATTAAGGAGCTGCTGAAGAAATTCAATATGTTTGATTCTAAACCTATTAATACTCCTATGGGAACAAATTCCAAGATGATAGTAGAGGAATCTGATCCTCTTGTGAATCAAACAATGTACAGGGGAATCATTGGATCCTTGTTATATGTGACTGCTAGCAGGCCTGATATTGTGTATAGTGTTGGAATGTGTGCCAGGTTTCAAGCATGTCCTCGTGATTCACACTTGAAGGCTACAAAACGTATTCTCAGATACTTGAAGAAAACAGCGGACCTGGTTCTCTTCTATCCTGCAGGTGATACTTTTGATCTAGTTGGTTTTGCAGATGCTGATTTTGCTGGTTATCAAGTTGACAGGAAGAACACCTCTGGGATGGCTCATTTCCTTGGATCATCACTTATCTCTTAGGGTACCAAGAAACAGAACTCTGTGGCTCTTTCAACTGCTGAAGCTGAATATGTAGCTGCTCCAACTTGTTGTTCTTAGTTGTTGTGGATCAGGCAACACTTGAAAGATTTCGGGATTCACATCAAAGCAATTCCTCTTATGTGTGACAATACTAGTGCTGTTAGCATGGGAAAGAATCCAGTTCACCATAAGAGAACAAAGCATATTGATGTAGGACATCACTTTTTGAGAGATAATGTTGAGAAGGGAAATATTGTGCTCATATATTGTCCAACGGAGGAGCAAATTGCAGATATCTTTACCAAGGCACTTAGCAAGGATCAATTTGAGAGGAATCGGTTAAAGTAGGGGATGTTGATCTCCAAGTGATGCTTTTAGCTTCCAACAGTTGAACTCCCTTGATGGCTAAAATTGCAGTGCAGGTATCCTTTGTGTGAATTTTAAATATCTGAACAAAGATACCTTTTGTAGGTATACTCTCAGTAGGGACCTGCTCAACAAAGGAAGCAACTAGAACAATTGAGGAATAAAGTTAAACTCTACTATGGTACCTGGTACCTGTCCAGGTTAGCATTTATACATTAAATTTAAACTGAAAAATTTGACCGTTGAAAATGCCACGTGTCAGTCATCGGTTACTCTGACCGATCAGTCCCATCGTTTCTCCCTCAAACGACGCATCCAATCACAGGACCTGGCACCTTTTCACTCCTTTTCAAAAGCCTTTCTTATTTTTGAAACTCTCATCCCTTTCTTAACTTCTTCTCCCTGTTCACGAAAGGTTTTATCAAAATTCAAAGGCAAAATTTGTCTTCTTCTTCTTCTCTTTGCTGTTCAAAGAAAATTTCTAGTATAACAACCATGTCTTCTCCTTCATCTTCTTCTAAACAAATGTTGAATGCTCTAAGTGAAATAGAGCCTCTTGCCTTCTACTCTCCGACCACCACACAAGCCAGACTTCCTCCCCCTTCCAGTGCTCAACAAGACACTCCTAATAACCTTTTTTTCGCCATAGATCTAAATAGTTTTGCACTTCCTACTGGACCTGGTCCGTTTCAAGACATGTTGCCTGACAACATGTTTGAAGGGGATCTACCCAAGCATAGAGCTTCCGAGTCCAACATACTGGCAGCGAGTGAAGAACTCATGATTGAAAGCCTGGCCATGATGCGGGAAGAAGCAAGGGCAGAGCAAACTGAAGTCTTGGAAAGGGAAGAGGTAAGACCTACTCAACCTATCTTTGATAAAACCCCTGATTTAGGAAGGTACTCTTCTTCCTCTTCCTCTTACTCTGCAAGTGAGGAGGAGCCATTAAAATGGAAGGTTGAGAGAAGAGAAGGGGTGGGATCTAGAAAAGGGAAGGAAAAGGTTGTAGAGGAGGCCCCTAGGAGACGACCTACTACAAGGTCTGCTGCCCAAAAGTTGATGGTTGATGCCTTGAAGGCAAGTGCACGTTCTACTGCTGCAGTTAGAAGTGCAAGAACCTTCAAGGTATCAAATTTTAGAATACCTGAGGCAAATGTGGTTGAGTTGTCTAGAGAAGAAGTGGAAAAGAAAAATAAGAAAAAGAAGTCAGAGAAGAAAGAGGAAAAGGCTACAAGGAAGGTTGAAAAATCACACTCAAAAGGGAAGAGATCTGAGAAAAAGAGAAAGCGGTCACAGGGACCTGGTTCCCAAGCCAGGAAAGTTGAGAATGTCAACATGCAGGAGGTAGTTGATAACTTGAGGAACCAAGCAGTCCTAGCAGGAAGAGTTTTTGATATGGGGATCATAACTCTTCATGGCATGGATTCTCTGCACGATATGGTAGAGATTCAATCTTGGCTGCACTTGTTCGACAAAAATTCCCCTATTCTCCATGAAGAAGAGGCTCGTGAATTTTACTACAATGTTCAATTCAGGGAAGATGGGAAAATCCTCACACGGGTAAATGATGTTGTCATATCTTTGGATGAGGAGGTGTTGAGCAAAATTCTCAGGGTGCCTAAAGAGGTGACCCGGTTTGTGCTGGACAAAACTTGCTCTTCTGAGTTTGCTTCTATGATTTCTATGACACCCACAACTAAGGTTGCTGGGAATTATAAGAAAATCATGAAGAGTGAGTATCAGCTGGTCTTTGAGTTCATCAATAAGGTGCTCCTTCCTCGCACAGAAAAGAGGACAGTTGCAACTGCTGCTGATTTGTATGTGATGGAGATGCTGTGTAGCTTTGAAGCCCTGAGCCTCCCTGGTCTAATGATTGAGCACATTCACAAAACCGTCGTTGAGAGGAAAGGTGTTCACGGAATTGGTTACGGATACTTTATCACGGAATTGGTTACGGAACTACCCCACTCATGACCTTGAATTAGAGGCCGTGATGTTTACTTTGTAAATTTGGAGGCATTACTTTTATGGGGTTCATGTTGATGTTTTTACCGATCATTAGAGTCTCCAATATGTGTTTATCCTAAAGGAGTTGAATCTCCGACAAAGAAGATGGCTTGAGTTGTTGAAAGAATATGATATGGATGTCCTTTATCACCCCGAAAAGGTTAATGTTGTCGCGGATGTCCTATGTCGAATGACTATGGGTAGTGTATTCCATCTTGACGAGGCCAAAAAGGACCTAGCAAGGGAAGCACATATGTTGTCTAGGTTGGGGGTGAGGTTTGATAGTTCTTTAGATGGGGGTTCCATAGTTCATCATAACTCCGAGTCATCTTTAGTGGCTGAGATGAAGTCTAAACAACACTTTGATTTAGCCTTAATGGAGTTGAAAGAATCAATTCTCGGCAAGTTGAATGAATCATTGTCCTTAGGGAGGGATGGTGTGTTAAGGTACCAAGGGAGATTATGTGTTCCCGATGTAGATGGGTTGAGGGATTGAATCCTAGAAGAAGCACATGGGTCCCGCTACTCAATTCATCCAGGGTCAACAAAAATCTACCATGGCCTAAGGGAGATATATTAGTGGGAAGGTCTAAAAAGGGACATAGCGGAGTTTGTCGCGAAGTGTCCAAATTGCCAACAAGTAAAGGCCGAACACCTAAAGCCGGGTGGATTACTACAAGATATCCAAATTCCTATTTGGAAGTGGGAAGACATTAATATGGACTTTGTATTAGGTTTACCTTGGACCCAAAAGTCCTATGATTCCATATGGGTGGTTGTGAATTGATTGACTAAGTTCGCTCACTTTATTTCCATCAAGTCTTCATATTCGGCGGAGGATTACTCAAGAATCTTCCTAAATGAGATTGTGTGCCACCATGGCATTCCATTATCCATCATATCGGATTGGGGCTTACAATTCACATCTAGATTTTGGAGGTCATTCCAAAAAGGGTTAGTTACTACAGTGAAGTTGAGCACCGCATTTTATCCCCAAACGGATGGTCAAGAGGAGCATATGATACAAACCCTTGAAGATATGCTTAGGGCGTGCATAATTAATTTTAAAGGGAGTTGGGATAGACACTTACCTTTGGTGGAGTTTGCCTACAATAATAGTTTTCATTCATCCATTTCTATGGCTCCCTATGAAGCCTTGTATGGCAGGAGGTGTCGGCCTCATATAGGATGGTTTGAATTGGGTGAGCCATCACTTCTTGGTCCTAAGTTGATTTATAAGACTTTGGAAAAGGTCCATATCAAAAGGAACCGGTTGCAAACGGCCTATAGTCGGCAAAAGGCTTATATTGATCATATGAGAAGGGATTTGGAGTTTGAAGAAGGTGATAAGGTGTATTTACAAATTTCACCAATGAAAGGAGTGGTAAGATTTAGCAAAAACGGGAAATTGAGTCCTCGTTATGTTGGTCCCTATGAAATATTGCAAAGGGTTGGTAAGGTTGCCTATTAATTGAAACTTCCTAGTGAATTACCTTCGGTTCATCCGGTTCTCCATGTTTCAATGTTGAAAAAGTGTATCGGTGATCCTGAGTCCATTCTTCCTATTGAGGGTCTTGGTTTCAAGGATAAACTCTCTTATGAGGAAGTTCCGATTCAAATTCTTGATAGGCAAGTCAAGAAGTTGAGGAATAAAGAAGTGGTTTCCGTAAAGGTGTTAAGGAAAAATCATCTAGTTCAGGGTGCAAAATGGGAGACCGAGGATGACATGAAGTACCTTTACCCTCATTTTTTTGAGAATTAAGGTTAGTCATTCTTTTAATAATATAAATATGACTAGGGATTGAAGTTTTTTTGATTTTGAGGTGAAGTTTTGCACATTATGCATTTTTAAAAGAACTTACAGTGAAGTTACTGTAGTATCCTATTAAAAACTTGAAATATTACTTTTTGCTTGTTTTGAGTTATTTTGTACTTTTTGATATGGTGAGTCTTCATCAAAAGATAGGTAGCATATTGCTAAGTTGAACTTTGTGCTAATTGGCTCATGTAATGTATGTTGAGCTTAGAAGTGTTCTGAAAAGGAAATGCCTCATGATAAAGTGTTTTGAGCCTTATGTGTGGTAATATGTGTATTGATATTTGACTTATGATGAATTGATATTGTTGATTGGTTTGGCTTCTAGTCTTGAGTCTATTCCTCCCTTCAAAAGAATTTTAGTGTCATTCGGGGACGAATGTTCCTAAAGGGGGGATAATGTAACATAGGTGTCATAAAGTCTAAACATTGTTCTAAGTCCATTTTTAATGAATATATGTCAATTTAGGAGATTTAAGAACTGAAACGTCCAAAATGTTCGGGAAGTTGGTTCAAAGGGATGATAATGTGCCTTAGCCTACTTGACTAAGTTTTAGGAGTCGGATTTGTGGGAACCTTGATGGAATGGTAATTAATGGGTGTTTTAGTTGTTCCATGGTCAAAACGTCCGAGTACAACTACCCAAGGACCCACCAAGGGCCCTTGAGGATGACCCCTGCAGTTTGATGCAGCACTGCCTGGCAGTGTGCACTGACGGGACAGATGACGGCCCGTGTGTGGATCGGCGGGGTGTTGATGCTAGGGTCGTCCCACACTTAGGCTGGTGGAGAAAGTCCCTTCACCTGCATGGTACCTAATATCATCGACGGAATGCAGAACTGCATGGTACGATCCGTGTGTGGATCGACGGGGCGTCGATGCCATCGTTGTCCCACACTCAGAAGATTGGAGAAAAGCCTTGCCTGCACCAATCTCTGACCGGACATATGAATGTGCAACACGGACCGTCGATGGACCAACGGTCCGTCGATCGAGGTCTTATCGATGGGGTCTGCAAATTCCTGCATGTTTTAAATTAAGTTTATTTATTTAATTAATTGGTTTAGCGATTAGTTGGAGATTAAATAGAGACTAATTAAGTTGATTAAATCCTACTATAAATACCCTCAACCCTCATTGATCAAAACACAACTCTCAAATATACCCTCTTACTTCTCTCTTGTTTCTTTCTCTAATTGGAAGACTCCATAGAAGCTTAGCCAGGAAGGTTAATTGGGGGCTGGAAGAGGGTGGATTCTTCATCAAATTCTGGAGAAACATTAAGGTATGGGTCCTATTCACCTTTGAGATACTTTCCTCAAAGGGTTCCTTCAAAATAGATTTTCAAAAAGTTGAGTTTTCTTATGGGTTTCATTCAATTACGAAATTGAAGTTATTCATTGAGTTGTTAATATGAGTATATTAACATGTAATTTAACTTGTTTCTGGTAATTGTTGATGGTTTGGTCTAAATTAAAGAGTATGATTCTCTATCACTAACCCTATGTAGTGATCTTGACCTATATTGTATTATGATCATTCAATTGAGTTGGTTGTTGATTAGACTACTATCCTATGGTGTTATTATGATTAAATTAAAAAGAGTTATAGGTTTATCATTCTAGTTCTTGAGATGTGATTTAGGGTTGTGAATTATAATGTGAAATTAGACCATGTACCTTGTCTCAAGTTGTAATCTAAAGATGAATTGTGTTATAGAGATGCAATTGGCCTTGTTATCTTATTGGTTATCATTGTGTGAAGATGTTACACCCCAAGTTGGGTTAAGTTATGGGCTGATGGTAAGACCTTGATGATAGACTATGAGAAAGACTTGGTAAGTCTTAGAATCTCTATCTTTACTTCTAATTGTGATTAATTATTATTAAGCCATGGTATTACATTAAAGTATGCCTTATACTAGGATTTATAGGGTGGTATGATGTTGAATTGAAATGTCTTGACTATGTTGTGAGGTTGATTAAGGTATATGTGCTACAAAGATGGTGAAAACTATCAATGAGCCTTAATATGTTATGAAATGCTAAAGTGTTAACCTCACTTATATGAATTGTGATGAAAGAACTTATACTCATACAATTCTTATTGCGATATTGATGATGATGATTATACAAAGGGTAGACCCTATGGCCTAAATTAAGTTATGATTGACAATTAAAGGCTTAAAGATATTTCAAAAAGGGACTCTAGATTAGGACCGAGTGAACTAGATAGAGAAGTGTCCCTTCCCACAGAAGGAAGGTAGGAGCACTACATTACTCTTGAGATCGGAGACTATAATGCATGGCGCATATAGAGCGTCCCAACTAAATCTCCTAGTTATTGAACTATGTTGCGCTCATAGGAATACTAGCTAGTTGATCCACGTAGTTGCTATGTTTAATGTTTTGGTACTACCTTGGCAAGTAGTCCGCCTTCTTTCGGTGTAGGGTTTTATGACACAGGATTCCACACTAGCTCATGTGGTCTATGTAGGTTAGGGCAAGATGTTCCCAAAAAGGTAAAATGAATTAAAGTATTTGAACTCTAACTTGGATAACCTAAGGGGTCTAGCTTAGTCTAGGTAGGGGTATGTGACTCTACCTAGACATTGCACTAGATAGCTTTGAGGGGAGTCTTAGGAGGAGATTCTTATATGTTTATGTTATGATAATATATGATGTATATATAATGACCATGGCACATTTTTGATACTATATATTAAGTAGTTCATTTATGAATATGCCTTTGATTATAATGATAATATACGATGAAATGCAAGCCTAAAGGCCATGATATGTAAAGTTGGACATTGTTCATGTTTTCTTGTTGAGGATACTTTATTGAGTAAGGTTGTGGGGCTTTGCTTGGTCATTGCACTTGTTGACATGGCAAGGACTTGTGAATAGTTTTTGTGCTTATTATGATATGTTTGACTCTTATTCATTCTTGTGATATTATTCCTTGATGTTAGGGTTGTAGTAAATCATGGTTTCAAATATGTAAGGATAAGTATTACTTGTTGAGATAGTAAGCATGTTTGGTTGGTTGATATGACTTCCTTGACTTTGCATTAGGCCTTTAAAGGTGTAACTTGGCATGTTTTAATAAAAATTCCCTTTTGCATGTTTTGCTTGTGTATGTGCATAAGATCTCATACTTAGTACATGTACCAAACATTTTAAGTCTCGGTCGTTGAGGAGTTTTGGCAGGCGACATCATTCAAGTCTTAGATTCTTTCTTTCATCCAAGTGGTGTAGGTCCTCACTTTCGAGGGCAATGCCATCTTCTAACTTTGGATTTTTTATGAGCTTACTAACTGTATCATTTCTTTCCTTGTTATTTGAATATTGTACTTTCGTATGACCTATACATGGTCTTGTTGAATTGGTGTAATGGCTATTCCCATATTGTGATATTCGTTTAGATGGTAAGAGATGAGATAGTCATTGAGACTATTCTATATTCTTATATATGTATGTGAAATAAAAGTAGAAGGCTATGTAACCTTCCTATATGAAGGGTCTATGTATGATCGATATGAATATATACTACGTGTATGTAGAGGTCTATGTAAAAAGTAGTGATAATGAAAGTTTTAAATTTTTCCGCATTTTTCGACCTATGAATGTAATGACATGAAACTAAGAGGCTAGTCTTAGTCATTCAAAAGGACGATGACGCCGGTTATGTATAGGGGGTAAACCTGGATGTAACAATTAACCACTCATATAAAGACCCCAACCCCATTAGTCTAATTAGAACTTTCAAAACAAAACTCTCTTCCATCTCTCTTCTTTCTCTCTATTGGAAGACACCATTGAATACCAATCTAGGGGAAGGTTATGCGGGCTGTAAATTAACCATAAATTCTTCATCAAACGTTAAGGTATGGGATATAATTCACCTTTGAGACCTCTTTTCTCAAAGGTTTCCTTCAAAGTATTTTCAAAAGTTGAGTTTTCATGTGGTTCTTTCTCAATCTCGAAAATTATGTTATGAATAGATTTGTTTATGATTTCTTTTGGATAGTACGAATATATTAACATGTATTCTAATTTAATTACGATATATCTTGATGGTTTGGTCTAGTTCGTAGATGATGACCCTTAACCCTTAACCTAGGTTTGATCTTGATATGAATTGGGTTGTATTTGGTCAAATTGACTTGGTTATTGGTTGAAATACTACTAGATGATGTTTTTACACTAATCATCAACAAATTAGGGTGAATTGTAGTCTTTCATGCTAGTTCTTGAGAAGATGATCTAGGTTATAAAGTACATTGTGAATTGACCTAAGTATCTTGTCTTAAGCTATGATCTAGTATTGAATTGTGATGTAGTGATTCTTCTAGCCTTGTTATCATGTTGGTTATTGAATTATTATGATGTTATGACCTAATTGGGTTGACCTTAGTGATTAATTATGAGGGAGCCTTGGTAAGTTTTATGATCCCTATTCTTTACTTCAAATTATGATTAACTGTGATTGAATCATAATGTTGTGTTGGAGTTTGCCTTCTATTAGGATTGATAGGGTTGGTATGGTGTTGAATTGAAATGTATTGACTATGGTTACAAGGTTGATTATGATGTAAATGTTATAAGGATAGTGGTGTCTACCAATGTGCCTTATTATGAATGGATATGAAAATGTTCTAACCTCACTTATATGAATTGTAATGAAAGAATTTATACTCATCCAATTCTTATTGAGCTATGATGATGATAATTATATAAGGGGTAGACCTTATGACCTAAACTAGCTATGACTGATAATAAAGGCTTAAAGACATTTCAAAAAGTGACTCTAGCCTAGCACTGAGTGATCTTGTATATGAGGGATGACACTTTCCCTAATAGGGAAGGTAGGGTTCACTAAGGTTCTCACGGGGTGGCTAGCCTCATGACCTAAATACGGTGTAGAGTGATGTTTCCAAGACAACCCCAAGTTCCATAAACTATGTTGCCACCATAGGAATACAAGCTAGTGGATCCACCTAGAAAGCTACATTTATGTTTGGTTTTACTTTGTCCAGTAGACCACCTTCCATCGGTGTAAGATTTTACAACACCGGATTCCACACTTAGCTCTTGTGGTCTATGTCGGTTAAGGCAAGTGTTCCTAAAGTAAAACGAAGTAATGAAGTATAAATTAACTAGGGTGACTTGAGAGGTTTGACTTAGCCTAGGAAGGGGTAAGGGACTCTACCTATGCCTTGCACTAATTTTCCTTGATGGAAACTTTAAAAGGTTGGTATTATGTATGTATATGATAATGAATGCAAAAGATGATAGAATGAAGACTTTACATGTAAATGATATTATATGATGATTGATATTCTTCTGAACATGTAGTTGGTCTACGTTGCTAAAAGTATGATGTTGTGTATACTTAAAATGTTATGTTATGTGAAGTTGAATAGTAGTCATGGTTTTTATTGGGTCACTTGATTTAGTAAGATTATGAGGCTTTGCTTGGTCATTGAACTTGTTGGCTTGATGAGGATTCACGAGTAGTAGTCTTGCTTTATTATGATATGATGAACTCTTATCCATAGTTGTGATGTAATTACTTGATGATAGGGTTGTATTAGGCTATGGGTTAAAGTATGTTGACACACATGATACTTGCTTTGACTTGATAATTATGTCTTGTACATTGGTATGTTTTTCTTGATTGTGCATAAGGCTTTCAAAGAATAAAGTAGCATGTTTTAATAAAATATCCCTTTAGCATGATTTGATCTTATATGTGCATATGGTCTCATACTTAGTATAAGTGGCGTACTAACCCCATTTTCTCCCTTTTTCCCAAACATTTTAGGTTTCAATCGTTGAGGGCTCTTTGAGACGACTTTGAAGAAGGCTTGTAGTTTCTCATTCCTCCAAGTGGGTAGATCCTCACTTTCCGAGGTCGATGCCAATATCGAGCTTATGAATTTGTTTTAATTTTAAGACTATTATGTTCTAGCTCCTTTCATTTGAGTACGGATTGTATAAAGACTATATGTGTCTCTCTTTACATTGATGTATGGGCTATGCCCAAATTGCTAATCTTGTTAGATAGTTATGAGATGAGACAATCTTGAAAGACTATGTTCTAGCTTTTATATACTTATGTGCAATTAAAGTAGAAGACTAAGGCATCTTCCCATACGAAGGGTCTATGTATACTTGATATATATATATATATATATATATATATATATGTGTGTGTGTGTGTGTGTGTGTGTGTGTGTGTGTGTGTGTGTGTGTGTGTGTGTGTGCGTGTGTGTGAACCTCCAAGTAGAATTAATGAAAATTTTAAAATTTTCCACATTTTTTACCTATGAATGTAATGATGTAAACTAAGAAACTAGTCTTAGTCCTTAAAGAGTATGACAATGCCAGTTACGTCTAGGGGGTAAACCCGGATGTGACATTTCCCCTCGTGCAAATACTTGCACTTCTAAATCCTTTAGACTTGAGCGTTATTGGTTATAATATCCTGATTAAAGGAATATTGTTAACGCCAAATGGTTGAATAGAGACCTTATCGCCGCAACCAATTATTTTAAAAATTTAGTCACTCACTGGAACAACAATACCTTTGGGAATATATTCATACAGAAAAAAAGATTGTTATCTAGGTTAGAAGGTATTCAAAACTCCCCGTTCTACCCTGATAACCTATTTCTCCAATGTTGCGAATGGGACCTTATAATTAACTATAACAGTATTCTTCAAGCTGATGAAATTTTTTGGAAATTTCACTCTCGAATAAATTGGCTCAATGAGGGTGATGCTAACACCAAATTCTTCCACCTGTCTATTATTAATCGGAGAAGAAGAAATAAAATCTCCTTCTTTAAAGATGAAACAGGAAATTGGATTAACGATCATGACCTGATTTTCACCTTACCTACTTTTACTTTTAA
Source organism: Solanum peruvianum (assembly GCA_027705065.1). Lineage (NCBI taxonomy): Eukaryota > Viridiplantae > Streptophyta > Magnoliopsida > Solanales > Solanaceae > Solanum > Solanum peruvianum. The sequence goes on along the minus strand of JAKWJD010001756.1, from coordinate 224,067 downwards.
CATATTTATATCTCAGAACATTGCATTTCCAATTGGAAAGCCATTCTCGAAGACCCCAAGAGCTTTCATCAATTAGACTTTTTGTCTTTGGACAGACACCTCCAATATAAGGAAATAGTTAAAGCAATTTTCTCCTTTAACCATATAAGGCCCCTAACCCCGATGGGATCCATCCTTCTTTTTTTTTTTAGCAAAAGCACTGGGATATTGTTGGATATTCAGTTCGTAGGTTTAGCCATGAAATCTTTTAACTCACAAACCATTCCTTCTCCCCTTAATGATACTTTGCTGTGACTTATCCTTAAGTTCAAGAATGCCAACCAATCAAAGAACTTTAGGCCCATAGGGTTATGCAGTACTATTTACAAAGTTATCGCTAAGGTTATTTCTAATAGAATAAAACCCTTCTTAGATAAACTCATTGGTCCTCAACAATTGAGCCTTCTTAAACGCCGAAGAACGTGTGACAATGCCATTCTTATTCAAGAAATTGTTCATCACCTTCATAAAATTAAGAGCTCCAAAGGCAGTCCCATCCTTAAAATTGACCTCAGAAAGGCCTTTGATCTCATCAAATAGTCCTTTATATATCGGGATCTTCTTTTCCTTAAATTACCTCCAAAAATCACTAAACTTATAATGAATTGTATTACTTCTAGTATGATATCTATCATTGTAAATGGAATAAACACTGAATATTTCTCTCCCTCATGAGGTATCCGTCAAGGAAACCCAATGTCTTTCTACATCTTTATCCTCTGCATGGAATTATCATCGATGTATATAATTCACCAAGTCGACATTCTCAACTGGGACCCTATTAAATTATCCCCGAATAGACCGACCCACTCTCATCTTTTTTTTGTAGACAACTTAATCCTGATTGCCCAAGCAAATCCTAAAACCATCCAGACTATTCATCGAGTGCTTACATCCTTTTGTACTCTTTTAGGAGAAAAACTTAATGCTAGTAAGTCGAAAGCAATCTATTCCAAAGCCTGTACGGATGATACTCGTAGACTAATCAGTCAGTTTCTGAACATAAATCATGCTGAAAATTTTGGAAAAAATTTGGGTTTTCCCATACTCGATAAGAATCCAAAAGCTTCCCATTTCCTTTACTTCCTTGATAACTTAAATCAAAACTCTCCAGTTAGAAATTGAACTGCTTAGCCAAACGGGTCGTCTTAAATTAATTAAATCAAACCTTGACTCCATTCCAGACCATACTATGCAATATTTTATTCTTCCCAAAAACACCTATTGAGCTATTGATAAGATCCAAAGATTTCTAATGGGGGACTACTACTGACAAAAGAAAGCTTCATTACATAAACTAGGACACGGTTACTCTTCCTAAACATGAAGGTGGTATTGGGATTTCATACCTTTCTCTTATAGCTAGTCTTTCGTGGCGATTGCTAACCAACCATAATTCATTATGGACCCGTACGCTAACTAAAAGTATTGCGCTAGTGCATCAAGGTCCTCTACTTCCTTTATGTGGAAGAATATTGTAAAAGGGGCAAAATTATGTGGCCAAGGTATATCTTGGACATTAGGTACAACTAAAATCATTGACTTATGGAAGCATATATGGATTCCACATACTTCTCCCCTTAGATCTCTTATTCAAGGGACTTTGAATCGTACTTAGTGAATCATCAAGTTAAATAATTTCTGGAAGGGCTGATGGCACTGAGACAGACTCTCATTGTCCATCTCTTAGGATATTAGGAATAAGGCCCACACTGTGTGTTTGCGGGATAACTGTAATGACATGTCTTATTGGTTCCTTCAGTTCAATGTCATGTTCTCTACAAAAACTGCTCGAGAGCTTCTTGAACTTCATAATACTCCCACAGATAAATTTCATTGGATCTAGACTCTCATTGCTATACCCAAGATAAAGTTTTTATTATGTTTATTCTCCCATAATAGTCTCCTAAAAAATTTGTATATTCATCGCTTAGGTGTAACCACAAACTCATCCTGCCCTCTTTGCCATAGTGGGGAGGAAACCATCGAGCATATCCTTTGTAAGGACACCAAAATGAATTAGGTGAATCTAGAGACCAACATGTGTGTTTGTAATGAGTTAATAAAGTCTTAAAATTATGAATATACGTGTTAGAAGTCTAATTGAATAGTTTGGAAGAATTTGGAAGAGAAACCTCCAAGATGTTCAGAAGCTAGTCTAAGTTCAACTAGTGTGTCGTAGTGTTTTGTTGTGGAGTTTTGGGGGTATGGTATGAGAGTGAAATTGAGTATTTATGGTTCCTACATATAAAATGACATATAACGGGTCAAAATGTTTGAGTACGACACCCCGAGGAACACCTTAAGAATCCCCAAAGAGGACCCAAATGTATGCCAAGAAAGCTGCCGTACAACCTAGATATAGAGGCTGTTGCGCGTTGCGCAGCCACCACTCAAAGGGAAAATTTTACCCTACGACGCGGGGAAATCGCGAACCATTATGTCTTAAATTAATTCCTATAACCAAGATGTGGAGGTGACCCCGTGATGCGCAGTGACTTCCCAGATTTGGTCGCGTCATTCTTAAGTAAAATTAGAATTGGTTAAATGGTCGAATAGGTGCAGTGGATTTTTGGGAACTTTAGGGAGTAATTATTGGCAGTTATTTTAGGTGTTTTAAGCGTATTTAAGAATTAAAATAACAATTTAGACTCTAGATTCCAAATCAAAACCTCTCCCTCTCTAAAACTCTCTCAAGAACACCATTGAAGAAGAAGAGAAACTGGAGGCAACTTTTAGGATGAAATTCACCAATGTTTCAAGATGGGTTTAAGTCTCTAATCTATGGTATGTTAAGCTTATTCATCCATGTATTCTTTCATCCATGGAGTCCCCCTAGTTTTCCCCAATTGTGAATTTAAAATACCCCAATCTAGAGAGGTTTGTGATTGCATTGTGGGTAAGGCTTGATTGTGATCCCAATATAGTGGGTAGAATTCAATTATGTTCATATGATGATTATGTGATGTTCCAGTTATGTTTTCATGGTGAATTGTAGTATTTGATGTTGAAGGTTGTCATGGTGATTTTAGGCCATTAGAGGCAAGATGAAGGTTCTAAGGTGATCTTCTTAATTCAATTGTATTACATGCTAATTGATCATGATTGAATCACCTTGATATGAATTTAACTAGTCCTAATTTCATAGGATGGTCTTGACTTGTAAAGTTGAAATTTAACCTATGTGATCATGTATGCCTAGACATACCTTCTAATAATCAAATTGAATGAATTAACTTGTAATTGGATATGGATCATGATAGATTGAAGTTGATAATCAACTATAGGGATAGTATGTTGTTTATTATAGGGATTTAGGGGTGAATCCTTTATGAAAGGATTGTGATAATGTTTTCTTCTCTCCAACACTTAGACATGAACAAGTAGGGTAATCAAGTTCTCTCACATAGATGGATGCTAAGTTGACCTAATAACCTAAAATGAATCAATACATGATGAATTATAATAGATTGAAGTTGTATTGAATAAGCCTTTTCTTGTTTAGTTGACTTGGTAAGATAAGACCAAGGTGTGTTAGCTTGAGATTCTAGGTCTCATGATAGCTTGAGGTGATAAATCTCATGATAGCTTGGGATGGAGGAAGTAATCTCTCTCATGTTTATCTTGGTCATGTGTTGCATGGATGCTTGATCATGATAGCTTGGGAATGGTGTTTCTCATGATAGCTTAGGATTGAGTAGTGAAGCTCTCCTAAGAATAGCTTGAAGTACCATGAATAGAGTGCCTTCATGATAATTTGACTTAATTAGGCCTAAACCATTTCATGACAGCTTTAGGGGAAAGGTCTACACTTTCCTAATGTTAGCTTGACTTGCATGCTAGGTGAATTTCATGATAGCTTGTCTTGCATACATGGTGCATTACATGAATTAGCTTGGGAGTAGTTTTTCATGATACCTTAGCGTTGAAGATTCATGATCCCCTATGATTAGATTGAATCTACATGATTGGTTGCATGATGGTTAGGTTGGGCGTTTCCTTCCTTAGTTAGCTTGGATTAGGTTGGTCTGGATGAGTACTTAGTGTGGATGGTAGTATGGTATGCTATCCATACATGGCACAAGTATGACTTGAATATACTTATGACATGTCCCCTATGATATGTATGTTTATCTTGGATAGTCACTATAGTTGCATTCTATGACATGATTGACTTAAGATGATAGTTCCTTGTCAATATGAAGTAGATTTATTAGATACTCCTAATTAAAATTAAAGGGAATATGGTTACTTCAAGGTATGCTTAGTGTGTGAGGTATAATGGGATGCTTCACATGCATTACACAAGTGTGCTCTGAGGTGGCCTAGGGGCATAGTGCTCACATGTTATGATGAACTTAAGGTCTTAATTATGAGAGTAGATTATAATCAAGGATGACCAAAGAGAGGTACTTAGCTTTGGGTGTAGTATGAGATGCTACCTTTGCCTTGCACAAGTATACTTGGAGGTGGCTAGTGAAGTAGTTCATTTGAGTAAGAAGGACAATGAGTTAAGTATGAACTCTTATATACTTTATGATTCTTTATTATGCTTATGATATTCATGTTATGCTTATGTCTTTATATCTTATGATTATGTCTATTGTTGACCAAGCCTTTGAGATATCTTATGTTTGGTATGATAGTTTCCATACTTGGTACATTTTGTAATAACACATATTTTTCCTACATTCTAATCCAATGTAGGGCCTTGAGGAGATTGAGTTTATTTGAAGGGTGTAATTTCCAAGACCTGTCAAGAATTGAAGATTGGTGAGTCCTCATAGAATCTGAGGACATCACTCCTATGTTGTGGTTTATTTTCTTTTCTATGTTAGACTTTTATAGGCTGTGACCCAAGACTATTGTATTCATGATGTCATAGTTATGATTTTTAAGACATATGTTAGATTTTTTATGAAATGATTCCGCATTATGTTTTGAAAGAAAAGTTTTAATTACGCACTACTTTTCGTATGTATGCAATGAATGATGTCTAGGGCTTGTACAAGACCTTCGAGAGGTCAAGTTCGTCGTGTTCCGAATTGATGGATGCCTAATTTTCTAGGGTGTACTTTGGGTCGTGACATCCTTTTAGAATGTTATATGGTCAGGCATTTCTGGTTTGAATTAGGTTTGAACATGCATCATATTGTTAATACCCAAACTCATTGGCTTTAAAATATACGCGACCTTAATGTTTCCATTGTTGAGCATCATCTACACTGGATAGATGTTTTCCTTCTTGCACTTTGGCAGATCGGGATGCGAAGGAATCATCAAGTTTTTCAAAACAGTGCTAATCCACCTCGCGCCATATCCCTCTCCCTAATTCTGATGCGAGCCGTTGAATTTAATTACATGATTGAAGCCCCTTCAACCTTTCCAAATATAAAAACATCCAAATTCATTTATTTCCTAATGCTTCTAATGTCTTCAAACTGAATATTGATGGAACATTCAATAAAAATAATCAAACAGGGGGCCTTGGTGTGCCATCAGAAACACCCATGGCGATTGGGTAGTTGGTTTTACAAAGAAGATCTATGCTTTTATTCATGTCATGGCGGAATTAAAAGCTCTTGAGACTGACCTTCAACTAGCTCTTGACTTGCTTATGATGCCCATTGAAGTAGAAACTGACTCCATTGAGGTAATTGACTTGTTACAACATACACACCTTATTTATCAGTCTGTTGTGGATTCTTGCAGGTTTCTATTGAGCAGGTTAGGGAATCCAATACTATGCCATAAATCCGAGAAGGAAATAAGTTGGCAGACTTTTTGGCGAAGAAAGGATGCATGCTAGACACTATTACTGAAGCAACTATCCTGGTAACTACTCCATCAGATGTTATAGCTATTTTGCAAGCGGACAAAGACGGAGTAGCGATTAATAGATCACTATTATTATCTATCTCTACTAAACCAGGAATTTTTGGGAGTTTGACTGTCCTTAGTTATGATGTAACTTGTACTGATGCTACTACTACTAGTACTGAAACAACTATAGATAATAGAGATGTTAATGTACCTAGTACTAATATTGCATTTCTCTAATATATAAAATATCTTCGTTTCTAACAAAGATAATATTGATTCTTATTTCATTACTTAACCACAATGAATATTTTGTTTTACTATATACATTTACTGTCACGACCCAAAACCGAGCCGCGACTGACACCCACACTTACCCTCCTATGTGAGCGAACCAACCAATCTAAACCCTAACATTTCAAAACAATATCAACAGAAAGTAATGCGGAAGACTTAAACTCATTAATAAAATCAATTCAAAAACTATTATTATCCCCAAAATCTGGAAGTCATCATCACAAGAACATCTGTCCTCAAATTACTAAACTAAGAGTATCTAAGAAAGCAAAAACAAATAAAAAGCTAGTCCATGCCGGAAGTTCAAGGCATCAAGACTTGAAGAAGAAGATCCAGTCCAAGCTAGAAGCATTAGCTCACCCTGAAGATCCGGTGTGACGAAGACTGGCTAGAATTACTGTTGAGTTGAAGACGACGGCACGTTTGTTGCACTCCACAAATAACAAAGAAAGAAACATGCAAGTAGGGGTCAGTACAAACACAAGTACTGAGTAGATATCATCGGCCAACTCAAAATAGAAAACAGTATATATCAGTTCATATCATAAATCAACTATAATACTCAACATGTAGCAACAACAAGTACTATAATCATCAATAAGTACTACCAAGTTCATCCATGAGGACGCAAGCCTCAATACCATACTCATTTGGGAATTAGGTTCATTAGATTGAGTATATTATTCATCTTTCAAGATTCATTATCTTTCTTCCTCTTGTGTCGGTACGTGACACTCCGCTCCATATACTATCCTGGTGTCGGAACGTGACACTCCGATCCATATTCTATCCTGGTGCCGGAACGTGGCACTCCGATCCTCATTCTATCCTGGTACCGGAACGTGGCACCCGATCCATATTCTATCCTGGTGTCGAAATGTGACACTCCGATCCTCATATACTATCCTGGTACCGGAACGTGGCACCCGATCCATATTCTATCCTGGTGTCGGAACGTGACACTCCGATCCTCATATACTATCCTGGTACCGGAACGTGGCACCCGATCCCCTAATTCATCAAGCCTTCTTTTATACCAAGGCATCATCAATCTCATTATATAATTTATCAAGCCTTCTTTATACCAAGGCATCATCAATCTCATTATATAATTTATCAAGCCTTCTTTTATACCAAGGCATCATCAATCTCATTATATAATTTATCAAGCCTTCTTTTATACCAAGGCATCATTGTTAACAAGTGAATTAGGGTTTCTTTCAAGATTTTGGATTCAACAACTTCATCATGCTTAGTTTATCACAATTATATATAATCATATTCATGCAAGCATACAATTAAGCATATATAAGGCTTTACAATACTACCAATACATATCATTCGCTATTAAGAGTTTACTAAGAATATCATAGAAAAACCATAACCTACCTCCACCGAAGATTAGTGATCAACAAGCAAATTTCTCCAAGCTGCGTTTCTTCTTCTCCCTCGTTCGATCCTCTCTCTCTCTCTTTGTTCTTTCTATTTTCTTTATTCAAACCCTCTTTCTTTTACCCTAATTAACATATAATTAAGTGTAAAAGATGACAATAATACCCCACTAATTAACTCAAAGTTACCTCTTTTATCCCCCAAGAAATTGAGTTATTAATATAAACCCACGAAATATATAATTATAGAAGGAATAGTCCAAAAAGCCCCTTTAAAACTTAACAGAAATCCGACCCCGCCTGGGATTTACGCAACCTGTGACGGCCCGTCGCGCCTGCGACGGTCCGTCATGCAGGTTCGTCAGAGACTCAATTTCCTTAAGGAGTCTGTGATGGCCCGTCGTACCTACGACGGTCCGTCCTGCACTTCCGTCACGACGTTTAGAGAATCGTTCCCTGTACCAAATTCTCAAGAGTTGAAGTGTTTTGAAACGGGGGCTCACGACGGTTCGTCGTACCTGTGACGGTCCGTCCTGCAGGTCCATCACAGAGTTCAGAGAGTCGATTTCAGTACTCAGATTTCAGAATTCCTAAGTGTTTTGGAACGAGACACCCTCGACGGTTCGTCGTGCCCATGACGGTCCGTCGTGGTGTCCGTCGTCTCAGCCAGTTTTTCCAGAAATAAAATCTGTTGCTCAAACGACTAAACAGGTCGTTACAATTACATAGTTTTGCACTTAAAAAGATGCAAAAAGAAATTCCATTTTACATGTTCAAGAAAATGAGAAAATGTTTCATACCACATATAAAGAGGAATATCAATATCAATATTAATTATCTTATATATTTGATACTGCGCTAAGCGCGGACGATTTCACTAGCATATATATAAAGGAGAAACATAGAGGAGGTGGTATGACACCTCTCTATGACCTCAATTTGTATTTGTCTTTTTTCTCAAGCTTTTGACTTTTTTTTTAAAAAAAATAATTAATTAATATATTATAAAATCAAATTACTCAATTTACTAAAAATAAATATTTTATTAATGGAGTAATATCTATATATCAAAGACTTCACATTTTATCTTTTATATTTTAAGTATTTTTCTCTTTATTATTTAATTTATTTACAAGGAGTAATTACCCATGAACTACTCTTCTTTAGTTTATTTTTAATAATATTCAAGACTCATAATTTTCATGTCCACAACCTCCAAATTGATTTGTAAGTTTATGATGTTTTATGATATTTTTATATTTTATCTATATAAATTCATATTTAAGTTCATGGAGATTTACATCCAAGAGTATCCTTTCCCTTCTTTGTCATATTGGTTTATGAATTAACTAAAATGTAAGGTGAGAAATATTTTATTCCCAAGTCTTTCTTTTCATTTTCTATATTTTGTCTATCTAAATTCATATTTAAAATCATGAAAATTCATCTTCATAGTCAGGAATATATTTTTTCTTCTCTATCATATTAGTTTGTGAATTAACTATTATATAATGAAAAAAGTATATGAAAGAAAAAAATATGTTATTCTTGACTCTCTTTTTATTTTTGTGTAGTTGGATATACTTTCTTAATTTTTTATTTATGTATGTATTATTATCCTCCAAGCAAGTATAATTAAAAAAAAAAAACTTTGTAATAATAAACAATGTGTCGTTAGTGAGTGATTTCTCTTTAATAGTTAGTTTGATTTAATATGCTTATCATTAATGTTATATAAAAATTTTAAAGTGAAATTATGTCTTTTAAAATCAGAAAAAAAATACAAATAAGAAATACATATATATATATATATATATATAATATATATATATTATATATTATATATATATATATATCTATATATATATATATATATATATATATTTCATTTATTTATTTACTAGTAAAATCAATATATGATTATTAGTAACTTCTACTCTTATGTATTGTTATAACTTTCACATGTTTCTTTTCACAATTTTTATTAATATTTTACTAAATGTTTAGAAAATAAATAAATAATAATAATAATAATAATAATAATAATAATAATAATAATAATAATAAAAACATAATGAAGATCGTCAAAAGTTTTTTTTTTACGAAATCAGTTTTTGTATAGAAGATCGTAAAATATATATACAATATATTGTTATTTCAAAATATGATTTCTATTTCATTTTCTTCACCGTGATAAATAATTTATTCTACTATATGCGTATGAACAATTTACACTTAAAAGATGTAAGAAAAAATAATTAATTTTATATTTTTAAAAAGATGAAAAAATGTATCACATCACATATGAAGAGAATATCAATGTTGTTTATATATCTAATACTAACATGAATATAAATAATATGTACTACTTTTCAATAAATATTTCTTATAACCGCTCGTAGCACGGACAATTTCCCTAGTTTATACAATAATACTTAGAATTTATTAGTCATTAAAACTGAAACACTATATTATCTTATATAAAAGATTACATAGTAACAAACATTAATAATGTAAAAAAATTGAAAATTATTACATTTTATTTTTTATCTGTAATAACATAACCAAAAATTAGTGACGACAAAAATACATACTAGGATCCTTAACATAAACAAAAATGTCAGTGAGCCACTCAACAGGAGCAAAGTGTACAAACAGAAGTAGAAGAGGTTCAAAATTTTTGTTGTTTTAAAATGAGAGGAAATCTCTTTATTTATAGACAACAATGAATAGTGTGAACAAATTTTTATTTTGCCTTATCGGAAGGTTATAACTATCCTGAAAAATTGCAACCCTTCAAAAAGGTCATAATCTTTTTAATAAAAATCAGAATTTTTCATTAAAGTCACAACTTTTGATAAATATCACAATTTTTCATAAAAATCGGAATACTTCATTAAAGTTGCAACTTTTCATAAAAGTCACAACATTTCATAAAATTTGCAACTTTTTATTAAAGTCGTATCTTTTATAAATGTCACAATTTTTCACGAGAGAGGAAAACTAATTTTGTAAATAAATAAACTAAAAGAGAATTCTAATTTGTGGTGACACCATGTAAGCGGACATAAAAAAAATTACGTGATAATAAAAATAACATTTATTTAGTGTAATCATCTGATGAGATTAATTTTTTTCCATATATGATTTATGGGATAATATCTAATCATTGCTTCTCCTTGTTCCACGTGTACATGGCCACACCTAGGCTTTTTTATTTTTTAAAAGTATTGATTACTCAGTTGAAGCATCTATTATTTTTATTTATTCAAGATTAATAAAAAATTTATTTAATTTAAGTGTATTTGGTTAAAGATGAAATTTTGTGTTGCTCTTAATACTATTTAGCATGAAAGTATGGGGAATAAATCAGTATAGTTGCAATTTATGATTTGAATAGGTGGATAATTGGATTACTATTTTTAAAAAAATAGGTAGATAATTGGATTATAATTTGGAAAAATTACATAAATTAATACATTTTAATAAATAATTACTGATTTTAACATTATTTTTAATTTATTACCATTTTAGCAATACTATGTTAAATCTATAATATGAACTAAAAGTGAATAATATATGCAATATATGAATTATAATTGTTTTTTGAAATATATTATGTTTGTTTGGTAAAAATTTGATATATTGTATTACAAGTGTATTAAAATGTGTGATAAATATATTATTCATCGTTAAAACCTGTATTATATGTGAATAATAAATTGTTCTTTGTAATATGTTGTCACGACCCAAAACGAGTCGTAAGTGGCACCAACACTTAACCTCCTAGGTGAGCGAACCAACAAATCTAAACCCAACATATATCAATAGTTCAACTATAAATAATATAAATAATGCGGAAGCTCCAAAAGATACTAAGCAACCAATTTAAATAAGTTTCTAAAGTTTAATATTTATCATCCCAAAATCTGATACTCATCACGTCAAGGACACCTATTTTCAAATTACCAAGTCTAAGTGTGTTTAAGAAACCAAAATAAACAAAAAGATGGTCCATGTCCGATATCCAAAGACATCAAGACGTGAATGAGAGAATCCAGCACGAGCTAGAATTAATAGCTCACCCTGAACTCTGATGTGCTGGAGACTGGCTAGAGCTGAGGGTGAGTCGAAGTCGAGGTACACTTGTTGCACTCAACAAAAGAACAGAGAAGAAAATACAAGTAGGGGTCAGTATAATGAACACGTACTGAGTAGGTATCATCGGCCAACTCAAAATAGAGACCAATATATATTGAATAATAATATAAAATAAACTACAATACTTAACAGGTGGCAAGCAACAAACACATGAACGATTGACAACAACACCATAATAGGTACACCATCAATCACAACATCAAGCACCCCTATGAGGACTCATGCCTCCACACCATACTCATTTGGAAAATTGGTTTTTTGAGATTAAGTATATTAAGTTACTTCAAGATTCCTTTCCTTTAATGTTATTGTGTCGGAATGTGAAACTTCGATCCCATATATCGTGTCAGAACATGACACTCCGATCCCATAATACTGTGTCGGAATGTGACACTCGGATCCAATTATCCCATTATTTTATTTCATCAAGCCTTCTTTATTCAAGGCGTCATTTTAATAGAGAGGGTTCAAGATTAGAAATTCAACAGTCTCATAATTTTAGGTCAACCGCAAACCACACAATCAAAACAAACAACCACACCATCAAGTACATAGGAGACTTTACAATATCACTCAATACATATCAATCCCTATTTAGAGTTTATCTATCAAATAGAAATAAATCATAACCTACCTCCACCGAAGAACTGGAGTCACGCAAGCTACTTTTACAATACTTTTTCTTTCCCAGTGCTTCTGAACCTTTCCAATCTATCAAATATATATGCTTATTTGTAAGTTAACAAGTCTACAGACATCATATTACTCTATGCCTAGCCTAGACCCATAATTCACCTAACTTTATATATATTTCCTAACATTCAAACCTAAGAGTAAGTCTTAATTCCTCCACTTAGCACAATTTTAATGATAATCATGTAGTATAATACACCAAATATTAAATTACCTTTCTCAATATATCAAACTTTGATTTCTTATATCATAGCAAAAGTATAATATTAAAATTAGGACACTGGTTACGAAACCAGTGACAGGCTAGCAACCCATGAAGACAATTTACTCTCTCTCGTCTAAATTCAATAATATTAATAATAATAATAATAATAATAATAATAATAATAATAATAATAATAATAATAATAATAATAATAATAATAATACTAATAATGTCACGACCCAAATTGGGGACGCGACTGGCACCCACATTTACCCTCCTATGTGAGCGAACCAACCAATCTAAACCTTAACATTTCAATGTATAACAATAGTAAATAATGCGGAAGACTTAACTCATTAATAAAAACCAATTCAATAACTATTATTTCCCCAAAATATGGAAGTCATCATCACAAGAACATCTATCCTCAAATTACTAAACTAAGAGTATCTAAGAAAACAAAATAAATAGAAAGCTAGTCCATGCCGGAGTTCAAGGCATCAAGACTTGAAGAAGAAGATCCAGTCCAAGCTAGACGCATTAGCTCACCCTGAATTTCCGAAGGTAGTGAAGACTGGCTAGATCTACTGTTGAGTTGGAGACGACGGCACGTTTGCTGCACTCCACAAATAACAAAGAAGAAAACATAAAAGTAGGGGGTTAGTACAACCACAAGTACTGAGTAGATATCATCGGCCAACTCAAAATAGAAGTTAATATATATCAAGTAATATTATAAATCAACTATAAACTCAACATGTAGCACCAACAAGTACAATAATCATCAACAAGTACTATCAAAGTTCATCCATGAGGGCTCAAGCCTCAATACCAAACTCATTTGGGAATTAAGTTTATTAGATTGAGTATATTTATCATCTTTCAAGATTCATTATCTTTCTTCCTCTTGTGTCGGTACGTGACACTCCGATCCCCTACCACTATGTGTCGGTACGTGACACTCCGATCCCCTAATTCTACGTGTCGGTTCGTGACACCGATCCCCTATATGTGTCGGTACGTGACACTCCGATCCCTATATGTGTCGGAACGTGACACTCCGATCCCCTATATGTGTCGGTACGTGACACTCCGATCCCCTAATTCTACGTGTCGGTTTGTGACACCCGTCCCACTAATACTATGTGTCGGAACGTGACACTCCGATCCACTAATACTATGTGTCAGAACTTGACACTCCGATCCACTAATACTATGTGTCGGAACGTGACACTCCGATCCACTAACCTCATTCTATCCGTTCATCAAGCCTTCTCTATACCAAGGCATCATCAATCCCATTACTTTAATTCATCAAGCCTTCTTTTATACCAAGGCATCATCATTAATAATGTAGATTAAAGTTTCTTTCAAGATTTGGGATTCAGTGGTTTTCATCATGCTTGTTTTATCAAAATCACATAATCATATTCATGCAAGCATACAATTAAGCATATAGACAGGTTTACAATACCACTAATACATATCATACACTATTAAGAGTTCACTACGAATATCGTAAAAACCATAACCTACCTCCACCGAAGACTAGTGATCAAGCAAGAATTTCCAAAGCTTTGTTTTCTCCTCAGCCTCGTTCGATTCAATCCTCTCTTTCTCTCTGTTCTTTCTCTTTTTCTTATTCAAAACCCTCTTTCTTTTACCCTAATTAGCGTATAATTAAGAATAAAAGATGGCAATAATAGCCCACTAATTAACCCAAAGTTACCTCTTTTATCCCTCAAGAATTTGAGTTATTAATATAAACCCACGAAATCTATAATTAAGGAAAGAATAGTCCAAAACGTCCCTTAAAACGTGTAAAGAAATCCGACTCTGACTGGGATTACGCAACCTGTGACGGCCCGTCGTGACTGCGACGGTCCGTCATGCAGGTCGTCGCAACATCTTAGAACTCTACTTTTCACTAAGGATTCTGTGACGGTCCGTCACACATGTGACGGTCCGTCCTGCACTTCCGTCACGACGTTCAGAGAATCGTTCCCTGTACCAAATTCTCAAGAGTTGAAGTGTTTTGGAACGGTCTATCACGACGGTTCGTCGTAGCTGTGACGGTCCGTCCTGCAGGTCCGTCACAAATTACAGAGAGTCGATTTTAGTACACAATTTTCAGAATTCTAAGTGTTCTGAAACGGGACACCCTCGACGGTCCGTCGTGCCCATGACGGTCCGTCGTGGTATCCATCGTCTCAGCCAGTTTTTCCAGAAATAAAATCTGCTGCTCAAAACGACTAAACAGGTCGTTATAATAGATACCAATTTACCCATCGTTCGTCCTCGAACGATCAAAAGAAGAAAAACAAGGGCGGAAAGAAGTACCTGGATCTGTAAACAGATGTGGGTATTTTTCTTGCATATCTGCCTCCTTCTCCCAAGTAGCCTCTTCAACCGGTCGATTCTTCCATTGGACCTTAATGGATGCAATTTCTCTCGACCTCAACTTGCGAACCTCTCTATCTAAAATAGAAACCGGTTCCTCCTCATAAGTCAAATTCTCATCAAGCAAAACTGAATCCCAACGGATGATGTAGTTTCCATCCCCATGGTATCTTTTCAACATGGACACATGAAATACCGGATGTACTCCGGACAGCCCTGGAGGTAAGGCTAATTCATAAGACACCTCCCCTACTCGCTTTAGTACCTCAAATGGTCCAATATACCTTGGACTTAACTTACCCCTTTTTCCAAACCGCATCACCCCTTTCATGGGTGAAACCTTCAACAAGACTTGTTCACCTTCCATGAACTCCAAGTCTCTAACCTTTCGGTCTGCATACTCCTTTTGTCTACTTTGCGCCGCTAGAAGCTTTTCTTGGATAGATTTCACCTTCTCCATAGAATCTCTCAACAGATCAGTACCCCAAGGTCTAACCTCAAATGCATCAAACCAACCAATGGGAGACCTACATCTCCTCCCATACAATGCCTCAAATGGAGCCATGTCAATGCTAGAGTGATAGCTATTATTGTATGAAAACTCTGCCAAAGGTAAGAAGCTATCCCAATGACCACCAAATTCTATCACACATGCACGAAGCATATCCTCCAACACTTGAATCGTACGCTTTGACTGACCATCAGTCTGTGGGTGAAACGCAGTACTAAGGTCCAACCTAGTACCTAATTCCGCATGCAATGTTCTCCAAAACTTAGAGGTAAACTGCGTACCTCTATCTGATATGATGGAGAGTGGAACCCCATGTAACCGAACAATCTTTGAGATGTAGATTTTGGCTAGCTTCTCTGCATTGTAGGTCACCTTGACCGGAATGAAGTGAGCAGATTTGGTTAATCTGTCCACAATTACCCAGATAGAATCAAACTTCCCCAATGTCTTTGGAAGACCAACCACGAAGTCCATTGCAATTCTCTCTCACTTCCATTCAGGAATGGGCATCCTTTGAAGTGTTCCTCCGGGTCTCTGGTGTTCATACTTTACTTGTTGACAATTTGGACATTTGGAAACAAACTCGACAATATCTCGCTTCATTCTACTCCACCAAAAGTGTTGCTTTAGGTCACGGTACATCTTGGTTGCACCAGGATGTATAGAATATCGGGAACTATGAGCCTCTGTAAGAATAGTGGTGATCAAATCATCGATGCGGGGCACACATACCCTTCCTTTAATCCTCAAAACACCTTCCTCATCAATTTTTGCCTCTTTAGCCTCTCCTCCCAACACCATATCCTGAATTCGCCTTAGTTTCTCATCATCAAACTGTTTCCTTTTAATCTGGTCAAGGAAAGAAGATCTCGACTCCACACAAGCCAAAAATCCTCCCTTATCATTTATTTCCAACCTCATAAGGTCATTAGCCAGATTCTGAACCTCTCTAGCCAATGGGCGTCTAGAAACTTGCAAATGAGCTAGATTTCCCATGCTTCCTGCCTTTCTACTTAAGGCGTCCGCCACAACATTAGCCTTTCCCGGATGATACAAGATAATGATATCATAGTCCTTCAGTAGCTCCATCCATCTCCTCTGTCTCAAATTCAAGTCTTTCTGAGTGAAGACATACTGTAGGCTACGATGGTCCGTGTAGACATCACACTTAACCCCATACAAGTAGTGTCTCCATTGCTTTAGTGCAAATACTACCGCGGCCAACTCTAGATCATGGGTCGGATAGTTACGTTCATGCACCTTTAATTGCCTCGAAGCATAAGCAATCACATTCTTCTCTTGCATTAGCACTGTACCCAAACCAGAATAGGATGCATCACAATAAACGACGAAGTTCTTACCCTCTACTGGCAAGGTAAGGATTGGTGCAGTAGTCAACAAGGTCTTAAGCTTCTGAAAGCTTTCCTCACACTCATCTGACCATACAAATGGAACATTCTGCTTAGTCAAGTTCGTCAATTGGGAAGCAATGGAAGAGAATCCCTTGACAAATCGGCGGTAGTAGCTAGCTAACCCAACAAAGCTCCTTATTTCTGACACATTAGTGGATCTTACCCAATTCTTCACTGTCTCAATTTTAGAAGGATCCACCATCACTCCATCCTTAGAAACCACGTGCCCTAAGAAGGACACTTCATCTAGCCAAAACTCACACTTAGAGAACTTGGCATAAAGCTTTTTCTCCCTCAACATTTCCAATACAATTCTCAAATGCTCCTCATGTTCTTTCTTACTTTTAGAGTATATCAGTATATCATCAATAAACACGATCACAAAGAGATCCACATATGGCTTAAAAATCCCGTTCATCAAGCTCATGAAAGCAGCAGGGGCATTCGTGAGACCAAAAGACATTACCACAAATTCATAATGCCCATACCTAGTTCGAAAAGCAGTCTTTGGCACATCCGCTGCCCGTATTTTCAATTGGTGATAACCGGATCTCAAGTCAATTTTAGAGAAGACACAAGCACCTTGTAACTGATCGAACAAGTCATCAATGCGAGGAAGAGGATACTTGTTCTTGATAGTTACCTTGTTCAGCTGTCTATAGTCTATGCACATCCGAAAACTCCCATCCTTTTTCTTCACAAACAAAACCGGAGCACCCCAAGGAGATGCACTTGGTCTAATGAAGCCCTTTCTCAACAACTCTTGAAGTTGCGCCTTTAACTCTCTTAACTCCGCGGGAGCCATTCAATAAGGGGGTATAGAAATGGGGCGAGTACCCGGTTCAAGATCAATACAGAAATCAATATCCCTATCCGGGGGCATACCAGGAAGATCTGCAGGAAACACATCCAAAAATTCTCGAACTACCAAAACCGATTCAATTGAGGGTACTTGGGTAGTGTCATCCCTAAGATGTGCCAAGAAAGCTAAACAACCCTTACTAACCATCTTCTGAGAACGAAGAAAGGACACGATACGAACCGGATTGGAAGTGTAGTCGCCCTCCCACACTAACGGATCTGCCCCAGGCTTGGCTAACGTCACAGTTTTAGCATTACAATCCAAAATCGCAAAATTCGGAGAAAGCCAAGTCATACCCAGAATTACATCAAAGTCACCCATTTCTAAAATAACCAAATCTACATAAGTGTTGCTCCCCACAAAATTCACCAAACAAGACCTATATACCTTTTCAACTATCACAGACTCACCCACCGGAGTAGAAACACGAATAGGCATTTAAAGTAATTCACAATGTAAATTTAGACCATTAGCAAATGAGCAGGATACATAAGAAAATGTGGATCCAGGATCAAACAATACGGAAGCCATGCAATCACAAATCAAAAGGTTACCTGTGATGACAGCATCTGATGTCTCCGCTTCAGATCTCCCAGGAAATGCGTAACAATGGGCCCCATTATTTGTCTGTCCGTTGCCCCTACCATGTTGCATAGTAGTGGCTCCAGTTTGCCCATCTCCTCGGCCGTTTTGGTGACCACCATTACCTCGACCACCACGTCCTCCAGAAAAACGGCCTCTACCATGACCACCTCTACCTCTAGCTATTAGGGGTCTCTAACTCTGTTTTGGACAATTCCTCCTAATATGTCCAATCTCCCCACATCCATAACACTCTCTGGAGTCAGGCATAGGTCTCTCGGAGAAGTGTTGACCGTTCTGAGGTGGACCCCCAACTACAGTCTGTAGTGAAGACTGAATTGGTCGAACTGAGTAGCCCCCAGAACTCTGTCCTCTAGTATACGAACCGTTGAACTCACCTCTCTTTCGAAACCTCTTTGATGTCGATGTCGTGGTGAAGTCATCTGGCTTCACTCCTTCCACCTTTATCACAAAGTCTACCACCTCTTGGAAGGATTTTGCAGTAGCCGCTACCTGTAAGGCTGAAATCCGCAATTCTGACCTCAACCCCTTCAAAAAACGGCGAATCCGTTCTTGTGGACTGAAACAAAGTTGGGTGGCATACCTGGATAATGCGCGGAATTTAGCCTCATATGCATTAACCGTCATCCTTCCTTGCTCAAGACTCAAGAACTCATCCCTTTTTCTATCTCTCAAAGTCCTTGGGATATACTTCTCCATAAACAAGCTAGAGAATGATTCCCAAGTCATAGGTGGTGCCTCTGTTGGTTGACACTCAACATGTGACCGCCACCACATTTTGGCGTTCCCTTGAAACTGATAGCTCACGAACTCGACACCAAACCGCTCTACTATACCCATCTTGTGTAGGAGCTCATGACAATCAACCAGAAAATCGTAGGCATCCTCTGATTCTGCACCCTTAAAGACTGGAGGTTTCAATTTCAAGAACTTACTGAAAAGTTCATGCTGATCATTTGCATTATAGGCCCAGTAGTCAGACGAGGAAATGTGCCTATTTCCAATGAGGAGCCCCAGCAGCAGCATGTCGTACCTCTGAAACCAGAGGTGTTGGTGCAGAAACCACTGGAGGTGCCTGACCCTGATCAGATAAACCGCTAAGATAGGCCAGAACCTGATTAATCATTTCTGGGGTAGGTTGGGGTGGCAGTTCCTCGTTCTGCACTTGCTCATTCTCCCCTTCCTCACCCTCTCTTATCACCTCTTCAGTAAGTGGAGGAGTCACCGCCCTAGTATCAGATGGGCTAGGTGCTTGTCCTCTTCCTCTAGAGGACGTCCTCCCACGACCTCTTCCACGGCCTCTTGCCACTGCTCTTCCTCGAGCCACAGCCCCAGTGGTTGGCTTAGACGTATCTTGCCATGCCGGTGTCGCTGCTGGCGCGGTCGTTGCTCTAGTTCTAACCATCTGCGAAATAGAGTGAAGATGGTCAGATACCAATTTTTATCACCTAGATACCAATTGGACTCAAGTAGTAGCACGAAAGAAAGAATGAAAGAATGGAATTTTCCTAAAGTCCTATAGCCTCTCAAAGAAAAGCAAAGGCGTCCCCCTACCATTCCTTAAGACTCTACTAGACTCGTTCTTGTGTGTTGAGACCAATGAGCCTAAGGCTCTGATACCAAGTTTGTCACGACCCAAATCGGGGACACGACTGGAACCCACATTTACCCTCCTATGTGAGCGAACCAACCAATCTAAACCTTAACATTTCAATGTATAACAACAGTAAATAATGCGGAAGACTTAACTCATTAATAAAAACCAATTCAATAACTATTATTTCCCCAAAATCTGGAAGTCATCATCACAAGAACATCTATCCTCAAATTACTAAACTAAGAGTATCTAAGAAAACAAAATAAATAGAAATCTAGTCCATGCCGGAGTTCAAGGCATCAAGACTTGAAGAAGAAGATCCAGTCCAAGCTAGACGCATTAGCTCACCCTGAATTTCCGAAGGTAGTGAAGACTGGCTAGATCTACTGTTGAGTTGAAGATGACGGCACGTTTGCTGCACTCCACAAATAACAAAGAAGAAAACATAAAAGTAGGGGGTCAGTACAACCACAAGTACTGAGTAGATATCATCGGCCAACTCAAAATAGAAGTTAATATATATCAAGTAATATTATAAATCAACTATAAACTCAACATGTAGCACCAACAAGTACTATAATCATCAACAAGTACTATCAAGTTCATCCATGAGGCTCAAGCCTCAATACCATACTCATTTGGGAATTAAGTTTATTAGATTGAGTATATTTATCATCTTTCAAGATTCATTATCTTTCTTCCTCTTGTGTCGGTACGTGACACTCCGATCCCCTACCACTACGTGTCGGTACGTGACACTCCGATCCCCTAATTCTACGTGTTGGTTCGTGACACCCGATCCCCTATATGTGTCGGTACGTGACACTCCGATCCCCTATATGTGTCGGAATGTGACACTCCGATCCCCTATATGTGTCGGTACGTGACACTCCGATCCCCTAATTCTGCGTGTCGGTTCGTGACACCCGTCCCACTAATACTATGTGTCGGAACGTGACACTCCGATCCACTAATACTATGTGTCAGAACGTGACACTCCGATCCACTAATACTATGTGTCGGAACGTGACACTCCGATCCACTAACCTCATTCTATCCGTTCATCAAGCCTTCTCTATACCAAGGCATCATCAATCCCATTACTTTAATTCATCAAGCCTTCTTTTATACCAAGGCATCATCATTAATAACGTAGATTAAAGTTTCTTTCAAGATTTGGGATTCAATGGTTTTCATCATGCTTGTTTTATCAAAATCACATAATCATATTCATGCAAGCATACAATTAAGCATATAGACAGGTTTACAATACCACTAATACATATCATACACTATTAAAGTTCACTACGAATATCGTAAAAACCATTACCTACCTCCACCGAAGACTAGTGATCAAGCAAGAATTTCCAAAGCTTTGTTTCTCCTCAGCCTCGTTCGATTCAATCCTCTCGCTCTCTCTGTTCTTTCTCTTTTTCTTATTCAAAACCCTCTTTCTTTTACCCTAATTAGCATATAATTAAGAATAAAAGATGGCAATAATAGCCCACTAATTAACCCAAAGTTACCTCTTTTATCCCTCAAGAATTTGAGTTATTAATATAAACCCACGAAATCTATAATTAAGGAAAGAATAGTCCAAAACGTCCCTTAAAACGTGTAAAGAAATCCGACTCCGACAGGGATTACGCAACCTGTGACGGCCCGTCGTGCCTGCGACGGTCCGTCATGCAGGTCGTCGCAACATCATAGAACTCTACTTTTCACTAAGGATTCTGTGACGGTCCGTCACACATGTGACGGTCCGTCCTGCACTTCCGTCACGACGTTCAGAGAATCGTTCCCTGTACCAAATTCTCAAGAGTTAAAGTGTTTTGGAACGGTCTATCACGACGGTTCGTCATAGCTGTGACGGTCCGTCCTGCAGGTCCGTCACAAATTACAGAGAGTCGATTTTAGTAAACAATTTTCAGAATTCTAAGTGTTCTGAAACGGGACACCCTCGACGGTCCGTCGTGCCCATGACGATCCGTCGTGGTATCTGTCGTCTCAGCCAGTTTTTCCAGAAATAAAATATGCTGCTCAAAACGACTAAACAGGTCGTTACAAATAATAATAATAATAATAATAATAATAATAATAATAATAATAATAATAATAATAATAATAATAATAATAATAATAATAATAATAATAATAATAATAATAATAACAATAACAATATGACACTTACCTTAATTCCCTTGGCAGTTATCATCCAAACACATACAATCTGTAACCTTCCCTGCTACCTAAACATTAATCCATTTCAAAATTTTAGGAATCATTGTATTTTTCTCAAATTACTCTATTAATTTTGGTCCAAGTCTCCAAAAATGTTTAACCATATCCGATATGGAACTCACACCCATGTCGTATCGATATAGATGCAGCACCAAGAGTGAAGAATTCATGCAACTTAGTTTATACTACGGGTTCATGAAATTCTAATCAATGAAATTATTGCTTTACCAAAACGTTCCTCTCTTTAGATGAAAGAGATCAAACTTTTAAAAACTCAATATAAGTTTATTGCACAAGAAAGAAAACTCTATAAGAGAAGGTACATCAATTGTTGGCTCTTCTTAAAAGTTCAATACATTAACTAAGATTCGTTGTGACAGAAACAAGCAACAAGTTGTACGAATTAATACATCTAATGTCGCGAGTAACTAACTACTTAATTGGAACAAATGCAGAAGAGTAATATCAATTCAAAATGCATTCAAAACAAAACAATGAGTACCAAGTTACTATACACAAAAAATTTTTTGATTTACCTGATGGAACAATCATTTCGTGACTGCTACAGATATGATTTCTCTTGGCTAAACCCTTATTTCCCGTCTACAGAATATTTCTTCCTAAATATTATATAAGTAATTATAAGAGTGGTGAAAGTGACCCACTATTTATTTCACTATCAACCTCTTTAATCACCAACTATATAAATTATTAAAATTACCCAACTAATTTCATAATTATAATTATGAATAGTTCAAAACACCCATTTAAATCTATCGGAAAGTATTTTCTAACATAAAAAGTTTTAGTGCTCAAAACGATAAAAAATGATCGTTATAATAGATACCAATTTACCCATCGTTCATCCTCGAACGATCAAAAGAAAGGTGAGGGCGAGAAAGAGTACATGAATCGGTAAAAAGATGTTGATATCTTTCATGCATATCAGCCTCACTCTCCCAAGTGGACTCTTCAAGTGGCCGATTCTTCCACTGAACCTTGATCGAAGCAATCTCTTTTGATCTCAATTTGCGGCCTCCCTATCTAGAATAGCAATAGACTCCTCCTCATAAGAGAGATTCTCATCAACAAGAACTGAATCCCAATGAATAATATAATTTCCATCATCATGGTATTTTTTCAGCATAGACAAATGAAATACCGAGAGCACTCCTGACAAACCTAGAGGCAATGCCAATTCATAGGCTACCTCCCCCACACGCTTCAGAACTTCAAATGGACCAATATACCACGGACTAAGATTAACCAGCTTACCAAACCACATTACACCCTTCGTGGGTGAAACCTTCAGCAAGACTTGTTCACCCTCCATAAAATCCAAGTCCCTAACCTTTCGATCTGCATATTCCTTCTGCCTACTCTGAGCTGCTAAAAGCTTTTCTTGAATAAATTTCACTTTCTCTAATGATTCCCTCAGAAAATCAGTACCCCATGTTCTAACCTCAAATGCATCAAACCAACAAATGGGAGACCTACATCTCCTCCCGTACAGTGCCTCAAATGGGTTCATATCAATAATTGAGTGATAGCTATTGTTGTACGAAAACTCTGCTAAAGGTAAGAATTTATCCCAATGACCACCAAAATCTATCACACACGCACGAAGCATATCCTCCAGCACTTGAATTGTTCGCTCAGACTGCCCATCGGTCTGAGGGTGAAATGCAGTACTAAGATCCAATCTAGTACCTAATTCAACATGTAGGTCCTCCAAAACTTAGAAGTAAATTGTGTACCTCTATCTGATATGATGGAAAGTGGAACTCCATGCAATCAAACAATTTTCGAGATATAGAGTTTGGCTAACTTCTCTGCATTGTAAGTCATCTTGACCGGAATGAAGTGAGCGAACTTAGTTAACCTGTCAACAATTACCCAAATAGAATCATACTTACCAAATGTCTTTGGAAGACCAATTAGGAAATCCATTACAATTCTCTCCCACTTCCATTCAGGAAAAGACATTCTCTGAAGTGTCCCTCCGGTCCTCTTGTGTTCATACTTTACCTGCTGACAATTCGGGCATAGGGCAACAAAATCAACAATGTCACGCTTCATTCTACTCCACCAAAAATGTTGCTTTAGATCACGATACATCTTGGTTGCACCAGGATGTATAGAATACCTTGAACTATGAGCTTCTATAAGAATAGTGTGAATCAAATCATCCACACGGGGCACACATACCCTTCCCTTAATCCTCAAGACCCCTTCTTCATCAATTACTGCCTCTTTAGCCTCTCCTCGCAATACTATATTCAAATTCGGCTCAGCTTCTCATCAGCAAACTGATTTCCCTTAATCTTGTCAAGAAAAGAAGATCTTGCCTCTACACAGGCCAAAAATCCTCCTTTCTAGTACTTCCAGCCTCATAAAGTCATTAGCCAGAGTTTGAAATTCTCTAGCCAATGGGCGTCTAGAACCTGTAAGTGGGCTAAACTACCCATGCTCCCTGCTTTTCTAATTAAAGCATCTGCCACAACATTAGCTTTTCCCGGGTGATACAAAATAGTAATATCATAGTCTTTCAATAGTTCCATCCACCTCCTCTGCCTCAAATTCAAATCTTTCTGAGTAAAGACATATTGTAAACTAAGATTATCTGTATAGACTTCACACTTGACCCATATAGATAATGCCTCCATTGCTTTAATGCAAATACAACTGCACCCAACTCCAAATCATTGGTCGGATAGTTACGTTTATGCACTTTCAATTGCCTCGAAGCATAAGCAATTACATTACTCTCGTGCATTAGCACTGCACCCAAACCAGAATAAGATGCATCACAATAAACAATAAAATTCTTACCTTCCACTGGCAAGGTAAGAATTGGTGCAATAGTCAACAAGGTCTTGAGCTTCAGGAAACTTTCTTCACATTCATCCGACCATACAAATGAAACATTCTGCTTGGTCAAATTTGTCAGCTGCGAAGCAATAGAAGAAAACCCCTTGATGAGTCGACGGTAGTAGCTAGCTAAATCAACAAAGCTCCTTACCTCTGAAACATTAGTAGGTCGTACCCAACTCTTCACTGCTTCAATCTTAGAAGGATCCACCATCACTCCATCCATAGAAACCACGTGCCCCAAGAAGGACACTGAATCGAGCCAAAACTCACACTTGGAGAATTTGTCATAAAGCCTTTTCTCCCTTAACAACTCCAATACAATTCTCAAATTCTCCTCATGTTCTTTCCTGCTCTTTGAGTATATCAGTATATTATCAATAATACAATAACAAAGAGGTCCAGATATGGCTTAAAAATCCCGTTCATAAGGCCCATAAAAGCAGCAGGGGCATTCGTAAGCCCAAAAGACATTACTAAGAATTCATAATGCCCATACCTGGTTCGAAAAGCAGTTTTTGGCACATCTGCTGCCCGTATTTTCAATTGATGATAACCGGATCTCAAGTCAACTTTTGAGAAGACACAAGCACCTTGTGACTGATCGAACAAATCATCAATGTGAGGAATGGGATACTTGTTCTTAATAGTTACCTTATTCAGATGTCTGTAGTCTATGCACATCTGAAAACTTCAATTTTTTTTCTTCACAAATAAAACAGGAGCACCCCAAGGGGATGCACTTAGTCTAATAAAAGCTTTACTTAACAACTCCTAAAGTTGGGCCTTTAACTCCCTTAGCTCAGCTGGAGCCATTCTATAAGGGGGAAGGGAAATGGGGCGAGTACTCGGCTCTAGATCAATAAAAAATTCAATATCTCTATCCGGTGGAATACCAGGAAGGTCTGCAGGAAACACATCCAGAAACTCATGGACTATCGAAATAGACTCAATCGAAGGTACTTTGGAAGTATCATCCCTAAGATGTGCCAAGAAAGCTAAACAAACCTTACTCACCATCCTCTTAGCTTGAAGACAAGAGATAATACAGACTGGAGTGGAAATATAGTCACCCTCCCAGACTAGCGGATCTCTCCCAGCCTTGGCCAATGTCACAGTTTTAGCATTACAATCTAAGATTGCAAAATTTAGAAAAAGCCAAGTCATACCCAGAATTACATCAAAATCAACCATCTCTAGAATAATCAAATCTACATAAGTGTTGCTCCCCACAAAAGTCACAAGGCAAGACCGATACACTTTCTCAACTATCACAGACTAACCCACAAGAATAGAGACACGACATGTCAAGCAAATAACAATATAAATCAAGACCAGTAGAAAATGAGGAAGATACATATGAAAATGTGGATCCAGGATCAAACAATACAGAAGCAATGCAATCACAGACCACAAGAGTACCTGTGATAACAACTTCAGATGTCTCTACTTCAGACCTCCCGGGGAAAGCATAACAATGGGCACTATCACCTGTCTGTCCATTGCCCCTACCAAGCTGCGCTGCAGTAGTTCCAACTTGCCCGCCACCCCGACTGAACTAGTGATCACCATTACCTTGGCTACCACATCCTCCAGAATGGCGGCCTCTACCATGACCACCTCTACCTCTAACTACTGGGGATCTGTAACTCTGTTTTGGACGATATTTCCTAATATGTCTAGCCTCTACACATCCATAACAAGTCCTGGAGTCAACTATATGTCTCTGTGAAAATGACAAAGTCTGGAGATAACCTCCAAACTCAGAAAAAGGCTGAATGGTCTACGATGGATCCCCAGTTGAAGCCTGCAACGAAGACTGAATAGGACGGGCTGGATAACCTCCTTAACTCTTCCTTCTGGAGTAAGAACCACTAAACTCACCTCCTTTACGAAACTTCTTAAATGTCGATGTTGTGGTGAAGTTGTATGGCTTCACCCCATCTACCTCCAGCACAAAATCAACCACTTCCTGAAAGAATTTTGCTGCAGCAGCTACCTGTAAGGCTGGAATCTGCAAATCTGACCTCAATCCTTTCACAAAGCGGCAAATCCGTTGAGTGGCATACCTGGATAGTGCATGGAATTTGGTCTCATAAGCAGCAACATACATCTTTCCTTGCTCTAGGCTCAGGAACTCATCTCTCCTCCTATCCCTCAAAACCCGGGGTATATACTTCTCCATTAATAAGTTAGAAAATGATTTCCAAGTCATAGGTGGTGCCCTTGGTGGTTGACACTCAACATACAACCGCCACCACATTTTGGCATCCCCCTGAAACTGGTAGGTCACAAACTCAACACCAAATCGTTCTACTATATCCATCTTATGTAGTAGTTCATGAAAATCAACCATAAAATCATATGCATCTTCAGATTTAGCACCCTTGAAGACTGAAGGTTTCAACTTTAAAGGCTTAATGAAAAGTTCATGCTGATCACCTGTCATTATAGATCCTATATTCAATCGAGGAAACATGCCTACTTCTAATGATGTATCCATGCGAGGAGCCACAACAGCTGCATGTTGTACTCTTTGAACCTGAGGTGCTGGTGAAGAAAACACGGGAGGTGTCTGGCCCTGATAAGATAACCCGCTAAGATAAGTAAGAACCTGATTAATCATCTCTGGGATAGGCTGGGGTGGTACTTCCTTATCCTGAACCTGCTCATTTTCCCCTTCTTCACCCTCTCTCACTACCTCATCAGTCGGTGGAGGAGTCAGTGCTCTATTCCTAGCTGGACCAGGTGTTTGTCCTCAGCCTCTAGTGGGCCTCCTCCTGCAACCCCTACCACGACCTCTTGCCACTACTTCTCCTCGAGTTACAGCCCCAATGATTGGCTCAGACGCACCCTGTCTTGCCGGTGTTGGTGTTGGCACAATTGTTGTTCTAGTTCTAACCATCTGCAAAATAGAGTGAGAAGGTCAGATACCAATTTGTATCACCCAGATACCAATTGGATCCAAGTAATAGCACGAAAGAAAGAAAGAATGGAGTTTTCCAAAAGTCCTATAGTCTCTCAAAGAAAAGTAAAGGCGTCCCTATACCGTACATCAAGACTCTACTAGACTTGTCCTTGTGTGATGAGATCAATTAACCTAACGCTCTGATACCAAGTTTGTCACGACCCAAAACGAGTCGTGAGTGGCACCCACACTTAACCTCCTAGGTGAGCGAACCAACAAATCTAAACCCAACTTATATCAATAGTTCAACTATAAATAATATAAATAATGCAGAAGCTCCAAAAGATACTAAGTAATCAATTTAAATAAGTTTCTAAAGTTTAATATTGATCATCCCAAAATCTGATTGTCATCAAGTTAAGGACACCTATTTTCAAATTACCCAGTTTAAGAGTGTTTAAGAAACCAAAATAAGCAAAAAGATGGTCCATGTCCGAAATCCAAAGATATCGAGACATGAATGAGAGAATCAAGCACGAGCTAGAATTAATAGCTCACCCTGAAATCTGATGTGCTGGACTCTGTCTAGAGCTGAGGGCGAGTCGAAGTCGATGGTACACTTGGTGCACTCCACAAAAGAACAGAGAAGAAAATACAAGTAGGGGTCAGTACAATGAACACATACTGAGTAGGTATCATCGGCAAACTCAAAATAGAGACCAATATATATTGAATAATAATATAAAATCAACTACAATACTTAACAGGTGGCAAGCAACAAACACATGAACCATTGACAACAACACCATAATAGGTACACCATCAATCACAACATCAAGCACCCCTATGAGGACTCATGCCTCCACACCATACTCATTTGGAAAATTGGTTCTTTGAGATTAAGTATATTAAGTTACTTCAAGATTCCTTTCCTTTAATGTTATTGTGTCGGAACGTGACACTCCGATCCCATATATCGTGTCGAAACGTGACACTCCGATCCCATAATACTGTGTCGGAACGTGATACTCCGATCCAATTATCCCATTATTTTATTTCATCACGCCTTTTTTTATTCAAGGCGTCATTTTAATAGAGAGGGTTCAAGATTAGAAATTCAACAGTTTCATAATTTTAGGCAAACCACAAACCACACAATCAAAACATACAACCACACCATCAAGTGCATATGATACTTTACAATATCACTCAATACATATGAATCACTATTTAGAGTTTATCTATCAAATAGAAATAAACCATAACCTACCTCCACTGAATAATCGGAGTCACGCAAGCTGCTTTTAAGATACTTTTCCTTTCCTCAGTGCTTCTGAACCTTTCCAATCTATCAAATATATATGTATATTTGTAAGTTAACGAGTCTACAAACATCATATTACTCTATGCATAGCCTAGACCCGAAATTCACATAACTTTATATATATATTTCCTAAAATTCAAACCTAAGAGTAAGTCTTAATTCCTCCAGTTAGCACAATTTTAATGATAATCATGTAGTATAATACACCAAATATTTAATTACCTATTTCAATATATCAAACTTTGATTTCTTATATCATAATAAAAGTATAATATTAAGATTAGGCCACTGGTTACGAAACCAGTGGCAGGCTAGCAACCCATGAAGCCGATTTCCTCTCTCTCGTCTAAATTCAATAATAATTATAATAATATTAATAATAACAATATGACCCTTACCTTAATTCCCTTGGCATTTATCAACCAAACACATACAATCTGTAACCTTCCCTCTAACCTTCCTTGCTACCTAAACATTAACCCATTTCATAATTTTAGGAATCATTGTATTTATCTCAAATTACTCTAAATTTTTGTCCAAGTCTCCAAAGTTGTTTAACCATATCCGATATGGAACCCACACTTATGTCGTATCGATATAGATGCAGCACCAAGAGTGAAGAATTCATGCAACTTAGTTTATACTACGGGTACATGAAATTCTAGTCAATGAAATTATTGCTTTATCAAAACGTTCCTCTCTGTAGATGAAAGAGATCAAACTTTTAAAAACTCAATATAAGTTTATTGCAGAGGAAAGAAAACTCTATAAGAGAAGGTACATCAATTGTTGGCTCTTCTTAAAAGTTCAATGCATTAACTAAGATTCGTGGTGACAGAAACAAGCAACAAGTTGTACGAATTGATACATCTAATGTCGGGAGTAACTAACTACTTAATTGGAACAAATGGAGAAGAGTAATATCAATTCAAAATGCATACAAAAACAAAACAATGAGTACCAAGTTACTGTACACGTTTTTTTTTATTTACCTGATGGAACAATCGCTTCGTGACTGCTGCAGATATGGTTTCTCTTGGCTAAACCCTTATTTTCCTTCTACAGAATATTTCTTCCTAAATATTATATAACTAATTATAAGAGTGGTGAAAGTGACCCACTATTTATTTCACTATCAACCTCTTTAACCACCAACTAAATAAATTATTAAAATTACCCAACTAATTTCATAATTAAAATTATGAATAGTTCAAAACGCCCATTTAAATCTATCGGAAAGTATTTTCTAACATAAAAGGTTCTAGTACTCAAAACGATCAAAAATGGTCGTTACATATGTAATAAACTTGTATTATAAAAAAAATTAAAAGTGATCATGTGAAAAAAAATATTATTACTATAAATGATAAATATTTTTTTATTATACTATATTTATGTAAGTTTCCCTTACAATTTTATTTTATTTTTAAAAAAAGGGCTGCAAGGCGTCGATTTCTATGGGCCTTGCAAGGCTTGTGACTGTGTTAATTTAAACATTGTCAAAAACTCTGTCAAAAAGTTGTTCTTTTAATTTTATAATTACCTAACTGCGTGTTACGAATATAATATTATATTATTTTATTTATGTGCTATATTTTAAAAATGATAAAATATAATACTATGTTTTGTTAGATCGTCGATTCACAATATTACATATCGTACAACATTGCATATGATATAAGCTGGAAAAAAAATATTAAGAATATGAGTGATGCTATTAGTATTCAATTCTGAATATTTACCATGGAGATGTTGTATATTTATAAAATAAATATTTTATAATATGTTATCTCTTATATTTGTGGTTAATTAGCTTATATCAATTAGATTTGCGAATTGTAAAATAAATCCATGTAAATCGAATAATCTTGGA
Organism: Solanum peruvianum; assembly: GCA_027705065.1. Classification (NCBI taxonomy): domain Eukaryota; kingdom Viridiplantae; phylum Streptophyta; class Magnoliopsida; order Solanales; family Solanaceae; genus Solanum; species Solanum peruvianum. The sequence continues at coordinate 192,859 of JAKWJD010001756.1, read as the reverse complement.
ACAATTTATTCTTATTTTATTACTTTTTTAGTTTTTGCTAATTAATCAACTTTTTACCCTTTAATATTTATGAGTAGTTGTTATTGATTACAAAATTTATGATAGTTTAATATTGTAAAAATAATTTAATAAGTTCTGTGACATATTTTCTTAATTTTTATGGCATATTTGTTCTGTGACTTATTTGTGATTTGTATGATGTATGATCATTCGAAAAGATATTGAATTGAACATGTAACATAGATATTTATTTAATTATATATTAGGCTAATATTAATGAAAAAAATTATTAAAATAATAATCATAAAGTTCACTTGATAAAATAATGTTGAATGCCTTGAATAGGACCCGTTACAGCAGAAAGGACGGGGTCTCGCTGCCCGGTCAGCGAGTCGGGGGGTCCAGGGGGGCGACGCGCCCCCTGGCCTGGGGTCTGGGGGGGCGGAGACGCCCCCGGCCCGACGGTATACAATGTTGTTGTATTGGGCCCTTAATTATGTGTCAATTCTGTATGTTGGGCCCAAGCCTGTTAGGGCGTAACCTAGCACTATATATAGACGCTAGGGCAAACCCTATTCTGTAATTTCTGTTCTTGCCTCTCCATAATAAAACTGCTTCCCCTCTTCCCGTGGACGTAGCCAATTTATTGGTGAACCACGTAAATCTGTTGTCTTGTTTTTCGCGTTTATATTTTCTCGTATTATATCGAATTCCGCATAACAAATAATTATGATAGTCATTGGTAATTCCCATTAGCATCTTAAAAATGTTCAAGAAATATAAGAAATTAATTTTTCTTTATCTATTCTAACCATTAAATAACATGAGAACTATAATGACAGTTCTCACATAATAAATGATACACTTGTTTCAACAATTTGAATGTATTCATAATGTATCATACTTAAGTTATAATTCTTTTTTCACCGTCTTTGATTGTAGTAGGGAACCACATAACTCTTCGTCATCTACTTCTTGTCTTTTGATTTTAACTTCTTCTTCATCAAAACTTATTAATTAGAAGAACCTTTTTATTCAAAATTCTTCCCGGAAAACCTCTTTTATGCGTTAGGAGCATTAGAATATAATAGAAATTCAGTCAAAAATATGAAATTCGTTAAAATTACTATTTTGTAATGAACTATACCTTCAAACATAACAAAGAGGGTAAAATTGCAAGTCTTCCATCTGCAAAACACACGAAAGCGGACTTTAAGAAAGAGTATATATATCTTTTTATCAACTTCTATTTTAAATTAGATTGACTATGTTTTTCTAATGGTATTGTAACGACCTGTTTAGTCGTTTTGAGCACCAGATTTTATTTCTGGAAAAACTGGCTGAGACGACGGATCCCACGACGGACCGTCATAGGCACGATGGACCGTCGAGGGGGTCTCGTTTCAAAACACTTAGAATTTAGAAATCAGGGTACTGAAATCGACTCTCTGAACTTCGCGACGAAATGGCAGGATGGACCGTCGTGGGCATGACGGACCGTCACAGACCCTTAGTGAAATTTAGTCTCTGAACTTTGGACAGAAGCAGAAGGACGGACCGTGGCAGGCACGACGGGCCGTCACAGGCTGCATAATCCCTGACTGGGTCGGATTTCTGTTAAATATTTTAAGGGGCGTTTTGGACTATTCCCGCTTATAATTATAAAGTTAGTGGTTTAATATTAATAATTCAATTACTTGGGGGTTAAAGAAGATAACCTTGAGTTCATTAGTGGGTTACTTTTGTCATCTTTTATAGTTAATTATATGTTAATTAGGGTAAAAGAAAGAGGGATTGAATAAGAAAAATAGAAAGAACAAAGAGAGGGAGAAGAACGATGGAGATAGAGAGAGGAGAAACGAAGAGGAAAACAAAGCTTTGAAAAGTAGATTGCTTGATCACGAATCTTCAGTGGAGGTAGGTTATGGTTTTTATGCTATTCGTAGTAAACTCTTAATAGCGAATGATATGTATTGTGTAGTACTGTAAACCCTTCTATATGCTTAATTGTATGCTTGCATGAATGTGATTATATAATTGTGATAAAATAAGCATGATGAAGCTATTGAATCCTAAATCTTGAAAAACCCTAATCTACTTTGTTAATGATGATGCCTTGGTATAAAAGAAGACTTGATGAACGAAAGTAGTGAGATTAGGGGATCGGGTGTCACGTTCCGACACCAGGATAGAAATAGAGGATCGGGTGCCACGTTCCGGTACCAGGATAGTATATGAGGATCAGAGTGTCACGTTCCGACACCAGGATAGTATATGTATCGGGTGCCACGTTCCGGTACCAGGATAGAATGAGGATCGGAGTGTCACGTTCCGACACCAGGATAGTATATGGATCGGGTGCCACGTTCCGGTACCAGGATAGAATGAGGATCGGAGTGCCACGTTCCGGCACCAGGATAGAATATGGATCGGGTGTCACGTTCCGACACCAGGATAGAATGAGGATCGGAGTGCCACGTTCCGGCACCAGGATAGAATATGGATCGGGTGTCACATTCCGACACCAGGATAGTATATGAGGATCGGAGTGTCACGTTCCGACACCAGGATAGTATATGGAGCGGAGTGTCACGTACTGACAAGAGAGGAATAAAGATAATAAATCTTGAAATATGTTAATATACTCAATCTAATGAACCTAATTCCCAAATGAGTATGGTATTGAGGCTTGAGTCCTCATGAGTGAACTTGGCGGTACTTATTAATGATTATAGTACTTGTTGTTGCTACATGTTGAGTATTGTAGTTGATTTATGATATTATCTGATATATACTGTTTTCTATTTTGAGTTGGCCGATGATACCTACTCAGTACTTGTGTTTTGTACTGACCCCTACTTGTATGTTTCTTTCTTTGTTATATGTGGAGTGCAACAAACGTAGCGTCGTCTTCAACTCAACCGCAACTCTAGCCAGTCTTCATTACACCGGATTTCAGGGTGAGCTAATGCTTCTAGCTTGGACTGGATCTTCTTCTTCATGTCTTGATGCCTTGAAGTTCCGGCATGGACTAGCTTTTATTTATTTTAGCTTCTTACATACTCTTAGATTAGTAATTTGAGGATAGATGTTCTTGTGATGATGACTTCCAGATTTTGGGGAATAATAGATGTTGAATTTTTAGAAGTTATTGAATCGATGTTCATTAATGAGATTTAAGTCTTCCGCATTACTTTTGTTGATATTGTATTGAAATGTTGGGTTTTTGTATTGGTTGGTTCGCTCACATAGGAGGGTAAGTGCGGGTGCCACTCGCGGCTCGGTTTTGGGTCGTGACAGGTATCTTAGTTCTTACCATCAATTCCATGAGAGATTATATGAAACATCTAGTGAATACTCTTATTACTGAGTTAACTACTATTTACTCTTAAAAGTTGTTCTAGTTAAGCACCTTAAGTTCACTTTTTTCTAAATTTGAGTATACTCATGCCTATAATTATAACTAAAAACTTGTATGAAGTTAAATTTATTTTTTTTAAATTGTAAAAACTTAAAAAATTGTTTCATTTAAATTATAGCAATTTAGTTTTAATGAGAAATTCATTTTTTTTTTGGGTATTGATACGTGAAAATTTCTGTCCATCCTATTACATACAGATAGAAGATTACATAAATTGATCGATTTTACGAACAAATGTAAATTTAAAAGTACTTTCATAATTAAAATAATTTGAAGTATGGATTTTCGATAATATATTAATTTCTTGATTTTATTTATCAAGAATTAAGTTACATGATAGAGAATATCAAATATACAACAAAAATAAACAATTGCTTGTCAAGAACTATCAAATCTAAAAGAGAATTAAAGTTTCAAAACAAATTAACCATAAAATTAGATAAAAATTATTTTAACATTTTACCTTGTGATCGATAAATTTCAAAATATGTATAAAAGATTCTGAAGAAGATAATCTATAGAAAAAATACCTCTACCTTCTTTATCAAGATACCACAGTAGTTTCCTCAATTTGAATTTGTATGAAGTTTATAGTTTACCAAGAGAAGCGTATTGTGTAGTGAAGTTATAAATGTGGGCGACAAAGTTAATAGCAATGTGAAATTTATCTTCTGATTATTTTCTTTTTATTTTGCACCGATTAGTTACTATGTGTTATTTTTTTTCAAATAATTATAATGATACAATTGATTTGTAACAATGACTGCATTTTTAAAAGAGTCCAATGTTTTGTTAATCAGTTAACTAATACTAATTTATTTAAATAATACTTATTTTATTTGTAAGAATTTCTGAACATAAAACTCTATTTTAGGATCAAAACTAGAAGTGAATAGCCCTTGTAAGCACGGGCCCAACATAACAAGTATGACACGCATATAAAGAATGTATACTAAGTATATAGCAAGTGTGACACATAAATATATGTAAAAATTAAAGGAATCCCATAGTGTAAGATAAGAATACAGCCTATCTCAACTAATTTACATATTACATATTATCTCTTAAAAAGTTCGACATTTGATACGTACCTACCATATGATACATAGTAATTAATACACGGTAAATAAATAACTGTTGAGACTAAAAAGGGAGGGTGGACAAAATAATTAATTATGTTATGTCAATTAGCTTAAGTTACGACTAACAGATCATAAAGACTCCATATCTTAATAGGTAATTGATTGACATATTACAATTTCAAATTTCAAAACTATATCATCTACATTGAAGATAAGTTTATGAACATCCATTGAAAAAGCGAGAAAATACGAATAAAATTTCTATTTTTTGCTGCTACATGATAAATATATTAATTTTACTGAGACATTCAGAAATTTGGGTCGCAAAGTACAATATGAAAGTTACAAAAACGATGGAATTATTGTTGGACAATCAAGTTCGTTTTTGAATCTCAAAGCAACAATTGCAACCGATTTGGATATCGATTTATCAAGGAAAAATATTGAAATTTGTTATACCGTAGAAGGTAACTCGTCTCTGATGAAAGTTAAGAACAATATGGGTGTTAAGCTATATTTAAAAACGAAAAAAATGAGTTAGGATTTGCAATGTATTCATTATGCATTGACACAAGTGGAAAGATAGGAGGTAATGTACATAGCTTTGACGGAACATATGGAGAAATTATGTGTGTAGAAGGCACAACACAGGATACACATGCTTTGGCGGTGGTTGAATCAAGAATTTGTGATTTTTACGATATTCGAGAATTTGAAGTTACATATTACATAATCAATTCAAAAAGTATAGAGGTGAAGTCAAGTAAGTTATATAAGGATAAAACAACACTCATAGATGTGATAGACAAAGGTATGAGAGCCTTTGGAATTTTTAGATCTATAAATGGTGAAACAATTATTTTGTTTTAATGTCTAATACATAAGGAATTAAAAAGTCTGTGATTATGTTTTTGTGTAGATGTTGAATATGCATTTTGGTATATAGAGTATTTGTTGATAGATTAAGTGAATATGATTGTAACGTTAAGATAATGTTTTTGAATCATTACTGAATTTTATAGCAATAATCATGTAGTATTAGTTCATTAGTTCGTTGATACATTGAGTTAAATCTGTTTTGTAGATGATTCATTAGTTCTTTTATATTGTTGATGCATTGAGTTAACTCTGTTGATACTTTAATATATTACTGTTGAAACACTAAATACTTTAGTAATTCCAACATTCATAAAGCTAATATATTACAAAATATTTTGATGCGTGTATAAATAATTTTCTTTAAACATGATACAAAAAATACACTAAATTATTATGTTGGTCTTAGAAAACTGTTGATACATTCATGTACATCATTTTTTTATTACTTTAAACATTAGTTTTTTGTATATATTATAAGATGTTACTGCTATATGTATTAATATGATGAAAAAAATTTGTATAATTATGTGTTGGTGTGCTTTTTAGACAAATGTGGTGGGACTATGAAGGATACCACAAGAAAAAAGTCGATGCTTTCATAATTAGAAGCTTCAACAATGTACATACGTGTCCAATGAGGGATAGGTACTAACGAAAGTCCAAGCAATAGTCGGGTTTGTAAGTGCTGTGACTACTTTAAAATTGGTCAACCATAAACGAATTCATACTCCACAGGTATAATCAATGATATGAGAGAATTCTACGAGGTAAAAATATCTTACAAGCAAGCATGACGTGCTAAAGAATGTGAACTAGAAATGATAAGGGAATAACCATCTGCAGAAGATAGATAAATGTCGAGATACATATACATGTTAAATACCGTGTATTTAAATTCTTATATATGAACGTCGAAGACCGAGTAAGATGAATTTATGTATATGTTTGTAGCCTTAATACCATTGATTAGAGGATTCCATTAATGTAGACCAATATTTGTTGTCGATGGTGCACATCTAAGAACTTACAAAGAGACATTTGTATCAGAAAACACACTTGATGGGAAAGGTATGCATTTTTGTCACGACCCAAAACCGAGCCGCGACTGGCACCCACATTTACCATCCTATGTGAGCGAACCAACCAATCTAAACCTTAACATTTCAATGTATAACAACAGAAAATAATGCGGAAGACTTAACTCATTAATAAAAACCAATTCAATCACTACTAAAGTTCAACATCTATTATTCCCCAAAATCTGGAAGTCATCATCACAAGAACATCTATGATCAAATCACTAAACTAAAAATGTCTAAGAAACTAAAACAAATAAAAGCTAGTCCATGCCGGAAGTTAAAGGCATCAAGACTTGAAGAAGAAGATCCAGTCCAAGCTAGACGCGTTAGCTCACCCTGAATTTCCGATGTGGTGAAGACTGGCTAGATTTACTGTTGAGTTGAAGACGATGGCACGTTTGCTGCACTCCACAAATAACAAAGAAGAAAACATAAAAGTAGGGGTCAGTACAAACCACGGGTACTGAGTAGATATCATCGGCCAACTCAAAATAGAAAACAGTATATATCAGTTAATATTATAAATCAACTATAAACTCAACATGTAGCAACAACAAGTACTATAATCATCAATAAGTACCATCAAGTTCATCCATGAGGGCTCAAGCCTCAATACCATACTCATTTGGGAATTAAGTTCATTATGTTGAGTATATTATCATCTTTCAAGATTCATTATCTTTCATCCTCTTGTATCGGTACGTGACACTCCGATCCCCTACTACTATGTGTCGGTACGTGACACTCCGATCCCCTAATTCTACGTGTCGGTTCGTGACACCCGATCCCCTAATATGTGTTGGTACGTGAAACTCCGATCCCCTAATTCTACGTGTCGGTTCGTGACACCCGTCCCACTAATACTATGTGTCGGAACGTGACACTCCGATCCACTAATACTATGTGTCGGAACGTGACACTCCGATCCACTAATACTATGTGTCGGAACGTGACACTCCGATCCACTAATCTCATCCTGTCAATTCATCAAGCCTTCTCTATACCAAGGCATCATCAATCCCATTACTTTAATTCATCAAGCCTTCTTTTATACCAAGGCATCATCATTAATAATGTATATTAAAGTTTCTTTCAAGATTTGGGATTCAATAGTTTTCATCATGCTTGTTTTATCAAAATTACATAATCATATTCATGCAAGCATACAATTAAGCATATAGAAGACTTTATAATACTACCAACACATATCATTCGCTATTAAGAGTCTACTACGAATAACGTAAAAACCATAACCTACCTCCACCGAAGACTAGTGATCAAGCAAGAATTTTCCCAAAGCCTTGTGTTTTCCTCTTCGTTTCTCCTCTCTCGTTCAATCCTCTCTCTCTCTTTGTTCTTTCTCTTTTTCTTATTCAAACCCTCTTTCTTTTACCCTAATTAGCATATAATTAAGAATAAAAGATGGAAATAATAACCCACTAATTAACTTAAGGTTACTTCTTTTAACCCCCAAGTAATTAGACTTATTAATATTAACCCACTAACTTTACAATTAAGGCAGGAATAGTCAAAAACGTCCCTTAAAACGTGTAAAGAAATCCGACTCTAACTGGGATTACGTAACCTGTGACAGCCCGTCGTGCCTGCGACGGTCCGTCACACAGGTCGTCGCGAAGATCAGAAACTCCATTTTTCACTAAGGAGTCTGTGACGGTCTGTCACGCGTGTGATGGTCCGTCCTGCACTTCCGTCACGACGTTCAGAGAATCGTTCCCTGTACCAAATTCTCAAGAGTTGAAGTGTTTTGAAACGGGAGCTCACGACGGTTCGTCGTAACTGTGACAGTCCGTCCTGCAGGTCCGTCACAAAGTTCAGAGAGTCGATTTCAGTACTCAGATTTTAGAATTCCCAAGCGTTTTGGGACGAGACCCCCTCGACGGTCCGTCGTGCCCATGACGTTCCGTCGTGGTGTCCGTCGTCCCAGCCAATTTTTCCAGAAATAAATCTGCTGCTCAAAACGACTAAACAGGTCGTTACAATAGATATCAATTTACCCATCGTTCGTCCTCAAACGATCAAAAGAAGATAAACAAGGGCGAAAAGGAGTACCTGAATCTGTAAACAGATGTGGGTATTTTTCTCGCATATCAGCCTCCTTCTCCCAAGTGGCTTCTTCAACCGGTCGATTCTTCCATTGAACTTTGTTGGATGCAATCTCCCTCGACCTTAACTTGCGAACTTCTCTGTCTAAAATAGCGACAGGTTCCTCTTCATAAGTTAAATTCTCATCAAGCAGAACAGAATCCCAACGGATGATGTAGTTCCCATCCCCATGGTACCTTTTCAACATGGACACATGAAATACCGGATGCACTCCGGACAGCCCTGGAGGCAAGGCTAATTCATAAGCCACCTCCCCTACTCGCTTAAGTACTTCAAATGGTCTAATATACCTTGGACTTAGTTTACCCCTTTTACCAAACCGCATCACCCCTTTCATGGGTGAAACCTTCAACAAGACTTGTTCACCCTCCATGAACTCCAAGTCTCTAACTTTTCGATCTGCATACTCCTTTTGCCTACTTTGCGCCGCTAGAAGCTTTTCTTGGATAGATTTCACCTTTTCCATAGAATCTCTCAACAGATCAATACCCCAAGGTCTAACTTCAAACGCATCAAACCAACCAATGGGAGACCTACATCTCCTCCCATACAATGCCTCAAATGGAGCCATGTCAATGCTGGAGTGATAGCTATTATTGTATGAAAACTCTGCCAAAGGTAAGAAGCTATCCCAATGACCACCAAATTTTATCACACATGCACGAAACATATCTTCCAACACTTGAATCGTTCGCTCAGACTGACCATCGGTCTGAGGGTGAAACGCAGTACTAAGTTCCAACCTAGTACCTAATTCAGCATGCAATGTTCTCCAAAACTTAGAGGTAAACTGCGTACCTCTATCTGATATGATGGAGAGTGGAACTCCATGCAATCGAACGATTTCTGAGATGTAGATTTTGGCTAATTTCTCTGCATTGTAGGTCACCTTGACCGGAATGAAGTGAGCGGACTTAGTTAATCTGTCCACAATTACCCAAATGGAGTCATACTTACCCCATGTCTTTGGAAGGCCAACCACGAAGTCCATTGCGATTCTCTCCCACTTCCATTCAGGAATGGGCATCCTCTGAAGTGTTCCTCCGGGCCTCTGGTGCTCATACTTTACTTGTTGACAATTTGGACATTTGGAAACAAAATCCACAATGTCACGCTTCATTCTACTCCACCAAAAGTGTTGTTTTAGGTCACGGTACATCTTGGTTGCACCCGGATGTATCGAATACCTTGAACTATGAGCCTCTGTCAGAATAGTGTTGATCAGGTCATCAACGCGGGGTACACATACCCTACCCTTAATCCTCAACACACCTTAATCATCTGTCAGAAGTTATTTTGTTAATTTTCATTAATGAGTTTAAGTCTTCCGCATTACTTTTGTTGATATTGTACTTCTTGTTGGGGTTTAGATTGGTTGGTTCGCTCACATAGTAGGATAAGTGTGCGTGACATTCGCGGCTCGGTTTTGGGTCGTGACAAACTTGGTATCAGAGCATTAGGTTCGTTGGTCGCATCACACAAGAATAAGTCTAGTAGAGTCTTAAGGAACGGTAGGGGGACGCCTTTACTTTTCTTTGAGAGGCTATAAGACCTTAGGAAAGTTCCATTCTTTCATTCTTTCTTTCGTGCTATTACTTGGATCCAATTGGTATCTAGGTGATACAAATTGGTATCTGACCATCTTCACTCTATTTCGCAGATGGTTAGAACTAGAGCAACGACTGCGCCAACACCAACACCGGCAAGACAGGATGCGTCTGAGCCAGCCACTGGGGCTGTAGCTCGGAGAGGAACAGTGGCAAGTGGCCGTGGTAGAGGTCGTGGGAGGACGTCCTCTAGAGGAAGAGGACACGCACCTAGCCCATCTGGTACTAGGGCGGTGACTCCCCCACCGACTGAGGAAGTGATAAGAGAGGGTGTGGAAGGTGAGAATGAACAAGTGCAGAACGAGGAACTGCCACCCCAACCTACCCCAGAGATGATCAATCGGGTTCTTGCTTATCTTAGCGGGTTATCTGATCAAGGCCAGACACCTCCAGTGTTTTCTGCACCAGCACCTCAGGTTCCAGAGGTAAAACATGCGGCTACTATGGCTCCCCGCATGGATGCCTCATTGGAAATAGGCACGTTTCCTCGTCTGACTACAGGGCCTATAATGACAAATGATCAGCATGAACTTTTTAGTAAGTTCTTGAAATTGAAACCTCCAGTCTTCAAGGGTGCTGAGTCTGAGGATGCTTACGATTTTCTGGTTGACTGTCATGAGCTACTACACAAGATGGGTATCGTAGAACGGTTTGGTGTTGAGTTTGTGACTTATCAGTTTCAAGGGAACGCCAAAATGTGGTGGCGGTCACATGTTGAGTGTCAACCAACAGAGGCACCACCTATGACTTGGGCTTCATTCTCTAGCTTGTTTATGGAGAAGTATATCCCCTGTACTTTGAGGGATAGGAAAAGAAATGAGTTTTTGAGCCTAGAGCAAGGTAGGATGTCGGTTACTTCATACGAGGCTAAGTTTCGTGCATTATCCAGGTATGCCACCCAACTTTGTTTCAGTCCACAAGAGCGGATTCGCCGTTTTGTGAAGGGGTTGAGGTCAGAAGTGCGGATTTCGGCCTTACAGGTAGCGGCTACGGCAAAATCCTTCCAAGAAGTGGTAGACTTCGTGATAGAGGTGGAAGGAGTGAAGCCAGATGACTTCACCACGACATCGACATCAAAAAGGTTCCGAAAGGGAGGTGAGTTTAATGGTTCTTACTCCAGAGGGAAAAGATCAGGAGGTTACTCGGTCCGACCAATTCAGTCTTCACTACAAACTGTAGTTGGGGGTCCACCTCAGACCGGTTAACACTTCTCTGAGAGACCTATGCTTGAATCCAGAGAATGTTATGGATGTGGGGAGACTGGACACATTAAGAGGTATTGTCCAAGGCAGAGTCACAGACCTCCCATAGTCAGAGGTAGAGGTGGTCATGGTAGAGGTCGTTATTCTGGAGGACGCGGTGGTCGAGGTAATGGTGGTCACCAAAACGGCCGGGGTGATGGGCAAACTGGAGCCACTACAACACAACATGGTAGGGGCAACAGACAGACAAGTAATGGGGCCCATTGTTACGCTTTCCCTGGGAGATCTGAAGCGGAGACATCTGATGCTGTCATCACAGGTAATCTTTCAGTTTGTGATTGCATGGCTTCTGTATTGTTTGATCCTGGATCCACATTTTCTTATGTATCTTCTTCATTTGCTACTGGTCTTAATTTACCTTGTGAATTACTTGACATGCCTATTCGTGTTTCTACTCCGGTGGGTGAGTCTGTGATAGTTGAAAAAGTATATAGGTCTTGTTTGGTGACTTTTGTGGGGAGCAACACTTATGTAGATTTGGTTATCCTAGAAATGGTTGACTTCGATGTAATTCTGGGTATGACTTGGCTTTCTCCAAATTTTGCGATCTTGGATTGAAATGCTAAAACTGTGACGTTAGCCAAGCCTGGGACAGATCAGTTAGTGTGGGAGGGCGACTACACTTCCACTCCGATTCGTATCATCTCCTTTCTCCGCGCTAAGAAAATGGTTAGTAAGGGGTGTTTAGCTTTCTTGGCACATCTCAGGGATGACACTACTCAAGTACCTTCAATTGAGTCGGTTTCGATAGTACGTGTGTTTCTGGATGTGTTCACTGCAGATCTTCCTGGTATGCCACCGGATAGAGATATCGATTTTTGCATTGATTTGGAACCGGGTACTCGCCCCATTTCTATACCCCCTTATAGAATGGCTCCCGCGGAGTTAAGAGAGTTAAAGGCCAACTTCAAGAGTTGTTGAGCAAAGTCTTCATTAGACCAAGTGCATCTCCTTGGGGTGCTCCGCTGTTATTTGTGAAGAAGAAATATGGGAGTTTTCGGATGTGCATAGACTACCGGCAGTTGAACAAGGTAACTATTAAGAACAAGTATCCCATTCCTCGCATTGATGACTTGTTCGATCAGTTACAAGGTTCTTGTGTCTTCTCTAAAATTGACTTGAGATCCGGTTATCATCAATTGAAAATACGGGCAACGGATGTGCCAAAGACTGCTTTTCGAACTAGGTATGGGCACTACGAATTTGTGGTAATGTCTTTTGGTCTTACGAATGCCCGTGCTTCTTTCATGAGCTTGATGAACGAGATTTTTAAGCCATATCTGGATCTTTTTGTGATCGTATTTATTGACGATATACTGATATACTCAAAGAGTAAGAAGGAACATGAGGAGCATTTGAGAATGGTATTAGAGTTGTTGAGGAAGAAAAATCTTTATGCCAAATTCTCCAAGTGTGAGTTTTGGCTAGATTCAGTGTCCTTCTTGGGACACGTAGTTTCTAAGGATGGAGTGATGGTGGATCCATCTAAGATTGAGACAGTGAAGAATTGGGTGAGACCTACAAACGTGTCAGAAATAAGTAGTTTTGTTGGTTTAGCTAGCTACTACCGCCGATTTGTCAAGGGATTCTCTTCTATTGCTTCCCAATTAACGAACTTGACTAAGCATTGTATGGGAGAAGATGTAGGTCTCCCATTGGTTGGTTTGATGCATTTGAGGTTAGACCTTGGGGTACTAACCTTTTGAGGGATTCATTGGAGAAAGTGAAATCTATTCAAGAGAAGCTTTTAGCGGCGCAAAGTAGGCAAAAGGAATATGCAGATCGAAAGGTTAGAGACTTGGAGTTTATGGAGGGTGAGCAAGTCTTGCTGAAGGTTTCACCCATTAAAGGGGTGATGCGGTTTGGTAAAAGAGGTAAGCTAAGCCCAAGGTATATTGGACCATTTGAAGTACTTAAGCGAGTAGGGGAGGTGGCTTATGAATTAGCCTTGCCTCCAGGGCTGTCTAGAGTGCATCCGGTATTTCATGTGTCCATGTTGAAAAGATACCATGGGGATGGAAACTACATCATTCATTGGGATTCAGTTCTGCTTGATGAGAATTTGACTTATGAGGAGGAACCTGTTGCTATTTTAGATAGAGAAGTTCGCAAGTTGAGGTCGAGAGAGATTGCATCCATCAAAGTTCAATGGAAGAATCGACCAGTTGAAGAGGCCACTTGGGAGAAGGAGACTGATATGCAAGAAAAATACCCACATCTGTTTACAAATTCAGGTACTCCCTTTCGCCCTTGTTTATTGTCTTGTGATCGTTTGAGGACGAACGATGGGTAAATTGGTATCTATTGTAACGACCTGTTTAGTCGTTTTGAGCAGCAGATTTTATTTCTGGAAAAACTGGCTGATACGACGGACCCCACGACGGATCGTCATGGGCACGACGGACCGTCGAGGGGGTCTCGTTCCAAAACACTTAGAATTCTGAAATTTGGGGTACTGAAATCGACTCTCTGAACTTCGTGAAGGAATGGCAGGACGGACCGTCGTGGGCACGACGGACCGTCACAGACTCTTCAAGGAAATTAAGTCTCTGAACTCTGTGACGGACCTGCAGGATGGACCGTCGCAGTCACGACGGACCGTCACAGGTTGCATAATCCCAGGTTGGGTCGGATTTCTGGTTAAGTTTTAAAGGGGCGTTTTGGACTATTCCTGCTATAATTATAAATTTTGTGGGTTAATATTAATAACTCAATTTCTTGGGGGATAAAAGAAGTAACCTTGAGTTAATTAGTGGGTTACTTGTCATCTTCTATACTTAATAATATGCTAATTAGGGTAAAAGAAAGAGGGTTTGAATAAGAAAAATAGAAAGAACAAGGAGAGGGAAAGAGAAACGAAGAAGAAAGCAAAGACTTTGAGGATAGCTTGCTTGTTCACGAATTCTTCGGTTGAGGTAGGTTATGGTTTTTATACTATTTGTAGTAAACTCTTAATAGCGAATGATATGTATTGGTAGTATTGTGAACCCTTCTATATGCTTAATTGTATGCTTGCATGAATGTGATTATGTGATTTTGATAAAATAAGCATGATGAAGCTATTGAATCCTAAAACTTGAAGAAACCCTAAACTACTTTGTTAATGATGATGCCTTGGAATAAAAGAAGGCTTGATGAACGAAAGTAGTGAGATTAGGGGATCGATTGCCACGTTCCGGTACCAGGATAGAAATAGAGGATCGGGTGCCACGTTCCGGTACCAGGATAGAAATAGAGGATCGGGTGCCACGTTCCGGTACCAGGATAGTATATGAGGATCGGAGTGTCACGTTCCGACACCAGGATAGAATATGGATCGGGTGCCACGTTCCGGTACCAGGATAGAAATAGAGGATCGGGTACCACGTTCCGGTACCAGGATAGTATATGAGGATCAGAGTGTCACGTTCCGACACCAGGATAGAATATGGATCGGGTGCCACGTTCCGGTACCAGGATAGAATGAGGATCGGAGTTCCACATTCCGGCATCAAAATAGTATATGAGGATCGGAGTGTCACGTTCCGACACCAGGATAGTATATGGAGCGGAGTGTCACGTACCGACACGAGAGGAATAAAGATAATGAATCTTGAAATATGTTAATATACTCAATCTAATGAACCTAATTCCCAAATGAGTATGGTATTGAGGCTTGAGTCCTCATGGATGAACTTGACGGTACTTATTAATGATTATAGTACTTGTTGTTGTTACATGTTGAGTATTGTAGTTGATTTTATGAGGTTATCTGATATATACTTTTTTCTATATTGAGTTGGCCGATGATACCTACTCAGTACTTGTGTTTTGTACTGACCCCTACTTGTATGTTTCTTTCTTTGTTATTTGTGGAGTGCAGAAAGCGTACCGTCATCATCAACTCAACCGCAACTCTAGCCAGTCTTCACTACATCGGAAATTCAGGGTGAGCTAACGCTTCTAGCTTGGACTGGATCTTCTTCTTCAAGTCTTGATGCCTTGAACTTCCGGCATGGACTAGCTTTTTACTTGTTTTTGCTTTCTTAGATACTCTTAGTTTAGTAATTTGAGGATAGATGTTCTTGTGATGATGACTTCCAGATTTTGGGGATAATAATAGAAGTTATTTTGTTTATTTTCATTAATGAGTTTAAGTCTTCCGCATTACTTTTGTTGATATTGTACTTCTTGTTGGGGTTTAGATTGGTTGGTTCGCTCACATAGTAGGATAAGTGTGGGTGCCATTCGCGGCTCGATTTTGGGTCGTGAGAGTGCTTCACCACACATAATATAAGTATGTTATATGTATCTGATGTATAGTACTTAAATAATGTATCATATATAAAAAAGGTGATAATGTATCAAAAAATTATAATGTACAAATTTTTAGGAACTGATACCTTGTTACGATCATTGACTTCTGTATCAACATGAGTACTTTCATATGTATGTTTGAGTTTTGAAACATCCTTCATTTGTTGTTTATTGCCGATAGTATGATCAATCTATATTTGAATTGTTAATAGTAAAAGAGTGTTGATATAAATGTTACTGATACATTATTTAACATGATGATGAATATAAAATTAAAATATGTATCCATCTAATGAGATTATGTTAATCAACTTAACTATATATACATAATAAATAATAGTTACTTTGTGTGCTTATACGTATATCCATGATACATAATAGTGATTTAATAACAAATTACATACAATATCAAAATGCCTCTGCATTGACATAGATTTGCTGTCCATCTTCATTAACAGAAACACCAATATCATCATCACCTATTTCGCGTATCGTCAATTACTTGATTTTCACCCTCATGAATAGGAACACCAACATAATCCTCAACTACACCCACTATATCAGCAAGATGAATCCGTATTAGTGGAGATGATTGTTTCTTAAACTGAAATGTACTTAATTTAGGATCAACGTTAATGTTTTCCTTTATCAAGATTACTACTTCCTCCAATTTCTTGTCAACTTGTGAAAAAAAATACATTAAGAGAAAAAAAAATTAAAATAATGAAATTACTTATTATTTCAAATGATCATTCAATTCTTCAATATCTGAAATTATATAGTTGATTTTTTGAGCATTTGCAGAACTATGTACATTAGAAGTCGAAATCGGAGGCACAACTAGAATAGAAAATGATTAGTTTAATAACACATTTGATTGATACGACTGAGTGTGTTCTGACACCTTTGTTTTGTGTGTATCCCCTTTATTTCTTCTCTTTGGAGGAGGTGGAGATGATGTATTAGACACTCTAAATGATCTCCTCAATAACTGTTCAGGAGGTCTGGTGGAGAACTCATCAAAATTCGCTTTGTCATTCGGTTGTAATACATTGGGATATATAGCTGATAAGAGGGGTGAAGAAGGAGGAGAATGTTAAACTTCAAGTAAGTCAAAAGCTTCAAGTTCCTCCGTTGTTGAGACAATGTTTGAACATGCATTCTGAAATAACAAAATAATTTAAATATAAGACACAAAATAATGTATCATAACACAGAAAATAATTAAGACACGAAATAATGTATCACAACACCAAAAATAATGATATCAAATAGATAAACTTGCACCCTTTAATTTTTATAATATAAAAAAGGATTCAATGTTACCTCTTGAAAAACACTAGACATAAGCATTTCAAACTTTGCTTTATCAACCACAATTAACCCTCCAATTGCTCATTCTTGGGATGATATCCCGTTCTTTGACAAAAAATTTAGGATTTAATTGGGATGCACATTCGTATATCCATACGTTAAGTGCATAAGGCATAATCGATATAATTGTTTTCTAAGATTGAAATCCTTTCTAAGTGAAATGATGAGCTTTGAGAATGAAATATATCCCCAAGGATAATGTTGATATCTACCATCTTCAACCATTTAAAAATCGACAATAAATATAGATGTATTATCAGTTTGAGCCAAAACGAATGTATGGATGAAGTACAATATAGACATTTTGAGTGCATATTGATTGTTCTCCCAGTTTTCCATCTTAAATCATTGGACTAGATGATTCTTGCTAACACTATTCACTGCACCAGTAAATACTTTTGGAATAACATAGAAGGAGTGATTTCATGTATTTAAAATCTTTGGTATTTCCTTTAACTTTAAGACCAATATTATTGCAAATTTATTAATACCAAATTTCAGGATACCCCATTTGGATGTCTAATATGCAACACATTAGAGTTTCCTTATTCTAACTTTAATAATAGCAAACACTTAGTGATTTGACCCTGAAAATCATATCTAGGAATATTTTAAAAGGGTCCAAATATTGTATCACTAAACAGTTGAATTACATGCTCCCCTATAAACTCTTGGAAATCCTTAAAAAAGTTGTTGTTAAAATGGATGCCAAACCTTATGGCATGTGTTGGTATTTTTTTTATCTTGTTATTGAGTTGCTGTAAAACTAAAAAAAAAAAATACAATTTGTAATGATATTAATGGAACATAAATAAAACGGAAAATTACACTACACAACAATCAATGATACATAACACTAACATTCTAATACACAAATAACTTCAAGAATACCAAATTTCAACTGTCTACACAACAAATAATGATACATAACACAAATATTTTGATCCACAAATAACTTAAAGGATACAAAATTTCAACGGCCTACACAACAACTAATGATACGTAACACAAACATTCTGACACACAAATAATATAAAGGATACAAAATTTCAACTGTCTGATACATGACTGTTGGTAGAACTTAATTACAAAACATGATACGTTATACAAAATATGTCATTTTTTGATACATCTATTTTATTTGTTAAATTTGAAAAAATCTTTTTCATGATACATTATTTAGATAAACATATAAAACAAGGGTTTATAAGCATAGGTTAAATCTAAAACCGATAAGTATGAAACTAATATAGGATTTTTGCATGTAACAGTTTTTAACCCAAATTTACTAAACACTATAACACATTTACTTCATGTATCATTCATTTTAATTTATGATATCAATCACACTATAAATCTCAGACAATTTGAATGAAGATTAAAAAGACATATCCTAAGTAATGTGGTCTGAAAATAACGGGTGCTGTTCTTTTTTCCTTTTTTGGGATTTTTTTTGCAACCTTTGGTTTAGAGGATTTTGGAACATCTTTGTTCAGCTCCTTCCTCAAGTTCAAAGGGTCATGCAATTTGTTTTCTATTTTCTACCCAATCTTCATTATCAGAATTGTATTTTTCGATTTGTATCAAAATTCATGTGTATCGGACAGAAATCAATTAATCCAAATAAAAATTAAAGTAAAAAGATAACAAACTTTGAGAGTGAGTAAGGACACGACGATGTATAAAAGTATCAGACAAATTTGTGAGAGAAAACTAAAATTCAAAAGTGAAGACTGATGTTTTGATAGAGAAGAAAAAATTAAAATCAATTTGGATAATGACTTTAACTGAAAAGATAATAGAGTGGAATTAGGGAGAAAATGAAGGAGTGACATCGGGAGTGGTGAAACGTGGGGGGGAAGAAAGAGAGAGTTATGTATCTGCTAGATTTCAATAACAAGTTAAATAGGAGATTTTAGGTAAAAATAGACAATAAGAAACTTAAAGTTGTGTATTTAAGTTATTTACGTAAATCTCATAGTGTAAAATCCAAAATACCTTCTATCCCTATTCTTTTTCTAATTACACAAATCTCATATTTTTAGATATTTTTGATACATAATTAAGGATCCAGATATATTATTATTGTTACATTATGTATCAATATGTTGCACTTATTAAGGAAAAAACTGAAAAATCAAATTAAGATCTCTAGTATCCGCACTTTTTAAAGGAAAAAAAACTGAAAATCAAATTAAGATCCCATAAATTGCTCTATTCCATTCCAAATTATTGTCAAAAATTTAATAGTGTAAAAAATCAAGAAAATCAAGAATTAAATTCTTCCTCTTGTTCATTATTCTATCTGTTTCATCCATTAGCCAAAAGAGTAATATGATACATAATGAATATTTTGATCTTCTTACGTTGCTTCTTACTTTCAATCATATAGAGATAAATCCCTAACAAAACGAAGAAATTTAAATTTTTAAAATGATGAGGACATAGAACATCTGAGAATACACACATAACATTGTTTGGAACACTTTATATTGTTTGATAAAATTGTCACATCCCGAAAGCACATACTAGAAGTTAGGGGACTCTTGGAGTGCAACCGGCGTACTTGACCTCTCAAAGGTCTTGTGCAAACCCTTACATATCGTTCATCGCATATACATAGTGAAAAGTAGTGCGAAATTAAAACTTTTCACAAAACATTTCATAGTCTTTAAGAAACTCCTTCATATAAAATCATAGGAAATACTAAGTCTCAATCTCATCAAACATAAGACACAAGAATACTTGTGACACGGCCCATAGAAAATAAGAATATAAAAATACTTAGTCTATTACAATACTTCAATAAGAAACATAAAAGACATTTATGCCCTCGAGTCAAATTAGGACAGACTTCAACTTCTCTTGAATGATGCTACGATCCAAGTCTTGCTTTCCAAATGCTCCTCACCTACCAACAACTATGGAGATAGATAAAAACATGACTTTAGTACAACCACATGTATTAAGTATGTCATAATGCATAAAATCATAAAAACTAACATTTATTGGAAATATGTATCTTTTCTATTTAAATATAATAATATAATCATAGAACAACATTTATCAACTTATAAACACATAATAAAACATTTAAACCAAATATCATAATTTCGAAAGTCACTTTACGGTAACCTCCACTCACTGTTGCAGTGAATTCCTTCACTGTCCAGTGAAGTTGCTTGTTTTCACCGTAGATAAATCCTAGTATGTAATCATCCCACTCAAAGCTATCCTAAGATTCACTTAAGTCACACAAAGAGAGACCGCCCATACACCCTCTCTAAGTGTGCCTAAACGACCCTCAAGACTACTTATAATGAGTCACATACACACTTAGAAGGCATCATAAACATCATGTAAGATTATTATACCAAAGGTGATTCTAAGTCTCACTTGAGTGAGTTGTGAAGCGACTGCCCATACAATCCCTTATACACATGGACTACCTAGGATAGAATAATTCTCACTTAATACACCACCACATAAATGATATGTCATTCTCTCTCCAAAGGCTATCAAAAGACCTACTTACATAAATCAAGAATATAAAGTCCATGATTGACCTCTTCAAAATTACTTATGTAATTCTTGAGAGTAACTAAGGCTTAGATCATGTCTACAAATCCAACCATCTTCCCTAACTGAAGTCCTCTCAAGACTTCCCTATGTAAGACATGAAGAGATCATCCCATATGCCCTCTTCACACTTTAACTAAGGAATCCTTAAGTCACTTTAGATTAGGTACTCATTCATTTACATACTTCATAATATAAGTCATTAGTTCATTGATTCATTAAGTGACTCATACATCACATAAAGGACATTCAAATAATGGTCTTGGACAAGACCTAGGGACTCTAACTAACACCTTCAAAACTTATTGTGCAATGTCTAGATAGCGTTCCATACCACCACCTAAACTTCATAGAACTTCTCTAATGCAATAAGTATACCACATGATGAGAATAGACAACAACCGACATAGACCATGATAGCAAGACATGGAATTCGGAGTTATTCTACTGTGATGAGGTTGTTCTACTTGCCAATGGTAAAACATGGACACGTCCCATCTAGGCACATGATTAAGGAATATGAAGGGCATGGTTTGTATTATAGTCTCATTCTTTGACTAAAACAACTTCCATTACAATACTTACTTGGTGCTAGCCTTCGTTCTCATAGAGTAATTCACATTAACTTTCATATAAATGGGTTCCATATCAAGTTCATAAACCAATTACATTTTCCCTACCAAAGAGGTCTTATAGGGTTACCTTACAATGGAGACAAGAAGCTCATGATGACTTTCCTAAGGTTTGATATGATGTCGTTCCAGCCAATCAACCTTATGTCCATCATTCCTTTACTTTGAATGATACCATTAGGTTTTTCTACTTCAACACTCATAACCTTAGCATTAGGTTCAAGGTTTCACATAAAAGACTTTCTTATATCATTTATGGTCTCATGTCATTTATACATACAATACTAAGAGCTTTACCACCCTAAATCAAGACATCACATATTCACCTTCATTCATGCATCAAGTAAGGGACACAGGTTAACCAAGACAATAACCACATACTTCACCTTAACATATATTACATGTCATTCTAGGAACACATTGGAACAACTATTATCTTTTTTTATGTCATTCTATACACTATCATAACATCATTAATATAGCCATCATAGACTCCATATAGTCAAGTAGGAATAACCAAACATCAACCCTAAGACTATACATACAAAGCCATAGTCATAGTCTAACATGATTACCTACATAACATCAATAGAAGAACACATCTACTTTGACATTATTTCACATATATACAAACATTATCATACTCCACATAATACATAAAGTAACGCCAACAAGGCCACATTAATTGCAAATATATCATATAAAAACGCCACCATAAGTGGACCATACCAATAACAATATAATAGAAGTCTAATTAACATAAAATAAAGTAAATAGGAAAGCATACCATCACTCCATCTTCAACACCTCAATTCAATGCTAAATCACCCAATTCAATTCCATAAGGCCCTTACCAATGGCCATGAACATCTACTCAATATAAAAACTATCATACTCAATGAAACTAGATCAATAATATGTAAATTCATCAATATAATAAAACCTAGATATCAATTGAATACAATAATTACATGATTAGACAACCCATATATATCTACACCATAATTCATAGATATTAGATCGATATCAAGTAATCCATAACTCACTCAAAAACTAGGGTTCATCAATTGCATGTTTCATAGGTTATTTAGGTTAAAATTATCAATACAATGACAATTTAATCAATATTAAATGCTTAAAAATCATTAATGCAATAACCCATGGTAGATCATGAAATTGGTTAAGTTCAACTTTGAAAACATTAAAAACACCTTTTAAAGTTGGGACTGTTGATGAAACGAGTTTCAAGGATCAAAAGACATATCTCAATGATGATAATTCTTATTTTATGAATAATATCCACTCAATTCAACAATCCAAGCTCTTCCTTGACTTTGGCTTCAAAGGAGTCTTAAGGAATTTCTAAGGGATTTTGGGGTTTTTATTTTGAAGAATGAAATCTTCTAACTGTTAAAAACATATATACACATCTAAAATATCCAAAATATCATTAAGGAACCTCCAATACTGTTATTTTGAAGTAGGGTGAATTTACAAGTTCATCCATCACTTGGCAGTGAACTGCACGCAGGGACAAAACCATCGACGGTTGGGCAGTTGACGGACCGTTTTTCTACATACGGACCGTCCAGTCCTTCCGTTGATTGGTTCAAAGACTCAACATTGGTATCAATTTTACTAGGATAAGTACCAAATGACGATATCCTACCAACGGGGCGTCGAGTGACCCGCTAGGCGTCAATTGCCTCCGTTGTTTGGGCTGTCTTGAGCAGCCTTGACACCAACTTTGGGTCCGTCCTCAAGGACCCTTGGATGGTCCTTGGGGATGTTTTTCCTAGACGTTTCAAACCCAAAAAGGACCGTATATGAGTTTAGCAACGCTCACATGAATTTCATCCAAAACGTACATGTAAAACTCGACGAAACATGCTAAGCCACAGAAGGTCGTTTCAAGGCAAACCTTTCGAACGTTATAGACGTTCTTGGAACTTTGACCTCCAAGCTTCACGGAACTTTACACACTGATTATATACATAAAATTAATTCATCTAAAGATCTTATAACCTCATGAGTCACACATAAACACATAAAACCACATTTGAGGCACATAGGTGACTTAGTCGTCGAACGTCTTGGTCGTCCCTTGACGTTTGACTTCCAATGCACCTAAACTGAATACCATATTATAAACCTATTTAGAACCTTAGACCATCAAGACCAACATGTTAGGATCCATTTCACATAAGTCATTTTTGAGTTCTTACATAAATCTATCTTGTTTGATGTAGGAAATATTCTCAAGTTTGATGCGCCGTACCAATTATTGAAAAACAATTTTTTTTGCATTTTCAAATATGGTGTCAGAATTCTTCATCCATGGGCTTATGCACATGGAATAGTACATCTAATTTTTCTCCTCTAAAAATACATTTATTATATTTGCCAATGGAAGTGACATAAAATCTGCATAATATGTACAATGTCAATTCATAATCTCTAATTGTTCAGCGAAGAAACCTTTCAAATTTTATTCAAAAAAAATTCTCAAAATTTTGGATAAACAAGGTGAATTGTGAAGGATACAAAAGTGATGGAATTGTTGTTGAACAAACATTTTATTTTGTGAATCTTCAAGTTCATCGGAGATCCATTCAATTTTGATTGAGAATTGTTGAAAATTTCAAATTCAAATTTTTTCTTCCAATTTATTGAAGATCAACTCAGTTTGATTAAAAAAATTTGTAAATTTTGAGCTTCAAAATTATTATCCTAGTTCATTGAAGATCCTTTCATTTTGACTCAAAATTATCAAAATTTTAGAGAAGATACATCATGAAGATTCTTTCAGTTTGAATTGATAAGTGTTGTATTTCTACTGATACAATAAATAAGAAAGTGTTGCCCATAAGATGTTAGATTTGAAATCGATACTTATTGTTTGGTAAGGTTACATGTATCAGACACATTTAGTATGAGTTCAGATTTACATATCATGCCTAAAATATTATTGCATGATACATTATTATTTTTATATCATATTTTGTTTGGAAAATACTATATTTTTTTTTAAAGAAAGACATTTTACCTTTAATTGCTCCAAATAGTATGGCTTTTGGTGTGTGATACATAATACAAAGTTTATGTATCAAGTACATTTATATTGAACATGATAAACACTAATTGAAGATTCAACAACATGAGAGTTATATATTAATACCTTAAAAATGAACATGATCCATTAAATAAACCAAAGATTATTGTAGCAATGATGTATCTGATCAGTGATAAAGGCTAATTTATAATCAAAAGAGGAGAGATACATTGTAAGTAAGTCCCAAAAATTGAAAGATCACCTCAACGGAATGAAGTGTATCAAGATCACCATTAGAATCCAAGATGAACTCTATGCATTAACAACGTTTTTTCACTTCTATTCCATAAAGAGATCGCGAGTAAAAGATTCAACAATTTTTTAAAATGATTTTTTTAAAGAAAAAATAAAAGAAATTTAAAACCGAAGGATTAAAATAAATCTAATTCTTGAATAACTTTAAATCATTAATTGGAAAGAGAAAAAATTTAAAATGTAAAAATAAATTAATGAAAGTAACTATGGAGACTTTTGTCGAGTGAAAAAGGAAGGAAAATCATGGGTAGGAGATTTCAAATTAATGTAACTACAAGTATCTTAATATTGAGTTGATACACAGTGATTAAAAAAAGTAACAATTCTTAATATAAATTGATAATCTATAAAATCTTACAGATATTTAGATTTGATACTATATGCCCACTAGTTGAACATGATACAAAAATTGTCCAACACTTAAACATGATACAAATGATGACTTAAAATTAGTAACTTGCTATGTATCATATGTGTGTATCTGATACATTTTAGTAAATTTTGTGTATTTGATACACAATCTAATAGTGTAGATTTGTAATGATACAACAATAAGTATTATTCTTGTATCAGTAACTTCACATAATTACAACAACTCCATAGATGATGCAAAAATGCCCACTACCATTGAACATTATTTTTGTATCAAAAATTTCAGAAAATTATAACTCCTCAAAGAATGAATAAAAATGGTATAATCTACATAATCCCATAGAGTAAGACCCTAAATTACATTTTATCAATTAATTTGATACAAAATGCTTTATCTATATATTAATATAATTTATCTATCAAGTGTATTTATTGAGTAATGTGTACATGCACATAATCTTCTAATTTAAATAAGTATGGAAAAAAATTAAACACGACAAATACATAACAACACCTAATACATGATAGATTATAAAATTTTAACACAACATAGAGCATGATGAAATTGTAATTCATCATAATGTTGAAAAGAAAGAATTATACATCAATTTAATAAAAATAAAAATAACTAGATACATTAAAAATTTGAATCCATATATATAAAAAAATATGAATAAGAAAAATCAAAACAAAAGTTAAAAACCCAACAGTTCAATCTGCTTCTCTTTAACCTTCTTAACAAATCAATAATGTATCAGATTGTTGTTGCATTTGTGGTAGTACATTGGATACAGTAAAAACCTTGCCAATACATTGTCATAGCAAGTCTACCATCACTGACATTTTTGAGGAGGACAAGATGGACCCCAAGATCTAATATTAATATTAGAAAAATTTAATTGATTAACCCCAATACTAAATGAAGGGAGCTGTCCCATATGTATTAGGAAAATTTCAGGAAAAAAAATGGAAGAAAATAATAGAGAAGACAAAACCTATCTATTCACATTTTGAATTTAGAGAGAGAATCCTTTTGAAAATCACATTAATTTGAAATTGTACATGCTAAGAATGTGGAGTGAATTTAGGGAGAGAATGGAGGAGTGAAAAAGAGATAAAACACATGGATTTTGGCTGATGAATCTTATGTATCTGAAAATTTTATGAATTATGAGAAATAAGGAATTTATGAAATATTTCAAAAAGGTTGAAAAAAATGGAAAATAAGATGAGTAAAATTGTGTATATAAGTAAGGAAAAATAACTTAAATAACAACTTTAAGTTTCTTATTTTCTATTTTTTTTCTACTTTTCTAAAAAAGTACTTAATCCCTTTTTTAACTTGTAATTGAAATCTAGTTGTTAACTCTCTCTTTCCTCCCCCCACGTTTCACCACTCCCGATGTCACTCCTTCTTTTACTCACTAATTTCACTCAATTATCTTTTCAATTACAATCATTATCCAAATTGATTTCAAATTTTTTCTCTGTCAATCAAACAAATTTCAAACATTAGTTTTCACTTTTGAATTTAAGGTTTTCTCTCACAAATTTGTGTGATACTTTAATACATCTTCTTCTTCTTACTCTCTCCCAGAGTTTGTCATCTCTTATACATGCAAAATACACGTGTAACACTATAAGTTTATGTCAAACTTCTCATGAAAATAGATATGCAAAATACACATCTAACACATGTAACTAAATAGAAAGAGAATAAGATAATATTTCAAATTTCAATTTTCAATTTGTACTTGCCAAAAGAAATAAATTTCAAGGGGAAATTAAAAGTATTGAAGAGGTTAGTACCTTATTTGTTTTTATCTATTTATCTAAGTTGTTTACTCTTTTCTTTCATATCATTTTTTAATTATCCCTATTATATTTAGAACTTTGAATCAACTAAAATAGTAATTATTAATTTATGTAGCACACATAGAATTTCAACATTTATTATGTTGTTAATAATTGAGATTTGAGATTTACATTACTTTTTACATAATTTTTAGATTATATGATATGTTTTACTTCTTTTGTCTCATTTTATGTGATACATGTAGGATAATTTTATGATCAATCAAATTTTTTATAATCAACCAATTTGTTATATGTTTTTTTTAAAAATATTTTAAGTTGTCAATTATCACGCTTTACAGTATTTTTACATAATTTTTAAATATATAAAAAATGAAAAATAAGACAAACAAATTAAGACAAAGGAAAAAAGTAGGCAAATGTATATGTAGCGGTGGAACTGCACAGGTGAAGCACGTTTGTTGACCATCACCTTTGTGTTTATCCACACTTATTTATAAGTATTACTTATGAAAAATGATGATATATGATACGTATATGATGAACTTGCACATTGTTGATACTATATGTTAATTAGTTCACTTATTAGTATGTGTTGGGTTATATTGTTAAAATAAGATGAAATATATATCTAAACGTTATATTATGTGAAGTTGGACAATTGTTATGGTTTTTTGTTGAGGCTACATGATTGAGTAAGGTTATGGGGACTTTGCTTTATCATTGCAATTGTTGACTTGATAAGGATTCATAAGTAGTTGTCTTGCTTATTATGATATGGTTAACTCTTATTCATGCTTGTGATGTTATTCCTTCATGATAGGGTTGTAGTAGATCATGGGTTAAAGTATGTTGGGATACATATTACTTGTTTGATTTAGTAAGCATGTTTGGTTGATTCGTATGACTTGATTGATTATGCATGAGACTTTTTAAAGGGTAAAATGGCATGTTTTGACTAAATGTCTCTTTTTAGCTTGTTTTGCTCTTATATGTGAATATGGTCTCATACTTAGTACATGTGGAGTACTAATCCCATTTTATCCTTTTCCCAAACATTTTAGGTTCCGATCGTTGAAGTCTCATTTGAGACGACTTGAAGAAGGCTTGGATATTCTCTATCATCCAAGTGGGTAGGTCCTCACTTCCGAGGGAGATGTCAATATCTTGCTTATGAAGTTGCTTTATTTTCAAAGACTTTTATGTTAATTCCACATTCATTTGAGTACGAGTTGTATAATCCTATAACATTTGATGTAGGACTATGCCCAAATTGCTATGTTCGTTTAGATGGTATGAGATGAGACAATGTTTGAGAATATCTTCTATCTTATATATATGTATGTGCAATAAAAGTAGAAGGCTATGTAACCGTCCTATACAAAAGGTCTATGTATACTCGATACAACTATATTATGTATATGTAGAGGTCTATGTAAACCTCCAAGTAGATATAATAAAAAAGTTCTAATTTTTCCGCATTTTAAACCTATAATTTTCCTACTTTTTTCCCATTTTTATTTGTTTGTCTTATTTTTTATCATCTTATATATTTAAAAATTTCACAAAAATACTCTAAAAATCATGATAACTGACAACTTAAAATACTATTTATAAAAAAAAACTTTTCATTCATAAAATTTAGTTATATGTATCACATAAAATGGTACAAAAGAAGTAACATGTGTTATTTAATTTGGAAACTAGGTAAAAAGTATTGTAAATCTCAATTATTAATAACATGTTGACTCTTGAAATTCTATTTGTACAACATAAATTGTGACAAGATAGTAATATATATTATTTAAAAGTCAAAAAAGTAAAAATAAATAATAATCAACAACTTAAAATATTTAAAAAATTGTATTAAAATTTAGTTGACTCTCTTAATTGTTTACGTAACAAAAAATGAGACAAAAAAAGAGTAATGAATATTAAAACTGTGCTAGAACGGACACTTGTGTCTAGTATTTGTGGGATGACGGTGGCATCGACGCCCCATCAGTCCACATAGGGACCATCAATGGTTTCGTCGATGCACAATGCCCAGGCAGTGTTTCTTTAATGCAAGGGTCCTCTTCAAGGACCCTTGGTTGGTCCTTAGGATGTCATACCCAGACGTTTCGACCATGAACAAACTCAAACACCTATTAAATACATTTTTACCATTTTTTTTACACTTTTTATTCCTAAAATCTAGTCAAATAGGCTAAGGCACGCTAGTACCTCTTTGAACAACCTTACGGACGTCGTAGACGTTGTTGAACATTTTGGTTCTTACACTTCCTAAATGACCTAAATTCATTAAAATGGAATTAAAACAATACTTAGACCTCATTACACCAAGGTAAGGATTTACGACACATCTTGTATTTTTGAAGTGTTACTCAATCGGACGACATCTATCATGGCATGCCTGCAAAGCCCTTGGAAAGCACACACGATTTGACGACGCCGGGCATGGAATTCCATCATAGACCTTGTACAACACACAGGGTCAAACAATGTTAGTCATGGCATGTCTTCATTTCCATTGGATAGCACACTCTGTTGCAAGATGTTTGACATGGCATGCCATCATCGCCCTTGGACTGCACACATGAACGGATGACGTCAGCGTGGCATGCCCGCGTAGCCATTGGATAGAGCACATGTCAATGATGCCAGGCGTGGCATTCCATCATAGACCTTGGACAAAATGCACGATCGAACAACGACATGCATGGAATTCCATCATACCTATTTGATAGCACACACGGTCAGATGACGTCGGGCGTGACATGCCATCATAGCCCTTAGACTACACACATAAATGGACGATGTCTGGCGTGTCATGCCATCATCGCCTTTGGAAAACACACGCCATCGGCTGACGTCGGGCATGGCAAGCCATCATGGACCTAGGACAACACACATAGTCGAACGACATCGTGTGGGCATGCCATCATCGCCCTTGGACAGTACAAATCGTAGGACTACATCAGTTGTGGCATGCCATCATCTCCCTTGGACTGCACACATAAATGAACAATGTCAGGCGTGGAATGCCCGTGTAGCCCTTTGACAGCATACATAGTCGGATAACATCCAGAGTTGTATGCCATCATAGACCTTGGTCTGCAAAGATGGTAGGATGACGTCAGGAATGGCATGTCATCATCGCCCTTAGACAGGAATCACGGTCGGACGACGTCAAGGGTCGCATGCTCGCGTAGCCATTGGACAACAAACACGGGGAGAGGACACAAGGCGTGGCATTCCATCATAGCCCTTGGACAACAAACACGATCGGACAACGTGAGGCATGGTATGCCATCATAGCATTTGATAACACAATTAGTCAGACAACATCGGGTGTGGCTTGCCATCATAGCCCTTGGATTGCATACATGAACGAATGATGTCGAGTGAGGCATGCCATCGTTGCCCTTTGACAGCACACACGGTCGGACGAAGTCGAGCATGACATTCCATCATGGCCCTTTAATAATACACATAGATCGACGACGTCGAGCGTGGCCTGCCCTTGTATCCCATGGATAGCACAAAAAGTCATACGACATTGTGTCTGGCATGCAATCATTACCCTTGGAAAGAACACACGATCGAACAACGTTGGATGTGGCATGCCATCATCGCCCTTTTACTACACACATGAACGGACGATGTCCGGTGGGCATGCCATCATCACCCTTGGAAACTACACACGGTCGGGCATGGTATGCCATCATCACCCTTGAATGTCACACAAAAATGGACAATGTTGGGTGTGGCATGACTTTATCGCCCTTGGAAAGCATTCACGGTCAGACGACGTCGGGCGTGGCATGCAATAATGGGCCCTGGAAAACTCTCACGGTTAGACGACATAGGGCATGGCATGCCATCATCGCCTTGGACTGCATACACAGTCGAACGACGAGGGGCATGGTAATCCGTCATCTCTCTTTGACTGAAAACACAAATGGAAGACATCAGGCATGGAGTGCAATTATTGCCCTTCCAGAGAACACATGGTCGGGCGACATCATGCATCTAGTGCAACCATGGCCCTTGGATAAAACACACGATCGGCTGACGTCGGGCGTGGCATGCCATTATCACCCTTGGAAAGCACACACGGTCGGATGACATCAGGCATGTCATGCCATCATGACCCTTAGACAACACAAACACATTAGGACAACGTCAGGAATGTAATGTCATCATAGCCATTGACTAGCACACACGGTCGGATGATGTCTTGCATGTCATGCCATCATTATCCTTGGACTGCACACATGAACGGATGACGTCAGACGTGGCATGCCCTCATATCCCTTGGATAGCACACATGTTCGGATAATACCAGGTGTGGAATTCCATTATAGCCATTCGAGAACACACACGGTCAAACAACTTCAGGAACAGAATGTCTTCATAGAAATTGAATAGCACACACGGTCAGAGTTACATGAGATTATGGGTTAAAGTATGATTGAAATGCATATGATTTATTCACTTGTTGGACATGTCTAAGTGATTGGTATGGTTTGATAATTATGCATAAGTGTTTAAAAGAGGTAAAATGGCATGCTTTAACTAAATGTTCCTTTTCAGCACGTTTTGGTGTTATATGTGCATATGGTCTCATACGAAGTACATGTAGAGTAATAAATCCATTTTCTTCCCTTTTACCCAACAAATTAGGTTCCATTCGTTTAAGGGTTTGGAAGGCGACTTTGTTTAAGGCTTGGACATCTCCTTTTGTCCAAGTGGGTACGTTCTCACTTCGCGAGGGCAATGCCAAATATCTTGCTTATGAAGTTCCTTTGTTATGAGTTTAAGACTCCCTCATTTTTATTATATTTCCATTATGTATGACTTGTATAAGCCTATATGTGGCTTCTTTACTTTTGATGTAGGGATATGCCCAAATTGTGATAATCAATTAGATGGTATGAGATGAGACAATCATTGAGACTTTATTTAATCTCTTGTATAAGAATGTTCAATACAAGTAGAACGCTATGTAACATTCCTATACGAGGGGTCTATGTATACTCTGTACGACTATATATTAAGTGTATGTAGAGGTCAATGTAAACCTCAAAGTACATGTTAATGAAATTCTTCCGTATTTTCGATCAATGAATGTGATGATGTAATACTAAGAGGCTAGTCATGGTTCACAAAGAGGATGACGATGCCAGTTGCATTTGGGGGTAAACCCGAATGTGACAAACTTATTTGATGCTAAGGAATCACTCTCATTTTGGAAATCCATTATCGTGCCTCTAGAGTGTACTTCTTATATGGTTTCACCTAAACCTTGTATTTTAGTTATAGGAGGCTTGAGGAGGAGGTCCCTAATGTAGGAGGTCCTCTCCATGGTGATCAAGTCCTACTAGAGGAGGTAGTTGTTGATGATCAAGCTTCGACTAATCATCCACATTTGACGGAGGTCGAGATGAGGGTTATTCTTTCTCAAATGTCCCAAGCCATTACTACTCAAGACCAAGACGCAATGGTTCAAGATCAAGCTATGACAGCCTAAGCAAATCGGGAGGTTGAACCTCAGGTCCATCAACAAGTTTCTACTATGGCATGCCGACTTAGGGATTTTACTCAGATGAATCCTCCTATATTCTATGGGTCTAAGGTTTATGAATATCCCCAAGAGTTTATTGACGAGGTATACAAGATACTATATGCCATGGGAGTTTCTACAAGTGAGAAGGCCAAGTTGGCCACATACCAAATCAAGGATGTGGCACAAACTTATTATGTACAATGGAGGGATAATAGGACTCTTCGAGGTGGGTAAGTGAATTGGGAGATCTTCGGACGTGGCTTGTCATTATAGCAATTGGACAAGACATCCCCCATTTGATTTGGTTAACACAACAACCCCATTCTATTTACAATAATAATCGTCTAAAGGCACTTAGGATTGTCGGGGTGAGGTCTTAACATGCACTAGGCATCAAATATCAAACACCCACACATACAATAATATGTATTTTACCATGAAAAAACAAGAACCAAATGTAGATGAGTGATAAAGCAGAAGCACATATCTGATAATGAAGTCAATAAAGGAGAAATGCAACACCACAGAGCCTTTTGGTAGCGCACTAAAACAATACTCCGACCGACAAAGAATTGGAAAATACTTTTGCATATAGGAGAAGAAGGGTTTTGGGGAATGTGGGTAAAGGAAGGAAATTAGAAGATCAGAGAACAGAAGAGTGTTTCGGGAGTCTGAGAGGGAGAAAATGGAGAAAATGCGGGAAAGAATCGGTTTGAATGAAATGATGAGAAGTTAAAGCATTTTAAAACTTTTAATATTTGTCGGTCGGGTCAGGTCCACCGGTTTTTGATGCGATGAGTTCCCGTCGACGGTCCATTGCAGGCACAGAGGTCCTCCGTAGGGGTCTGTCATGTATGCCTGGGCATGAAAGACGCTTGCGACAATTCGTCGCAAGATCGACGGTCGATCGATGGGTCGGTCAAAAGGTTCTGCAGACCAATTTTCCTTAGATTTATTTGGTGATGTGATACCTGCAAATTTAACACCCATTAAGATAATTTTTTTTGTATATTCTGGACATTTTTTTTGGACATGGACCATAAACTATGCTCTAGACAACACTTCTAGCAAAAACAAAACCAATATTTTGATGGGAAGTTTAAGGAAATAAAAGCAAAGAAATATGCAACTATAACTAGAAGTCACGAAAAACGTATAGTTGTCTAGAGGATATATATTGGGTTGCCTCCTAACCAGCTCTTGATTTAACGTCGTGGCACGACGTAGGAAACTTGATTACTCATACTTCGTCAAGATGGTATGCCTCGATCTCTTCATTCGCCATTTAAGCGTGCCCCAGATAGATTTTGATTCGCTGTCCGTTCACCTTAAACCGCACATGCTCCTTTTTCTCCAACTCAACCGCTCTTTGAGGGAATAGCTGAGTGATTAAGTAAGGACTAGTCGATTTCAACTTGAGTTTAGCCGCAGACAAACGCATCCTAGAATTGAATAAAAGCACCAAATTCCCAACCATAAAATCGCGTTTCTCAATGTTTTGGTTTTGGAGGGCTGAACTTTCATAAAATTATAGGCGAAATTCATCAAGCTCATTTAACCCATTTAACCTCAATTCATAAGTTTCATTCTAATCCAATTCAACCTTTTCATTTCCCAAGACTTTATGCTATAATTAAACCGGTAAGTTACAAGCCTTTCCATATACAAGTTTGTATGGGTACATACCTATAAGAGTCTTTTATGTTGTCCCGTAGGCCTAAAGAGCATCATCAAGCCTCCTTGACCAATCCGTTCTACTAGCATTCACCGTTTTTGAAAAAAATCTGCTTGACACCTAAACTTGCCCTCTAGTTTGAGGATGGTAAGGAGTGTACACATTATGGTGAAACCAATATTTATCCAATAATCTCTTAAAAAATTAGTTGAAAACGTGGGATCTCCCATCACTAATAATAGACCTTGGGGTGCCAAATCGGGAAAAATATCCTTTTTAAAGAATGCGGTGACACTCTTCCCTTAATTATTTGCGAGTGCGATAGCTTCCACCAATTTTGACACATAATTGACCGCTACTAGAATGTAATTCATCCCATGAGAACTCACAAAAGGGCCCATAATGTCAATACCCTATACATCAAATAGCGCAATAACAAGAATGGGATTTAAAGGGAGCCCTCGATTTCTTGATATGCCACCATCTCTTTGGTATCTATCACATGCCTTAGCGAACTTATGAGCTTCTTGGTGGATAGTTGGCCAATAGTAGCCACATTGCAAGATCTTGTAAGCGGTCCAGATACCACTATGATGTCCACCTACAAGTGAAGAATGGGATGCCTCCAAAACACTCAACATCTCAACTTCTAGCACACAACGCCGAATAAGCCCATCGGCCTAACTGCTAAACAAGTATGCCTCATCCCAAAATAACTTTTTCACATTATACATGAACTTTTTTGTTTGATGAAAGGACAAGTCCGGTGGGATGATATCACTAGCAAGATATTTTGCAATATTTTCGAACCATGGAATAAAGTCTAGAGAGGCGGCCAATACATTCTCATCAGGGAAAGTATCATAAATTTTAGATTTATGAACCAACTCTCTCATTGGTTCATTATATAAATGGTACATGTGATCATCAACTTGATTTTTCGGTCCCTTTTCTATCAATCAACTCAAAGTCAAATTCTTGCAATAGTAATACCCAACGAAACCTCGGTTTCCCATCCTTATTGGCGATCAAATACCTCAAAGAAGAATGATCAGTATGCACTATAACCCTAGTCCCTAGCAAATAGGAGCGAAATTTCTCAAAAGCAAAGACTACTGCAAGGAACTCTTGCTCAATCAGGGATTTACTAGCATAGTAAATGGGGTGAAGGATTTTGTCCCTTCTTTTCCCCAATACCACACCAACAGCAACCTCACTAGCATCACACGTTACCTCAAATGTCTTGCTCCATTCCGGCAAAATAATGATAGGTACAGAAACCAACTTTTCTTTCAACTCACCAAATGCCTTAAGCGGGATTAATCAAAATAAAATTTAAACTCTTTCTCAAGCAACTTACACAAAGGATGCACAATTTTTGAAAAATCCTTGATGAACCTCCGGTAACAACTTGCATGCCCAAAAAATCTTCTCACACCTTTGACAGAGATAGGCGGGGGGAAGTCTCTCTATTACCTTGATTTTAGCAAAATCAACCTCTGTACCCTTCTCTGAAATGTGATGACCCAATACCATACCGTCTTTAACCATGAACTGACATTTTTCGTAATTTAGTACTATATTACAGTCTTCACACCTCTTAAGAACATCAGACAAATGACTCAAACACCGCTCCAAGGAGTCACCAACCATAGAAAAATCATCCATAAACTAATCAATAGTTTCCTCCAGTATGTCGGATAATTTCCACATCATACATCTCTTAAATGTGGCGGGTGCATTGCATAACCCAAATGACATTCTCTTGAGCGCAAAGGTCCCATATGGACAAGTAAAGGTGGTTTTCTATTTATCTTCCGATGCAATATAAATCTTATTATATCTCGAATAACCATTAAGAAAACAGTACCACCTCTTTCTGGGAAGTCTATCAAACATATGATCACTGAAGGGCATAGGAAAATGTTCTTTTTCGGTCTATGCATTTAATTTGCATTAATCCATACACACCCTCAAACCAGTCACCAGTCTCATTGGAGCAAGATCATTTTTCGCATTGGGGACCACATTCATTCCCCCTTTTTGTAGGTACACACTGAACAGGAGATACCCAACTACTATCGCCGATTTGATATACCACTCCAGCATCCAACCACTTAATAATTTCCGTTTTCACTACCTCTTGCATAGGTGGATTCATACGTATCTGATGCTCAATACTTTTCTTATGATCGGGCATGAGTTGGATTTTATGAGAACAAATACTGGGTGGGATCCCAATAATATCCTCAATAGTCCATCTAATAGCTCTTTTGAACCTTTTTAACAATTTTGCCAAATTCTCAACTTGATGCACATTCAAATCTCATGCAATATAACCAGCAAAGTGTCATCTTTTCCTAAGAATACATACCTCAAACGAGGTGTAGAGTCTTATGTTCTTATTTTGGAGCCTCCTTACTAGACGGTTTTGTGGCTGGAGATTCACGATGTTGCATATCTAAATCAAATTTCTTTGGTTTCAAATGATATTTCCTCGATCAAGTGCCGCAACCAATGACCCATACTCTTCAATCCCATCACTATAAAAATTCATGATCACTGCTGCTAGTGCTTCTACATCTAAACGCTCTTCAATTGGTAACTCAGATGAATTTTCAACTGCCTAGGATGTAGAAGATACTGATTAAAGTTCACTTCTCTGGCTCATTGACCTACAAATGTTTAAGGTAAATTCTTCATTGTTCAGTCGGAATTTCATTTGCCCATTTTCCATATAAACCAAGTCTCTATCCGTACCAAAGAATGGCCTCCCAAGAATAATAGGCACCTCAAAATCGATCTCACAATCAAGAATCACAAAATCGGCCGGAAATATGAACGAATCCACTTTAACTAACACATCGTGGAGTATACCAATGGGTCATTTTACTGTTTGATCATCCATCAGTAGCCGCATCGCAGTGGGCTGTGGGTCACTCAAACCCAACTTCATGTAAATCGAGAGGGGCATGAGATTTATGCTTGCCCCAAGATCACATAATGCTTTCACAAAAATGTAATAACCCGATTGTACAAGGAATAGTGAAAGCACCCGGATCTTCTTTCTTTTGTACTAGAGATCTTGTAGCAATAGCACTACAGTTCTACATTCTATCATGATCTTTTCTTCGTAACCAAATATTTCATGAACTTGGCATAATCGGGCATTTTTTCAAGAGATTCTACAAAAGGTACATTCATAGAAAGCATGTTAAACATCGTTATAAAACACCGTTATTTACCATCCTCGGTCTTTTTTTACTAACCTTTCTGGAAAAGGAGGTGGTGGTGTAAGAATGGGGGTCAACTTTTGGGGCACCTCAACATCTTTTACCATTTTATCTTCTAACTCACCACTAACCTCTACCAACGTATTATCATATCTTATCACCTTTTATACACCAGACAACATAGGTGGGTCAATGGTTTGCTTACCACCCCGAGTAATGATTTACATACAATGCCCAGCATTTTTTGGATTTTATATATAGTTGCTAGGAAGAGTTCCCGGTTTCCATGTGTTCACAGTTGCAAACAATTGGTCCATTTGCAACTCAAGATGCTTAATAGAGATTGCATGTGTATCAACTTTCTTCCCTATCCCATCTAAGTCATTTCTTAACTCTTTAGTGTGCTCATCACTTCGATCGAACCTCTACATCATTTTATGCATCATATCATCAACTTGCGCCATGCTAATTCAACTATCCCTAAGAGAAACTTCACGATTTTGAGGTTGAACATAGGTCCCACTCCTATCATTTTTGTTACCATTGTTACCCTGATTGAAGTTGTTGTCGCAGTTGTAATTGCCATCTCATACATAATGACACTCACAGTTATAATTACCATAGTTCCGACCTTGGTTTCCTTAACATTGGCACCAATTCTCATGATTGGAGCCTTGGGTGTTCAGTTGGGAACCCCCCCGTCTGATCATTCACTACATAGGTTTACTCCTCATAGTAAATATTCATCATTTGACGGTGGTGGTTTAGAAAAGTAATTCACTGCATTTACCTTTACCACACCCCAACAACATGTTTCAACACCAACCCAAGATCAGTTTTCATTTGAGACATCTCCTCACGAAGATTATCTGCGACTGAGTCTTGTGTGGATTGGACAACGAAGGTGTTTCTACCAGTATCTGACTTCCTAGTACTCCAAGCTTTATTATTTTGGGAGATTTTCTCTAACTTTTCAGTAATCTAGGCATAAGTACACTCCCTATATGAACTACCCCCAATCATATCCAACACCGCTTTGTTATTATCATCTTGTCCCCGATAGAAATTCTCTTTTGGAGGCTCATTATCTATACAGTGATTTGGGACACTTCTCAAGAATGAAGTGAACCTATCCTAAGAACTGCTAACTAACTCTCCCGGCACTGCCACAAAGTTATTCACTGTGACTTTGTGGTTTAGTTTCTTAGACACCGGGTAGTAGTGTGCTAAGAAAGCATTCCTCAGTTGATTCCAAGTGAAGATTGAGTTACATGGGAGCTCAGTAGACCAGATAGCAGACTCTCCCGTCAGTGAGAGAGGAAAAACTCTTAGCCTGATTACATCCATATTCAATTCGAGCCTCCCTACACAAATTTTGCACACGGCCCTTACGTTAGTGATGTGGGCATGTGGATCCTCAGAAGGTAGCCCTGAAAAAAAACCGTCTGGCAGTGAGCATTTGCATTAGACTACTAGTTACTACAAAAGTGTTGCTGTGTGGTAGAGGGGGCAAGACGAGTGGACATCAGAGTATGCGTTATTTTCATAGCCCCTATAGTACTCTTGAGGGCGTGGAGCGGGAGGTTGTCTCTATATTTCACCTTGCCCACGAATATAAGGTAATACAGACTCATAAGCATCGACCAACGCTGGAATTTACAGTTCGACCTTATCACCTTGGATGCCCAAATTAAAGTACGCTCTAGTTCGGGTTCAATTACAGGTATTCCTCTATTCCACGTGCTTTGCATGTAAGGAAGTTAAGCCTATAGAAGACAAAAATCTAAAAGTAAAAAATTAAAATTGGGAAAATATTGACTAAACTTTGTAATAAGCTTAAAGTTAATCTAAAAGACACTTTCCTCGGCAACGGCGCCAAAATTTGATATGCTCAAATTTACCTCTCAAAACGAAGTAAAAGCGGTGGTATAGAGTAAAGATACCAAATAGTGAGGTTCGGATCATTCCCACAAGGAAAATGGTTCAGACTGAACTTTATTCTATTATTACTTTTATTTAGTCAAATTTCGTGAAAACAAATTAGTAAAAGGGGGGTTTTGATTAATGAAAACAACTAGATAAATTAAAGTAAAAAAAAATGACAGGTCCAAGTATTGGAGTTTAATAAAGTAATAAGAGTAACTAGGGCATAAGTGTTCCCCACAGGCTTCTAACTAGGTAATTCTAGGTATAACAATCCTTTCCTAGTATCTTGCATGCAAAGTGATAAGTTAGGTATCGCTAAATCCTTGGTCTGGCATCTAGAGAATTTAACTTTGCACCTTGGTTTGGCTACGTGTGTTGCTTTACTAAACATTAACTTTACCTTATATTAAACATCATATTCGCTATTTGACTAAGTTTTTACTTCGTATCAATCGACACTAGCCTATAAGATAGTATACACTAAATCTATGTTGATAATTCTTTTCCTATTATCTAGATCCTTGGTCTGGCATGTAGCAATAAGGTGAGTTATAAAGTTGACAATCCGTTAAAAAAACTTCTAAGCGAAAGAATTATCAATACATGTAAGACACTATTCAAGAATTGTTATTTTAGCTAGGTTTTACCTTGTTATTTGCCCATGGTTCTCACAACCCTAGTTATGGAGTTTAGTTAACCATACTAATAATCACACAATTCATAATGATAATATAAGAATTCATGCACTTACTTTGATGAGAATGAACAAAATCAAGAAATTTACTTGAAAAAATTATAAAACACCAATAATCAATTCCTAGAAAAGTTATATCAAATCCCCACAATCAATAGTTCATACTTTGACAATAAAACTGAAAAATATCCAAATTTCTAACCCCAAAAATGAGGTTTTTTGGATTGTTTATAATAAACAAAACAAAATAAAAGAGGGAAATCTATTTCAGGAAAAATCTTCCCAAAATGCGTCCGAGTCGATGACCCTTGTGATGGTCCTTCGTGGCTTCCATCGTTCCATACTTAGCACCAATCTCTACTGTTTTTTTCATCAAATCTCTGTTACCCTCAATTTACTGGTATGACAGACCGTTGTGAGCACGACGGTCCATCGAGGGGTTCCGTTCCACAACACTTAGAATCTTCTGAAGTTGGGTATTGGAACTACTCTCGGTTAGCATTGACGAATGTTGTGGATATATCGTTGTGGCTATGACTGTGTGTCATGAGCTTCCGTAGTCCCAAACTTGGTCAGAATTACCCAACTTTCTTTAGCAGCCATTTTCTTCTCACGACAGTCGACCCCTACAGACTGTTACAATTCTTTAGCAGACATTATCTTCTCACGATAGTCGACCCCTATAAACCGTTACAGTCACGCCAGACCATTATGGGGTCCGTAGGTTGTCAGTTCTACAATTTCAGCTCAAAAACTTTGTGTTCTCCTTTGGATTGATTTCCTGGAAATAAATAGAAAACTACATCAAAAATCAATATAAAAAGGCTTTAGACACACACTAAACTCAAGGAAAATACATTGAAGGTACCGTGACACTATGGTACATCAGTCACCACGTCGGGAAAAGTCTCTTGCTCACCCCTAGAATCGAGAGCATAGAAGCGGGTTCTACTTTGGAGCATCATTAGAACCACTTGATTGAGCTTGACCACTACCCTTGTCTTGACCCCTCACAATTGGGCAATCTTTAATCTTGTGCCCACTTTTACAACAACCAAAGAAGTTGTCCGTCCCTTTGAGGCAATCACCATAGTGTTTCTTGCCACGCTTTCCATAAGTTGGATTATTGGTTGGTGAAATAGTACCCCTTCCCTTCTTGAACTTAGGGTCATACACCCTATCCCTACTAGTCTTCGAGAACTTAGTAGAAACTTGACTTGAAACCCATTTCTTAAACTTAGGCTTGTGTTGTATCTCAAGCCTATTCCATGAAGAACCTCCCTCAAAAGATCTTGCCCTCTTAGCATCTTTGTTCTTCCTTTTTGTTCTAGCTTCCTCCACTCTCCTAGAATACACCGTAATATGAGATATATTCATATTGTCATGCAACATAGCCGAATGACAATCCTCTTGCAAATCATCCGATACTCACGTATCAAAGCGAGTCATTTCATCTCGAGGATCGGAGACCAAGGAAGGAGAATATTTGGACAATTGGATGAACCTTAAGGAGTAGTCATGAACACTCATACCCCCTTGGCGGAGGTTGATGAATTCCACCACCTCAGCGTCCTTCATCTCTATAGGGAAGAAATGATCATGAAATGCATTTTTGAAGATCTCCCAAGTCACCGGACCACCCCGAAGAGGCCTATTATCTCTCCATTGCACATACCATGTTTGAGACACATCCTTGAGTTGGTTTGTGACCAACTCGGCCTACATACGTGTAGACACCCCCATCGCATATAGTATCTTGTAGATCTCATCACTAAATTTTTTGGGGTCTTCATCAACCTTAGACCCATATAAGGTAGGAGGATTTATCCCACTGAAATCCCTAATTTGGGAAGCCAAAGTAGAAACTTGTTGATGAGATCGGGGAGAAACTTCCCGAATGGCTTGGGTTGTCATAGCTTGGGCTTTAACCATTGTGTCTTGTGCTTTAGTAGTAACGGCTTGGACCATTTCAGGCTGACTATCCCTCATCTAAACCTCAGTCAAAGGTGGAGGATAAGCCAGAGCTTGATTATCAACAACAACCTCCTTATGTGAAGGAACTTGATCACCATGGGGAAGAGCTATCGCATTAGCATAACAATAGGATTAGATGCAAAAAGCAATCCATATGTATACTCTATTGGTACTATATACGATTTCCATGAAAGACAGAGGTTCCCAGGCATAACATAGATTCCTATTCAGAACTGTGGAGCGATTCACAATTATGAATACAAACCTACATGGACGTGATAGAGAGAGAGATACATCACTCAATGATTTTCAACCTCATTCTCTTATACAAAGTTTGTCACATCCGGTTTTACCCCCTAGATTTAAACTACGTCGTCGTCCTTCTGAAGGACTAAGAATATCCTCTTAGTCTTACATCATCACATTCATCGATCGAAAAATAAGGAAGAATTAAAACCTTTTCATCAAAATCTACTTGGACGTTTACATAGACCTCTACATACACATATTATATATATTCATATCAAGTATACATAGACACTCCATATAGGATGATAACATAACCTTCTACTTTTATTTCACATACATATGTAAGACAGAATAAAGTCTCAATGATTGTCTCATCTCATACAATCTAATCGATTATCACAATATGGGCTTATCCGTACATCAAAAGTAAAGAAAGCACATTGAGGGTTATAAAAGTCATATACAATGCAAATGGAATGAACATAAAATAAGTCTTAAACTCATAACAAAGAAACTTCATAGTCAAGATTTTGGCATTGACCTTGGAAAGTGAGGACCTACCCACTTTCATGAAATGAGGTATTCAAGTCTTCAACAATGTCTCCTTCCGAACTCTTCAATGACCATAACCTAAAATGTTGGGGAAAAGGGGAAGAAAATGGGGTTACTACTCGACATGTACTAAGTATGAGACCATAGGCATATATAACATAAAAATATGCTAAAAAAGGACATTTAGTCAAAATGTGCCATTTTACCTCTTTAAAGTTTTATGCAGAATTAACAAACCATACCAATCTATTAGACATGCTTATCAAGTCAATGAAACCATATGTGTAACAACATTCTTGAACAACCAAACTCATATAACTATATCACCAATTAATAGTATCACAACATGAATACGAGATCATCATATAAATAGCAAAGTAAGACACTACTTACAAAGTCTCATAAATTCAACAAGCGCAATGACAAAAAAAGCCCCATAACCTTACTTGATGCAGTAACACAACATTTATTATAAATAGCATCATACATCACATAACATGGTCTTCAAGTAACCACAAGTTCATACTTAAACAACAAAGACCAATTGCATGTTCATAAGCATCATAACTTTAATATTGAGTCATTTACATTTATCATCATTTATGTATATAATATTAACTTCCTAAAGCTCCTATTAAGCAAAAATAGTGCAAGCCATAGGTAGAGTCCCATACCCCTACATATGTTATGTCAAACCCT
The DNA here is from genome assembly GCA_027705065.1 of Solanum peruvianum. Lineage (NCBI taxonomy): Eukaryota > Viridiplantae > Streptophyta > Magnoliopsida > Solanales > Solanaceae > Solanum > Solanum peruvianum. Next base: position 149,396 of record JAKWJD010001756.1, on the reverse strand, counting down.
TCAAGTCGCTTTAGATAGTTTACACATCATTAATTCATTTTAATTTACGGAATACTTGCCTTAACCGACATAGACCACATGATCTAAATGTGGAATTCGTTGTCCTGAAATCCTACACCGAAAGAAGGTGGAATATATTCCAAGGTAGTACCAAAACATGAAACATAGCAACTACATGGATCAACTAACTAGTATTCCTATGGGGGCAACAAAATTCAAGGACTAGGAGATATAATTGGGACCCTCTTTATAAACCATGCACTGTACTCTCCAATCTCAAGAGTAATTTAGTTCTCCTACTTTCTCTATGTGGGAAAGGACACTCGTCAATATAGTTCACTTGGTTCTAAGATAGAGTCCCTTTTCTAAAATGTTTTTAAGATTTTAATTATCAATCATAGCTTAATTTATGTCATAGGGTCTACCCCTTGTATAATAATCATCATCATCATCAATAGCTCTGTAAGAATTATATGAGTGTAAGTCCTTTCATCATAATTCATAAAGATGTGGTTAACATATTGCATAGCATTTCATAGTAAGGCATATTTGTATACATTAGCACCCTTATAACCTTTGTATATTAACAACCTCACAACCGTAAGTAAGACATTTAAATCCAACATCATACCACCCTATCAATCCTAATACAAGGCATACTCCAACATAATATCATGACTTAACCACAATTAATTACAATTGGAAGTATCGATAGAGATTCTAAGACATAGCAAGTCTTCCTCATAGTTCACCATCAAGGTCTTACTATCAACACATAACTCAAACCAATTGTGGGAATATCATTAACACACAATTCTAAATAATAAGGTAATAAGTCCAATAGCACCTCTATGACACAATCCAACATTAGATTATAGCGCATGAAAAGATACATAAGCCAACTTCACAATATGCTTCATGCCATAAATCACATCTCAACAGTTAGCATAATATGCCCATAATTAATATTAATTTACTCATAATTACACCATAAAAAAGTAATCTAATAAATAATTAAATCAATTGAATGATCAAAATACAATATACGTAAAGATTACAACCTAGGGTTAGGGGTTGAGGATCATGTTCTTCAACTTATGTCAAGCCATTAACAAGTTTAAAAATTATGTACATGTAAATTAATTAATACAACCTAAAGAAACAATTAGAAATGCAATTCATAACTTCAATTTCGTAATTGAATGAAACCTAGAAGAAAACCCAACTTTTGAAAACTATTTTGAAGGAACCCTTTGAGGGAAGAGTCTCAAAGGTGAATAAGACCCCATACCTAAATGTTTGATAACAATTTGGAGATGAATTCGTCCATTTACAGCCCCCAATTCCCTTCCTTATCTAAGACTTCAATGGTTTCTTCCAATAGAGAGAGAATGTCAAGAGATTATAGAGAGTTTGTACTAGAGAGATGTCTTAGATTAATGAGGGTTGGGCGTATTTATATTGGGTCTTGAATTAACTTAATTAAAATCCCATAAAACTTAATTAAATTATCTAACCCCCTAACTAATCAAATTATAACAAATTAAATAAGGCAGAAAACTCGACCCTCACAGACAAGACCTCAAACGATGGGTCGTTTGTGATCTGACGAACCCTCACCCCTCCATCCTGTTCTCTGTCGATGAGTTCAGAGATTGTAGGGGCGGAGGTCTTCCTCTACATGGATAAGCCTGGGACGACGGTGGCATCGACACCCCATCAGTCCACACACGGACCGTCAATGGTCCCGTCGCACACTGCCCAGGCAGTGTTGCTTCAATGCAAGGGACCTTGGTTGGTCCTTGGGGAGTCGTACCCGGACGTTTCGACCATGAACCAACGCAAAGACTTATTAACTACCTCTTTACAATTTTTTATACATTTTTGACTCCTAATAGCTAGTCAAATAGGATAAGGCATGCTAGTACCTCTTTGAACCTAGTTCCGAACGTCGTGGACGTTTCTGAACATTTTGGTTCTTACACTTAATAAATGACCTAAATTAATAAAAATGGATTTAAAAAGAGTAATAAGACCTCATTACACCAAGGTTAGGCTTTAGGACACTTGTTGTATTTTCAAAGTGTTACACGGTCGGAAGACATCGGGCGTGGAATGCATGCGAAGACCTTGGAAGGACACAACGTTGGACGGCGCCGGCCGTGGTATTCCTTCATAGCCTGAGGACAGCACACACGTTTAGACAACGTAAAGCATGGTATGTCTTCATGGACATTGGATAGCACACACGGTCGCACGATGTTCGGCATGTCATGCCATCATCTACCCTTGGACTACACATATAAATGGACGACGTTAGGTGTGGCATGCCCGCGTAGACCTTGGACAGCACACACAATCAGACGATGCCACGCTTGGCATTCCATCTTGGCTTTGGACAACACACACGGTCGGACAACAACATGAATGGAATGTCATCATAGCTATTAGATAGCACACACGATGAAACGACATCGGGCGTGGCAAGCCATCATAGCCCTTAGACTGCAAACATAAATGGACAATGTCGAGCGTGGCATGCCATAATCTCTCTTGGACGACACACATCGTCGGACGACGTTGAGCATGGCAAGCAATCATGGTCCTTTGACAACACATAGTCGGACAATATTGGGTGGGCATGCCATCATCTCCCTTAGACAATACAAGTGGTCAGACTACGGCGGGCGTGGCATGCCATCATCTCCCTTGGACTGCACATATAAAAGAACAATGTCAAACGTGGAATACCCGCATAGCCCATGGAGAACACACATGGTCGGACCTGGTCGGGCGTGGCATGCCATCGTAGGTCTTGGTCGGCAAAGAAAGTAGGAAGACGTCAGGCATGGCATGTCATTATCACCCTTGGACGGGACACACGATCGAACGACGTCGGGGGTGGCATGCGCGTGTAGCAATTGGATAGCACACACGGTTAGATGACACAAGTCGTGGCATTCCATCATAGCCCTTGGAAAGCACACACGGTCGGACAACGTGAGGCATGGTATGTCATCATAGCCATTATATAGCAGACATAGTCAGACGACGTCGGGCGTGTCATGCCATCATAGCCCTTGGATTTCACACATGAACGGATGATGTCGGGTGTGGAATGTCATCATCGCCCATTGACATCACAAACAATCGAACGACGTCGAGCGTGGCATGCCCGCGTAGCCCTTGGACAACACACATGATCAGACAACATCATGCGCGCTATGCCATTATAGCCCTTTGAAATAAAACATGGTCGGGTGGTATTGGACGTGGCATGTCATTGTAGTGATTGGACCGCACAAACAGTCGAACGATATAGGGCGTGGCATGTCATCATAGATATTGGATAGAACACGCAGTCAGATGATGTCGGGCGCGCCATGCCATCATAGCCCTTGTATTGCACACATAAATGAATAATGTCGAGGGTGGCATGCCATCATTGCCCTTGGGCAACACACATGGTCCAATGACAACGGGCGTGGCATTCCTGCATGGCCCTTTGGAAGAAAACATATACGAACGACATTGAGCGTGGCATGACCGCATAACCCTTGGATAGCACACATGGTCGGATGGTGTTATGTGTGGCTTGTAATCATTGTACTTGGAAAGCACATACGTTCCGATGTGACATGACGTCATCGCCCTTTTACTGCACACAAGAAGGGACGATATCGGCGCGGCATGCCATCAACACCCTTGGAAACTACACATGGTCAAGCGTGGCTTGCCATCATCACTCTTGAACTGCACACACGAACGGACAATGTAGGGCGTGCCATGACTTAATTGCCCTTGGAAAGCACACATGGTTGGACAATGTCGGGCGTGGTAAGCCATAGTGGGCCTTGGACAACACTCACGGTTATACGACATCGATCGTGGCATGACATCATCGCCGTTGGATAGAAAACACAGTCGAATGATGCGTGGTGTGGCATGCAATCATGGCTCTTGGACTGGACACACTATCGGACGATGTCGGGCATACACGGTCAGACGACGTCAGTCTTTGGATTCCATTATTTCCATTGCACATCATACACGGTCGTACAACGTCAGGCATAGTATGTCATCATAGAAATTGGATAGCACACACGGTCAGACGACGTCGGGCATGGCATGCTAATATAGCCCTTGGACTACAAACATGAACGAACGTTGTCAGGCGTGACATGACATCATTCTCCCTTCAACATCACACACAATCGGACGACGTTGAGCATGGCATGCCCGAGTATACCTTGGACCGCACACACGGTCGGACGATATCCTGCATGGTATGCCTTTATAGCCCTTAGAAAGCAAACATGGTTGGACGATGTTGGACGTGGCATGTCCTCATACAGATTGGACAGTACACATGGTTGAACGACATCGGATTTGGCATGCCATCATCTCCCGTTTATTGCACACACGAATGGACGATGTCGAGGGGCATGCATTCATCGTCCTTTGAGAGCACACACAATCGGACTACGTCGGGTGCGGCATGCCATCATTGCCCTTGGGCAACACACACGATTGGACGAAGTCAAATGTGGTATGCCATCTAACCCTTTGACAACATACAAGATCAGATGATGTCTAGCATGGCATGCTGTCATAGACCTTGGTCAGCACACACGATAGGAAAATGTTGTGTGTGGCATGCCATCATAGCCCTTTGGTAGCACACACGGTCAGGCGACGTCGGGTGTGGCATGCCATCAGCGGCCTTTGACAACATAGATAGTCAGATGATGCAACACGTGGCATTCCATCAGAGCCATTGGACTTCACACACAGTCGGACAACGACATGCATGGAATGTCATTATAGCCATTAGATAGCACACACGGTCAGACGACATCGGGTGTGACAACCCATCATAGCCCTTAGACTACACACATAAATGGATGATGTCGGCATGGCATGCCATAATCTCCCTTGGACAACACACATGGTCGGACGACGTCGGGAATGGAAAGCTATCATGGACCTTGGCCAACACACATCGTCGGATGACAACGGGTGGGCATGCCATCATCTCCCTTGGACTGCACGCCCGAAAGAACAATGTCAGATGTGGAATGTCCGCATAGCCCATGGACATCACACATGGTCGGACGAGGTCGTGCGTGACATGCCATCATAAACCTTGGTCGGCACAGAAGGTAGGACGATGACAGGAAAAACATGTCATCATCGCCCTTTGACGGGACACATAATCAAGATTTCGCTGCGGGGGAGGGGGGGGGGATGCCCGTGTACCAATTGGACAACACACATGACATAAGGCGTGGCATTCCATCATAGCCCTAGGAAAGCACACACGGTCGGATGACGTGAGGCATGGTATGTAATCATAGGCATTGGATAGTACACAGCCATACGACGTCAGGCGTGGCATGTCATCATAGCCCTTGGATTGCACACATGAAAGGATGATATCGGGCGTGGCATGCAATCATCGCCCTTAGACATCATACGCAATCGTACGACATCGAGCATGGTATGCCCGCATAGCCCTTGGACAGCACACATGCTCGAAGGACATCATGCGTGGTATGTCATTATAGCACTTGGAAAGCAAACACGGTCAAACAACATTGGACGTGGCATGTCATTATAGTGATTGGACAGCACACACGGTCAGACGATATCCAGCGTGGCATGTCATCATAGCCATTGGATAGCACACGCAGTCAGATCATATCGGGCTTGGTATGTAATCATAGCCCGTATATTGCACACATGAACGAATGATGTCGGCGGTGGCATGCCATCATCGCCCTTGGACAACACACACTGTCCAACGACGTCGGGCGTGACATTCTAGAATGGCTCTTCTGAAGCACACATAGACGAATGATGGCAAGCGTGGCATGCCTGCATAGTCATTGGACAGCATGCACAGTCGGATGATGTTGTGCGTGGCATGAAATCATAGTCCTTGGAAAGCACAGACGTTCCGATGTGACATGCCATCATCGCCCTTTTAGTGCACACACGAAAGGACGATGTTGGCGAGGAGTGCCATCATCACCCTTGGAAACTACACACGGTCGGGCGTGGCATGCCATCATCGCCCTTGAACTACACACACGAACGGACAATGTCCAGCGTGCCATGACTTCATTGCCCTTGGAAAGCACACACGGTTGGACGACGTTGGGCGTGGTAAACCATAGGGGGGTTTAGACAACACTCACGGTTAGACGACATCGGGCGTGGCATGCCATCATGGCCCTTGGATAGCAAACATGGTCGAATGTTGGGTGTGGCATGCCATCATGTCTCTTGGACGGGACACACGATCGGACGATGTCGGGCGTGGCATGCCTCTGTAGCGCTTGGAAACCACAAACAGTCGGACGATGCCAGGCTTTGGATTCCACCATATCCCTTGGACAACATACATGGTCGGACAACGTCAGGCATAGTATGTCATCATCGCCATTAGATGGCACACATTGTTGGACGACATTAGGAGTGGCAACCAATCATAGCCCTTAGACTGCACACGTAAATGGACAATGTCGGCGTGGCATGCAATAATCTCCCTAGGACAACACACATAGTCAGACGACGTCGGGCATGGCAAGCCATCATGGACCTTGGACAAAACACAGAGTCAGACGACATTGGGTGGGCATGCCATCATCGCCCTTGGACAGTACAAGTGGTTAGACTACGTCGGTCGTGGCATGCCATAATCTCCCTTGGACTACACACATGAACAAACAATGTAAGGTATGGAATGCCCGCATAGCTCATGGACATCACACATGGTCGGACGAGGTCGCCCGTGGCATGCCATCAAAGACCTTGGTCGGCACAGAAGATAGGACAACGTCAGGCATGGCATGTCATCATTTCCCTTAGACGACACACAATCGAACCACATTGGGGGTGGCATGACCGTGTAGTAATTGGATAGCACACACGATTAGATGGCACAAGGCGTGGGATTCCATCATAGCCCTTAGAAAGCACACACGGTTGGACACGTGAGGCATGGTATGTCATCATAGGCATTGGATAGCACACACAGGCAGACAACGTCTGGTGTAACATGCCATCATAGCCCTTTGATTGCACACATGAACGGATGATGTCGGGCGTCGCATGCCATCATTGCCCTTGGACATCACACACAATCGGACGACGTCGAGCGTAGCATGCCTGCTTAGCCCTTGGAAAGCACACACGGTCGGAGGACATCATTGTGGTATGCCATTATAGCCCTTGAAATGAAAACATGGTTGGATGACATTGGAAGTGTCATGTAATCGTAGGGATTGGATATCCACACAGTTGGACGACATCGGGCATGGCATGTCATCATAGCCATTGGATAGCACACGCAGTCAGATGATGTTGGGCGTGGCATGCAATCATATACACTGTATTGCACAAATGAACGGAAGATGTCAGGGGTTGCATTCCATTATCGCCCTTGGACAACACACATGGTCCGACGACGTCGGGCGTGGTATTCTAGCATTGCAATTTTGAAGAACAAATAGACACGTGACGTCGAGCGTAGCATGACCATGTTGCCCTTGGACAGCACACACGGTCGGACGATGTTGTGCGTGGCATGAAATCATAATCCTTGGAAAGTACAGACGGTTGGATGTGACATGACATCATCTCCTTTTTATTGAGCACACAAAGGGACGATGTCGGCGGGGCATGCCATCATCACCTTTTGAAACTACACGCGGTCGGGCGTGGCATGCCATCATCGCCCTTGAACTACACACACAAACGGACAAAGTTGGGCATTCTATGACTTCTTTGCCCATGGAAAGCACACACGGTTGGACGACGTCGAGTGTGGCATGCCATAGTGGGCCTTGGACAACACTAACAATTTGATGGCATCCGGCGTGTCATGCAGTGATTGCGCTTGGATAGTAAACACGGTCGAATGATGTCGGGTGTGGTATTCCATTATGGTTCTTGGAGGGGACACACAATCGGACGATGTCGGGCATTGTACGCCTCTAGCACACACGGTCGGACGATGCCATGCATTGGATTCAATCATATCTCTTGGAAAGCATACACGGTCGGACAACGTGAGTCAAAGCATGTCATCATAGACATTGTATAGCACACCTGGTCAGACGACGTCGGGCGTGGCATGCCATCATAGCTCTTAGATTGCACACATGATCAGACATTTTCGGGCGTGATGCCATCATCGCCCTTCGACTTCACACAAAATTGTACAACGTCAAGCGTGACATGCCCACGTAGCCCTTGGACAACACACATGGTAGGAAGAATTCCTGCGTGGTATGCCTTTATAGCCCTTGACAAGCAAACATAGTTGGACGATGTCGGACATGGCATGTCATCATAGTGATTGGACAGTATACACGGTTGAACGACATTGAGCGTGGCATGCCATCATCTCCCTTTTATTGTACACACGAACGGATGATGTCAAGGGGCATCCATTCATATCCCTTGGAGAGCACACACAATCGAACTACGTCGGGTGTGGCATGCAGTCATCACCTTTGGGCAACACACAAGATCGGACGACGTCTAGCGTGGATGCGATCATAGACCTTGGTCAACACACACGATAGGACGTCGTTATGTGTGGAATGCCATCATAGACCTTTGATAGAACACACGGCCAGGCGACGTCGGGCGTGTCATACCATCATCGGTCTTTGACTACACACTGAGATAGACAATGTCGGGCATGGCATGCAATTATCACCCTTGAAAAGCACACACGGTCGGAAGACATCGGGTGTGTCATGCAATCATGGCCCTTGGACGACACACAATGTTCGACGACATCGGGCATGGCATGCCATTATTTCCCTTGGAGTGCATAAACGGTCAGACGACGTCAGGCGTGGCATGCCAACATCGCCCTTGAACTACACACGGACGGACGACGTTGAGAGTGGCATGCCATCATCGCCCTTCGAGATCACACAAGGTTGAACGACGTCACGCGTCACATTCAACCATGAACCTTTGACAGCACACACGATAAGACAACGTCAGGTGTTGCATGCCATCATCTCCTTTGGACTGCACACACTATCAAAGGATGTCGTGTGTGGAATCCCATAGTCACCCTTGAACTGCACACACAAACGGATGATGTCGGGAGTGACATGCCATCATCTTCTTTAGAAAGCACACATGTCCGGATGACGTCGGCTTCCGTACGCTAACATGGCCCTTTTACAACACACACGGGTAAGACGTTGGTCATGGCATACAATTATCGCCCATGGATAAAACACATGGTTGGAATACGTCGGGCATTGTATGCCATAATCACCCTAAGAAAGCACACACAGTTGGATAAAGTCAGGCATGGGATGCCCGCGGGGCCCTTGGACAACACACGAAGTCGGATGGTGTCGATCATGACATTCCATCATAGACCTTGGTTAGCACACATCATTGAATGATGTGGGACGTGACATGTTATCGTAGCCCTTGTACAACACACACGGTAAGGCCATGTCAGGTGTGGCATGTAATCATTGCCTTTGGACTGCACACATGGACGAACGATGTTGGGCATGGCATGCCATGATCGCCCTTGGAAAGCGCACACGGTCGGACGATGTCAGGCGTGGCATGACATAATGACCCTTGGACAACACACGCGGTAAGACGACATCGTGCGTGGCATGCCATCATCGCTCTTGGACTGCATACATGGTTGGATGACGTCTAGTGATGCATGTCATCATCGCCTTTGAAGTTCTCACATGGACGGACGACGTCGGGCATGGCATGCCATCTTCCACTTTGACTGCACACACGGTTGGACAACATCGGTCATTGCATGCAACCATGGACCTTTGAAAGCACACACAATCGGGCGATGTCAGTTATGGGATGCCATCATCGCCCTTCGACTGCATAGATGATCGGAGGACGTTGGGCATGGCATTCCATCATCGCCCTTAGACTGCACACACGAACGAACAACTTTGAGATTTACATGCCATCATCGCCCTTAGAAAGCACACATGGTCAGATGATGTCAAGATTCCCATGCCACCATGGCCCTTGGTCAACACACAATTGGACGACGTCGGGTGTCTCCTGGGATCATAGCTTTCGGACAGCTCACACGATCGGACGACGTTAGGAGTGGCATGCCAAAATGGACCTATGAAAGAATACACGATCGGACGATGTCGGGAATGGCATGCTCTTATTTCCCTTGGATAGCACACACGGTCGGACGACGTAAGCCTTTACATGCCATCATAGCCCTTGGACAGCACACACGGTCAAACGACATCAGGCGTGGCACGCCATCATGGACCTTGGACAACACACACGGTCGGAAATATTCAAGCATGGAATGCCTGCATATACCTTTGACAGCACACATGGTCGTACGACTTCGGGTGTGGCATGCCATCAGAGCCCTTGGACAACACACACGGTCGGAAGACGTAGGGCATGGTGTAACAACCTAAAACAAACTAAGGTTAACTAGAGTTTTGTAATTTTTTCTTGAGTTATGTTTGTGTTAGGATAAGTTATATTGATGTCCTTAGGCAGTGTGTGAAGTTTAGAGGTCAAGCAACCAAGAAAGTCCATGACGTTCGGAAGGTGAGCCTTAGAAAATGCTTGTGTATTCTCATGTGTATGAGTGGGTTTTACATGTTTGTTTTGTTTGAAATTGGATGAAGATGTTCCTAAGACCCATACGAATATGTTAGGGGTTTAACATCCAGGTACGACCCCACCTAAGACCCATGATGGTCCCTATAAGTTGACCCATCTCTTAGAAGGATGCAGCCAAGCAGTGACCAAACGACGACCATAAGGGACGTTCTGTTGGTCAACAAATTGTCCGTCGACGTTGTGCGTTGAGTGGCATGCAAGTCTATAAAATCCTGTAAATGATGGTTTCCAATTCCCTATTGACAGACCGCCACCAACGGGGCGTCGATTGACAAACTACACATCTGTGGAGGGGGCGTTGATGGTGCTGCCAAAAGCTGTAAATTTCTGCCAAGGCTTGGGGTGTTTGGTAAATTCACCCCAAGTCTTCTATGAACCATGGAAGTTTATTTTAGGATTTATTAGGTATACTTAGATTTTTTAAACTCTAAGACCTAATTTTAGACTTCATTTCCAAAAATCCAAAACCCCTCCCTCTTAGAAGACTCTTTCAAGTTACCATGAAAGCTAGAACTCGATAAGGGCTAGAAGCGGCTGTTTGTGGTATAGTTCTTCATCAAAATCAGTGGTGTTTATTCAATGTGAGTTATTGTATCCATCCTTGAAATATCCTCCATTCAACGAGCCCTTTTCTAAAAGATTACAAAAAGGGATTTTAATCATCGTTTCTTCTATCTTCAAATCTAAATATGAATCTTGCATGAATACATTTAGAATGATTTAAAAATGATGTTTCTAATGTTAGTTGGTGATTTTAATGCTAAAACATTTATTAAATCGTGTTAAAGCTTTTCATCAAATTTTGGCTAAGAAATAGGTTAAATGAGCATGAATTGGTAGTCTTTGGGCTTTGGTTTCTTATGGTTGATATTGTTGTATATATACTGCCCTAAGGGCTATATTATGATGAAATATTGAGTTAAATGTTATAGGTTATGGAATCTTGTATAAAAGGAATTGGTTATCTTGTTTAGTTTTAATTATGAACTGCTCTTGAGTAGTATGGTCCACTTTCTTGGTGGCGTTGTTAACTTGAATTCTATGAATGTATAGTTACTTGTGTATTGTGGATGAGTCCATGAAGGCATATTATGTGAAGAAATATGGAAATGAAGCTACTCTTGTTAATGCGTTTTAAGAAGCTTGTTATGAAGTGTATACTAAGAATTATGTCTAAATGACTTTTATGATTTTGTGAAACATGTTAAAGTGTGTGATGTGATGAAAGAAGGTATAAGCATTTATAGAAAGAAATGTAAATTAAATTATGCTTATTTGAAAGGTTTTATCACATGTACACACACACTTTATTGAATAAATGAAGCTATTTAAGTCAAAAAGGGGAGTTTTGTGGTGAACACTCTTCAGGAGTTGAGATGAAGTGTTTTGTGGAAATGTCACTACATCCTATGAGATTTATAAGATAGGTTAGAGGATGAATTCCTTTTGTGAATTGAGAAGTGGTGTTCATTATTTATCCTTAACATATAGTTTATAATGTTGAGAATTCGTGGGGAGTTATACCTAGCACCGAGGGGATGTGAAGAAGAGGTGGTTACACTTAGTGAGTTGACATGTTGTATTAGAATGTACATATTGAGATGAGTACTGCTCGTTAATAGAGAATGAGTTCCTTAGTAGCAATCTCCTTATAGGCGCCCCAATAGGTATAGCTATTGGGCAAACCATGTAAAAGTTAAAAATAAAAGTAAGACCTCACCCTAGGCATGTGAGGGGACCCTCCTCCGATAAGGGAAGTATCGGGATTCCATGTTTAGCTGTCACGGTCTATGTCGGTTAAGCTAAACCCCACAAAAGTAATAAAAGTTCCAAGTTTTCTAAAAGATTGTACTACTTAGGGTAGGTGGTTGAATAGGATGTTATTTATCCATTGCACTAGGTAGGCATTCTAAAAAAGGAGTCTTGGTGATGCTTATATGAAATTAATGAACTTAGTATCCTAAAAGAACGTACTACTTATGGTAGGTATTTGAATGGGACGGTATCTATCCATTGCAGTAAGTAGACATTCCAAAAGGGGAGTCTTGGGTCCAAGCCTTCTAAAAGAGTGTACTAATAAGGGTAGGTTGTGGTATGGGACTCCATCTACTCATTGCACTAAGTAGGCATTCCGAAAGGGTAGTTTTGGTGTGTTATTTGGGTGTTCATCTAATGTATTGTCATTGAGTGGAGGCTTATTCTCCCGAGGTGAGTAAGCCCATAAAGGGTAGTCTTTAGGATCACTTTGGTGTGTATTGAAGGAAGTGTAAGTGTACTTCCTTCATGTTTTACCCTGGTGAGTCTTAGGATGACCTTAGTTAGAGAAACTCATAAGGAAATGAGTTCACTTCCTCTTTGATTGGCCTTGGGAGTTCACTACTTAAGAATAAGTTTAGTTCACTGTGATGTTTAAAAAAGTTCACTGTGATTTGGAGAAGCCTATTATATGTTTGTCCTTTTTGTTAATATTTTAAAAATTCTTCTCTAAGTGTTAAATGATGTTTCTGATGTTTTTTACATCCATATTCATGATGTTTTTGCATATGCCATACATAGTAGATTTTTGTGCTAACCCCATACTTTTGTATACTCTATAAAAATAGATTTTGGAAGCAAGGTTGATAGTTCTTAATTCTATTGGTTTTGTATATGTATTTCTTATGTATTTCTCTTAAATGTAAAGGGGTCGTGTCCCTATGTTATATATGTCGTGTCTTTATGTTTGGGTTGTGAATATGAGATTTTTTAAGTATTTATAAAAGAATTCCTTTTTATATTAATTGTTGTGAAATTTTTTAATTCCGCTTTACTTTTCATGTCTTATGCAATGAACTATAGTTAAAGGTCTTGTATACAACCCCAAAGGGTCAAGTACGCCCGGCATTGACCTAAGGATCCTCCCTAACCTGTAGGGGGTACTTTCAGGTTGTGACAGACTTGGTATCAAAGAATAAGGTTATGGGAAATAGTTTAGGGTCCAAAAGTATCACAAGCCACGTCTAGAAGAATCTTTGTCATTGGTGTGAGTCAAAACACATCCATGGACAAAAACTTCACTTTCTTTATTACTCTTGAATTGTACGATAGAACTTAACTCCATATGGACTCTCTTTCTTATGTTCCCTTGTCCGGTGTTCTTCTAGGTGTTATTCCTTGGAAGGGGAGATGTTTCTATGCTTGAGTGAGAGAAAAGGTGTGTTCTGATGTTATGATGGTTTTGTGGCTAGAAGAGTAGATATCAAGGTACACTTGAAAATTCTGATGTGATGCCATTTATGGCTAGGTGTGATTTATGATATTGGAAGTGTTGTGATGAGAAACTTTATGGTGAGGCAGTACTAAGCATGGTAGGAGTTATAGTGATTGAATGCAGCTCCTTTGAGAGGAAATGAATTACCTTGTGATTATGTTCAATAATTGTAGAAAGCTTTAAGGTGTATGTTCGAGGAATGTTGAGGGAATGTGTAGATTTAGTAGGTGTTGAGGACAACCATCTTGTCTAGTTAATATTTCATAGTTTTTCTTATGATTGGGTTGTAGTTTTTGTGTAGGTTTACTCTACAGAGGAAATGTGGTATGAATACCTAGTAAGGGAGTTTTGTTCTATGAAATGGAGTTAAGTGGTGCCTATGAGTTCAATTCGGTGGTGTTTGAATGAGGTTTTCTAAGCTTGAATACTAAGGGGAAAATGTTATGCTTAAATTGTAAGGTTGATGTTTAGTCTTTATGATTATATGTTAAGAGTAGTATGAGTTCCTACCTTGTAAGAGGCATAATGCTACTTTCAAGTATGATGCCTTGAAGATGGCTTTACCTTGTGTGGGGGAGAATGAGTTAAGTATAAAGGTAGCTGATATCCTTATGTAATGACCTAAAGTACCCCCTAGAAGTTAGAGTATTCTAAGATCTCCACACGGCGTCTTCGACCTCTCAGAGGTCTAAGATAGTCCCTTAGACATCTTTTATTTAATAATTGTAATACAAATAGAGAAAAATTTAAAATCTTCATAGCACATCATATGCTAGAATCATATATATATATATATATATAATATATATATATATATATATATATATATATATATATATATATCTATATATATATATATATATATCTATATATATATATATATATATATATATATATATATATATATATATATATATTTTAAAATACATAGTTAGAATCTAATTTCTCCTTGCAATCCTAAGACTTACCTATATAGAACATAATAGGGACACCATGACCGTTGCCATGAAAAAAAAGTCTAAGCTATTATATCAAATTAAAGAAACATCTTGACATAGCCCACCCTTGAATCATAAGGGATCCTCTACTTAAACTTCGGAGATCTATCCAAGCTCATATTTTAGGAGACATCCTCTAGGCATCACCACCTACACTTTTGTGTCAAAATATGATAAAGAATGGTATTAGTACAAGAATGAACTAAGTATGACAACCATGGAAAAACATGCATTTAAAGAGGACATTTCTTTTGAAATCATGCAACATGCATTTTTAGTAAACTTCATGAACATAAGAACATATAAGCTCAATGTAGTTCTCATACATAATATAGACATGGATACTACTCATAATAACACATAAAGCAATTTATCATACTTCGAAACAGATTCAATTCATACAAGACATTACCTCTCTTTTATCTTACTTCTTCCCTTATGTAACCCTCAAGTGTACTTAGTACAATGTATAACTTTAAGATCACCTTACAATAGTCTTTCATACTATGATTCATAACACAAGAACATGTATATATAAGTCATAACCATCTCATAGACATAAACTTCACATAAGAACCATCACCTAAGACAACTCCTAAGTCACACTAGTGCAATGTGTAACTAACATCCCATAAGACTACTTCCACTAAGTGTGCCTAATAAGTCACCCAAGACTGGACATAACATACTCAACAAGTCATAGAATATTCGACAAGTCACTGCATACTTCATATCATCACATAAGGGCTCTTTCCTTTACTACAACCGTAGTAATAACTCATTTAGTTCATATCATAGTTAAAAAACCCTCATAACCCCTTAACAAGATTACTTGTGCAACGTACACGTCGAATCCTATACTCCCACATATAATAAGTAAATTCATTTAGAAGCCATAAGTTTAATTCACATGCATAGTCATAATTCATATCTTATCATAACAATGTCACTTGAGATGCATTCATGCAAGTCATTTATAAAATAAGTATTACTTTCATGCATATACTAATCTTATTCTTTCTTGGAGTTTGCTAATTAAATGCATAGGCAGGGTCCATAGTCCTACCTACACTAAGTAACTTCCTCAAGGATTTGTTATTAGAGTCCATAATCTTATCTTAGTTGATTTCATACTTTTGGAGATTTGACCATAGACGACATAGACCATGTGAGCTACATAGAATTAGGGAATGTATTTTCACATAATCATATAATCATGTGTATGTGTGTACCATGTGAGATTTACCTTCACATAACACCTCTAATCACACATGTTCTTAACTTCATTAATCATATACTTTACATGCATAGAAATAGGTAATGATGGATAGGAGAACTATCCTTTTCTTAATCATCATGAATCTATCCTACTCATACACATGCATAAAGTGTCTGTGTGTGTACATTGGTCAACATGATCAGATGATGTCTATAACATAGCATTGAGAAAGCCACCCTCTAAAGATAACAACACATGTACAACGTTTCCTCAAGTCTCAAGTCATACACACATATAGAGTATTCAAGACTAGACTAACACATTCCTATTATATCATAGAAGACAAGTACAAATTCAAAAATACAATAAAGGACTCCTGACATACTTTGATCACACATGCATATGGGGTTCATACAAGTAGAGGTCATTCTACAAGAGTATTCATCAACATTAGCCATCTTAGACCACACCAAACCCTTACATGACCATCACATATACATAACATCCTCCACACATCTAAATCATGCAACTAGTGTTGAAGGCGATTCATATACTTCACATAACATCAATTCACTTAGAACATAATAATAAGAATAAAGGCTAAATCCTTCAACTTCCTAAACATGGAATCATTATATCAATTCATCTTGCATCTAATGCCTTCAAGTCCATGATCATAACACATAAATATGTACAAGAATGTAAACACCTCCACCATAAGTGGACCATACCAATCAACATAATTAAATATACATTATAAGTTAATTAGAGTAAATAACTCAACTTACAAAATCTATATGTTAATGATCATCCTGATAAATTCTCAACAATTCATAATCAATTGATATTAATAAGACTAGGACAAATCAATATAATACAATCTAATAAGAATTGAAATATAATCTAGTCAAAATAACAAGATCCATAACATAACATAATTTGAGAAATTAGGAGGATCATGAGTTTTTCGTAAAATTTGATAGAAATTCATCGTAAAATAAGTAGCTAAATTATAGTCATCATTAGAATGCTTCTGAAATCAAATTGAGAATGAACCCATGGCTAGATTGAAATATAACATTTTTTGCATAGAATTCATGTTTATAAAACCTTTGAAAGGACTCCATGGATGAATGGTTATCTAGGAATGAAGGATCACCATACCTTATAAATTAAAAAGTGTAACGCCCCAAAATAAACTAAGGTAAAACTAGAGCATCGTCAGTGTTTATTGACTTAATTTTGTTTTAATATGAGATACTCTATTGTTTGTGTTTTGTGAAGTTTGGTTAATATTGGAGGTCAAACGTCCAAGAACGTCTTTGACATTCGGAAGATATGTCTTTGAAAGTGTTCTTGCGTGTTGAGGTCTTTGAGTTAGTTTTACGTGTTCATTTTTTTAAAATTGATGTGGGGTGTTCCTAAGACATATAAAACTTAGTTTAGGGGTTTAACGTCCGGGCACTACCCCACCTAGTACCTACAAGGGTCCCTAGATTAAGGGCCCAATAATTTGACCAAAACTAAGGCATAGTCCAATCGATGAGCCAATCGACTGCTAGTCGACAAGGAGATGGCCCGTTGACCTGGTCCGTAGTTTGTAAAAGAAAGCCATAATTTTGGTGAGTTTCATTCTCAACCAACGAAATCCCCACCAACGGTCCTTCCTTTGACAAAAGGACCGTCGGTTGGCCCGTCGATGGTAACTACTCAGAACGTTGCCGTTTGCCTGTTTAGTCTTGGGGTGTTTTGTAAATTTACCCCAAGTATTTTATGACCCAAGGCTGATAATTTTAGGGTTTTAAAGTAATATTAGGTTAGTTTTAAGTCCTACACCTACACAATACCCCTTACTACAAATATTCAAACTCCCTCTCTAAATAAAACTATCTCAAACTCACCATTGGAGCGAAGACTCAAGGAGGGAAAGAAGGGCTTATTTGGACGTGTGTATTAATAAAAAAATAGTTATTTTTACTTCTATTTGAGGTATGGTATCCATCATTAAACCCTCTACTATTCAAGAAGTGAATAAGATTTAAAAATGGGTTTTCAAACTCAAATTCCTTCTATCTTTGATTTCAAGAATGGGTCTTCTTCTAAAAGTTTTCTAATGGCTTAAATGTGTTTATTATTGTATGAATTGATGATTTTCATGTCACAAACCTAATGAACTCATGCATATGCATATTTAAAACTTTTAGTTTAAGAAAGGAGTTAGATGAGCATGTTTGTGTAAGGTACAAACTTTGGTCTTCTTATGTTATTATTTTGGGTTTAGATACTGCCCTAAGGTCCTGATTATGATGAAATATTTAAAAATTGATTTTATGTTATGATGGATAGATAAAATGGTGAGTTGATTATATTGTACAATTCTTCTTATAAATAGATCTTTAGTGGCATGGTCCACCTTCTTGGTGGCGGTTTTAATTTGATATATTGCTAATATGGTTTTGAAGTCAAATGGGTGAAACAAAGTTTTATTGAAACTGTCTTGAAGTACGTCTTGATATGATTCAATTGTATGTGTGACCTAAATTATGCCTAAATGAAGTATAGGATTATGTGGAGCTTGTAGGATGTGTGTTTTGATCAATGAAGGTCTAAGGCTTGTAAAGAAATTGATATAAATGAAATGATTATTACATGCAAGGTGTGATCACATGTACACACAAACACAAAAGATTGAATATATGAAGTCAAGTCGAGTAATGAGGGGAGTCTTGGAGTGAACACTCTTCGTGAGTTGAGATGAAGTGTTTAGAGCAACCCTATTATAACTATTGAGCTATCTAAGATAGGTTGGAGGATGAATGCCCTTCGTGAGTTGAGATGTGGTATTCACTAGTCATCCTTTACCTATAGTTTAGAATGTTAAGATTTCCATGGGGAGTCATGCCTATCACCAAGAAGTTATGAAAGGGAGGTGGATTACACTTCGTGAGTTGAGATGTTGTATTTCCAATGTACCTCTTGAGATGAGTACTCCTCGTTAGCATAGAATGAGTTACTTAGTAGCAATCTCCTTATCTCTTAATTATGTGTCCGCACAGGTGTAACTATTGGGAAATGCATGTAAAAGCTATGAAGCATGACCTTACTCTAGGCAAGTGAGGATCACTTATCCGATAGGGGTTAATATCAGGATTCCATATCTAGATCTCACGGTCTCTGTCAAGTAAGCTAACTCCAACAAAATAATTTATTGAACTAAATCATTATGTTTATTAGTGATGTTTTGAATGACTATCGTGAAGTGGTTGATCCAATTGAAACCATTAGAAGCACTCAGTGGGAGTAGTAATATGGGATAGTACTCTCACATTTCACTTAGTGTGAAATATACCTTCTATGGGAGAAGAGCATTTTCATGAAATCCATGTAAATGAGTGTTATGGTGTGATATTATGGTTGATTATTGTGAAGTGCTTGAGTTAATGGAATCCATTAGTATCACTAAGTGGGAGTGGTACTATGGGATGCTACTCTAACATTGCACTTAGTATGACCTATATTTTCTATGAGTCTGTGGCACATGCTAGCAAAGGGCGTGGATTTGAATTCAAAATGAGGTAAGCCTAAGATTTAGTAGTCTTAAGGTTCGCTTTGGTTTGCTTTGAAGGGGGTGTATGGATGATGCTTTTCTTGGCTCACCATAGGGAATCTTAAGATAACCTTGGGTTAGGGAAACATCAAATGAAAACGGGTTGATACGACTTGGACTGTGTCATTCACTTGAAGGCTCTCACTATAAGTGTTCAAAACATTCACTGTAATATTCATTTAAGCTTACTGTTAAGTTTTGGTAAGTTCACTGTAAATGCCTCTTTGGCTTAAAAATTATGTAAGTACTTCTCTAAGTGTTAAATGATGGTTCTTATGATGTCTTGTTCCTAAATTCATGAATTTTATACTTATTTTGCATGAAATGATATTGTACTAAAATGTCCCTTTTAGAACGTTTTTGAATATGCCATACTTAATACATTGTTTTGCACTAACCCATACTTTTCTATACTACATAAGTATAGGTCAGAAGTTTTTGAAGGTTTGAAGGCAGAGCTTGGGAAAGCTCCTCTTAAGAAAAAGTATGTTCTCATATATTCGAGGGCATACTCCTTTTCTTAGTTTTATTAAAAGACTTCTTATGTATTTTTACTTTAATGTAAAAGGGATGTGTCCCTAAGATTTTATGTCGTGTCTTACGTTTTTCTTGTGACGATGACATTCTTCAAATATTTATGAAATACTAGTTTTTACTAAATGTTCTTGAAATGTTTTAATTCCGCAGTGCTTTTCATGTCTTATGTAATGAATGCTAGTAAAAGGGCTTGTAACAAGGCCCCTAAGGGTCAAATATGCCTTGCCACGAAACGAGGGTTATCCTTAACTTCTAGGGGGTGCTTTTGGATTGTGACAAAAAGCCCATGAAAATCTGAGAAGAAAGCTCCAAGAATCCAACTCCATAGCTTGTTCTTGAGCTTGGTCTTCAATGGAGGTTTTGGGGTTTTTGGAAGAGAACAGAACTTTGGGAATTTGAATTCTTAATGGATGTGGGAATTTGTCTTGGTAAAGGGTTTAAAAAGGTCCCAAAATAAGTTAATAAAAAGTCCCCTATGCTACAAAACACCCCAACACGAATTGGGACACTTAGATCAGTCAAAATTGACTAAAAAAACGAAGCAACCGGATCTGGGTATGGGCTGCGCGTCGCGGGGAAGACTCCAAATTCTTACTCAAATAATTTTTTGGACCATGAGGTGCGTGCTAGGTGCGCGTCGCGAGGGAAAGGTCTCATTCTTTCTCCTGTACGCTTCTTTGGGCAGACTCTTGTCCAAGGTTTGGGTCATTCTTAGGGTCACTTCGGGTGGTCCCCGGGGTTCACGAACGTTTTGACCCTTTACATGTTTATCAAGGTACTAGTCAACTACACTGATTCTAAACTCCAAACAACACATAAAAAAAGGATAACATACAAGGACTCAGTAGCACGTGTAAAGACAACCTTTTGAATGTCTTGGACGTCTTGGACGCTTGATAAATGACTTCAAATCAATTATGCAAGCTATAAAACACTTAATTAACATGTTATTAACCTTTTTAGGAACATGTGAGGCTCTATCTACCTTAGTTTATTTTAAGGGTTGTTACAATATCCCTCACTTGGGAAATATTCGACCTCCAATGACACTTGAAACATTTAAACACTTCTAAGGACTCAATGACTTCCATAGCAACTCACAACAATTATGCATTTTATCACGTAAAAGTCATTGCACCAAACGTATAAGGAACACTAACTTAATTCTAGCATGCATTGAAGGCAAAATAATCAAACATAGACTACTTGTATATTTCGTTTCATACATACATACTTCTTTATATTCATTGCCATATGGAGAAACTACCTTCTCCAATTTTTTTTGGCATGTTCATTATTTCATCACAAGGTTAAATATACAATGGATTCCAATTGTACACTTAGGCATAATCCACACTTCAACTCCTAAGAAAATTTAAACACTTCATATAGTTGCACAAGAATCACGAATAAGGTATATTAGCTACAATCTTATAGTCTAGACAGAATACCATCGAGGTCATATATGACATTACCATGATTAGTTTTGTTCAAGGAGGAACTACGTTCTCCTAGTCACAACATACACTCATGGCATCATAGAGTTCACATAACAGCAATGCATACATGTTAATAAATATTATGAAGGATTTATTTTGTCCAAACCATAGTATTATTATACTTCCTTCCTAAGGGAATCAACATGGTAGGTTACACCAAACCCATTACAACCTTAGGAAGTAAATTTACATTTTCCTATTTCTAGCACATCACTAGAATTCATAAGCATACATCATTAAGGAAAATTCATCATAATTTATAGGTATACTAAAAAACATAGGCTAGACAAATCATCACTTCTCAAGAGTGAGCCTAAAGTAACACTCCTCAAATCTAAAAATTCACACATTTTTCAAAGAGACTCATCTTTTCATATTCAAAGGAAACTCCATTTCCCATAATGAGGAGAAATCGCCACACAATATGAGTGACATGAAGAATGCTCATTAAGTTATCTCATGAATTCTAGTTCAAAATTTATCATATAAGAATGCACTACAACATGAGTGACATGCAACTTTATAAAAATTTCCTTTTTAATGCATTAGTGACCTTTCATATATGCATAGCATACTATAATTCAAAACATGCAGAACATGTCACTTATCCTTTTATGCAAGACTCCTATCATGAACAATCTACTTAGGAACTTTTTGGTTTCAAGTTTTAGTAAATATAAATATAAAATAGAGGTATCTCTAAAATCTTAATACTCAAATACTCTTCCCCCACTTTGGATAAACTAATTTAACAACAACTCTTCTCAACTTTAGAGAAATCAAAGGTTACCAACCCTATTTACTAAGCACATCATCCCTCTCTTGGGATCTTAGATTATGAAGATCCTTCTCACCAACACTTCAAGGTAATTTTCAACCTAGAGAAGTTCAATGGAACTCAACATAGAAACAACACAGGACCTAAAAATCTTCCCACCTGTGCACATCATTTTCCACTTGGGGTAAGCCTAAGCACATAATGCCCTTAAACACCAAGGTCATGGAAAGTCAAGACCAACCTACAAGGGTCATCACTTTTGGGTCGAACTTCCCTACAAACCACGCCTATGTAAAATATAATCACTTTCTCAATATACCATACATAAATTCAATCTTAAAAGACAACTAACCACTTAAAAGTAGGTCAACCGCATTTCTCTTTTTATCTTGAAGAAATTAGGGGTTACATATCATACACCCCCCTAAGTCACCTTAGGGTAATCATACTTCCTACTTATGGGACAAAACCTTTTTTTCCTCTCTTAAAATTTGTTCATAGAGGAAATCATTTACTAATCATAAGTTTTCTACCATTTATTGGGATACACAATCACCTTACAAGGCTCAACATACTATATCCCCTATTTAGGAGCAAGACTAAACAAAAACTTTCAACTCCAAACAAAGAAAACAATGAAGAATTTCACATTTAGAAAGACAAAATTGATCTTTTTCACTATTTACCACATTCTCCAAAACATTCCAGGCCTACACCAAAATGTCATGCTACCATCCTACATTATCATAAGTCATTCTATCATTCCGAGGGATACTCTATTCATCCATAACAACTATTAACAATATAAACCATATGTTAATTTAACTTCTGAACATAACATCTCATTCTCCATAATCCACCTATAGCGATAAATGGCACACAAATCCACGTATACTAAATTCACCTCACATATACTCATTAAAACATAAAACCAAGGTAAGAATAAAAAATTCCCCCTTTTCCCCCTAAACATTGAGGCATCATCCCAATCCAAGCAATCAAATCTAAAAGGCAATCGGACTGTAACGGGCCAAAACAAACTAAGGTGAACTAGTTACTCGTAATTGTTTATTGAGTTCATTTTAAGTTATAGTAAGTTATTTTAGTGTACTTAGGTAGTGTGTGAAGTTTGGAGTTCAATCGACCAAGAACGTCCATGACGTTCGGAAAGTATGACGTAGAATGTACTAGTGTGTCTTATTGTGTTTAGACGAGTTTTACGCGTTCCTTTTACTTAAAACTTTAATTGGATTTTCCTAAGTCATATAATACTTAGTTTAGGGGTTAAGTGTCCGGGAACCAGCCCACATAGGACCCATAAGGACCCTAGATGAAGGTCCAAAGACCTGGGAATAATCTGCCAAAAAGCAATGGCCATCAACGACCCTAACGACAGTTCATTGTTCCTGCAATGGTTCGTTGACCATGTGCGTCAATTGGACCAGTGATTTTATTTTTACATACTCCATTTTCAGCTAAGTATCCACGAACGAAACCCTACCAACAGTCGTTAGCTCAACGATGGTCCGTTGGTGATGGTTCGTTTGTGAGGCCTGCAAATCTGTGAAGTTGCTGCCAACTTGGGGTGTTTTATGTAAATACACCCCAAGTATTTTAATACCCTAGGTGGATAATTTTAGTGATTATTTAGGTATATTAATGTTTTGTAAACACTAAGACCCCATTTTATACCCCTCTTCCTAAAATCCAAACATCCTCTCTCTTAGAAGACTTTATCAAGTCTCCATGGAAGCTAGAAGTAAAGAAATGCTAGGAGGACTGTTGATGGTTGTTTTTTCATGAAAAATCTCTTTTATTTATTCAATCTGAGGTATGGTTTCCTTACTTGTACTCTCTTTCATTCAAGGAGCTCCTTCAAACTAATTTTCAAAAATGGGGTTTTAACCCTAGTTTCTACTATTTTCAATTCAAAATATGGGTATTCCATGAAAAAGTTTCTAATGACTTAATAATGGTATTTCTAATGTTAGTTGATTATTTTAAGGTTAATACTTCAATGAAATCATGTTAATGCTTTTCTTCAAATGTTGGATTAAGAAATGGGTTAAATGAGCATGTTTGTGTAGAGAGTGAGCTTTGGTTTCTTATTGTGGTTGTTATTGTTTAGATACTTCCCAAAGGGATTTATTTTGATGATATATATAGTAAAATGTTATAGGTGATGAAATATTGGATTGAAGGTTGAGTTGGTTATGCTGTTAAGATTTAATTTGTGAAATGCTCTTGAGTGGTATTGTCAACCTTCTTGGTGGTGGTGTTAACTTCAATTTTATATATGTAAAGTTACTACTTTATTGTTCATGGGACTCCCTTTACTCATTGCATTAACAAGGCATTCCAAAAGGGAAGACTTTGGTGGTTTTTTGGGTGTCTTTTAATGTATTGCCATTGATAAAGGGGCTTGTTTCTCCTGAGCTGAGTCAGCCGAAAGGGGTAGTCTTTGGGGGTTCTTTGGTGTGTATTGAATGAGGCACATTCATACTTCCTTCATATCTTACCTTAGTGAGTCTTAGGATAATTCCAAGGTAGGGAAACTCTTAAGGAATATGAGTTCACTTTCTCTCTTCGTTTGCCTTTGAAGTTCACTCATTTAGTGTAGGATAGTTCATTGAGATTTATCAAGTTGAATTTATTGTGAATTCTTTAAATGATTATTTGTCAATGTTCAAATGTATTTACTATAATTGGTTAAGGAGTTCACTTTGAAGGTCAAGTTTGTTTACTGTAAGTTTTTACAAGGTAACTGTAATCTTTCTTGTTGGCTTAAAATTATGGGAATTCTTATCTAAGTTTTAAATGATGGTTAATATGATGTTTTGCCTTTGTATTCATGAATGTTTTACTTAAATTGCATGAAAAACTATTTACTAAAATGTCCCTTTTTAAATGTTTTTGCATCTGCCATACTTACTACATTGTTTTGTACTAACCCCATACTTTTCTATACTATATAAGTATAGGTTGGAATTTTTGAGGGTTTGAAAGCTAGAAGGAACATCTTGGGAAAGTCTCTCTCAAGGAAAAGTATGTCCTCATATATTCGAGGGCATAGTCCTTTTCTTAGTTTTTATTTAATGACTTGTTTTGTATTTTCATTTAAATGTAAAGGGCCGTGTCCGTATGTTATTTAAATCGTTTCTTTAAGTTTAGCTTGTGACGATAAGATTTCTCAGTATTTATGAAAGATTTCCTTTTTATTAAATTATTTTTGAAAATTTGTAAATTCCGCACTACTTTTCATGTCTTATGTAATGAATGCTAGTTAAAGGGCTTGTGCGAAACCCCAGAGGGTTTAAGTACACCCAGTCACAAAATGAGGGTTCCTCTTAACTCATAGGGGGTACTTTGTGTCGTGACAGACTTGGTATCGGTGCATAAGGTTTTGGGAAATAGTTTAAGGTCTTAAAGTCTAACAAGCCACATTTAGTAGTAACTTGGTCATTGGTGTGAGTCGCGACACATCCGTTGACAAGAGGCTATACGACTATAGAGTTTTACTTTCTTCATCATTCTTGAATCGTGCCATAGAACTTAAACTCCATAAGGTCTCTATCTCTCTTGTGTTCCTGTGTCCGATGGTCTTTTAGGTGTGATTCCTTGGAAGGGGATATTTTTCTATGTTTGAGGGAAAAAAAAGGTGAGTTTTGATGCTATGATTGTTTTGTGGTTAGATTAGTAGAGGTGAAGGTATGTTTTGAAGATTGTGATGTGATGCCATTTATGGCTAGGTGTGAATTATGATACTGTAACGGGTCACTTGGTACAAACATTGATAGTGCAGGGATTAGCAATGCAGGGATTAGTAATGCAGGGATTAGAAATGCAGGGATTAATAGTGCATAGATTATCTTTTGTCAAGTGTTTGGTTCACTACTTTCCACTTAATTTTGAGTTTAATTTATAATTTTACGAAAAAATTCTTTTCTATTATACCCGTGTGTTATTATGAGTTTTATTTCATGTAACTAAGTCAAGGTAGATAACTACTGGACTGGATAATTTTTTTAAAGAGTTATTTATTTTATTTTATTAGTTAAATCAAATACATATATATAAAATTGTTATTAATTTTAAGGTATAATGTACCACTAAGTAGATCAGTGATGGAACAATGTATTTCTAATTTTTTGTGGGTTAAGTATATATCTTAAACTTAACATAGATTTAAGACTACTTAAATTGTTAATACCTAAACCTTTTTGTTATTTTTATTTTTAAAACAATAGTTCAAGTGGGTAATTGACAAATTATCTTTAATATAAAAAAAATCAAGAAAAATAGAGAAACAAATATTAGTTAAATCATTAAATTACACCAAACAAATTTGGATAATTAAAAAATAACAATTATAACCACTCTAACATAAATAAAAAGGAAATTAAATTACAAAATAAATTTAATAAAATAAAAATAAAGGGTTAGTTTAGTAATTTAGGGATCTTATCTAAGATTAAACAAACGTTGGAATAGTTATCCCTCCATTTTCAAGGGATAAGATAATACCACATTTGATGGATAAGCAATCCATGGATTAAATTAAATGAAGTAACCAAACAATGTATTAGTTGGATTAAATTTTAATCCATGGATTATTCTACCTAATACCTCCTACCAAACGGGTCCTAAGTGTTGTGATGAGAAACTTTAATGTGATTTAGTTCTAAGCATAGTAAGAGTTATAAGAATGAATAAATTGCTTTTGAGAATAAATGGGTTATCTTGTGATTATGTTCAATGATGGTAGATATGCTTTAAGGTGTGAAATAGAGGTAATATTGAGAGAATGTGGAGATTTTGTAGGAGTTGAGGGCAACCCTCTTGTATGACTAATGTTTCGTAGTTGTTCTTGTGATTGGTGGATGTTGTGGTGTAGGCTTACACTAAGATGGAATTGTGGTATGAATATCTAGTGAGGAAGTTTTGTTCCATGAAATTGAGTTAAATGATGCCTAAGAGTTTAATGAAGTATATTTAAGAGAGTTTATCTAGGCTTGAATCCTAATAGGGAAGTGTTATGCTTAACTTGTAAGGTTGATGTTTAATCATAATGTCCATGAGTTGAGGGTAGTATGAGTTCTTAACTTTTGTGAGGCATAATGGTGCTTTCGAGTATGAGACCATGAAGATGGATTTACCCTATGTGAGGGAGAGCGAGTTGAGTAAAATGGCATGTAATGTACTTAGTCATAGAGAATCCTCAAGGGTCACTAAGTGGGAGTGGTAGTATGGAATGATACTCTCACGTTGCACTTAGTGAAACTTACTAAGTCTCTTTGGACAAAGTAAGTGTGGTCTTATCCCTCCTATTGTCATGTCATCTTGATAAAGTTGCTTGGAAAATGCATTTTGGAATTTTTAAGCATGTGACATAGTGATGTTTTGAATTCACTATAATGAAGTCCAGCTTTTTGAGAAAATTTCATTTCATGAATTATGGTTTCAATGTGTGATAGGATGAGTTTATAAAGGGTTATACTTCATGTTATAATTTCATATTGATTAATTGCTTAAAGAATGAATTTTTGAAAAAATTGATATACTTGGCAGTGAACACAGTGAAATTCACTGTAAAGATTTGTAATTTTGGGAAAATTTGCATTGACTTGAATTGAAGTTTCAATGTGTGTAAAATTATGGTATATGATCATGTTTAATGTTGGAGAAGGTAGTTCCTCCATGAAAGAAAATTGAGGTTGAGTTTTGACTTTGCGAAATTTTAGCAAAACTTGCCTAGGTTGTTAGGTTCTTGAAAATGTGAAATGATGCTTGTTGTTAGTTGGTGCTTTGATTGTTGATGTTTTGATAATGATCTAAGTGTATTAAGTTATTCTAAGTGAGTTCTTGTCGTTCTTAAGTTTTAAGTGTCATTCGATTACGGATATTATTCCAAGTGGGGGAGAATGTAACACCCCAAAACGAACTAAGGTGAACTAGTGCCTCGTGGTTGTTTCTTCAGTTGATTTTAAGTTTAAATAAGTAAGTTTAGTGTCCTTAGTCAGTGTGTGAATTTGGTTAAATTTGGATTCCGTCGAACAAGAACGTCCATGACGTTCGAAAACTATGAATTACAATGTACTAGTGTGTCTTGTTTTGTTTAGACGAGTCTTACGTGTTCGTTTTACTTTAAAATCTAATTGTATGTTACTAAGACCTAGACAAATTAGTTTATGGGTTTAAAGTCCGGGCATGAGCCCACCTAGTACCCACAAGGGGCCCTAGATGAAGGGCCCAAGACTTGGGCAAAATCTGCCAAAAAGCAGTGGCAATCAACGACCCTAACGACGGTCGGTTTGTCACTCAATGGTCCATCGACCTAGGGAGTCGATTGGAACAATGAGTTGAGTTGTCTATTATCCACTAGGATCTAAGTATAAACCAACGATACCCTACCAACGGTCCGTTGGCTCAACGACGGTCCGTTGGTGAAGGTTTGTCTGTGAGGTCTGCAATCTGTGTAGTTGCTGCCAACTTGGGGTGTTTTATATGAATACCCCCCAAGTCTTTTAAGACCCTAGGTTGACAATTTTAATATTTATTAGTTATATTAAAGTGTTATAAACCCTAAGACCCCATTTTAGGCCCCTCTCCCTAAAACCCAAAACCCCTCTCTCATAGAAGACTCTCTGAAGTCTCCACGAAAGCTAGAAGATGCTAGTGTTACAACCCGAGACCCCACCCTAGAAGTTAGTTTACAATATCGGATTGTGGTTCAGTGTTGTCGAACTCTCGGAGTTCTTACACAAGCCTCCTTTATATAATTAAATGCAGATACATAGCGAAAAAAGATTAGAATTAAAACTTTTCACAAAACATAATAGTCTTAAAAATCTTTTTCATATAAAAGTAATAGGAAATACTAAGTCTCAATCTCATCAACTTAAGACACAAAAATACTTGGGACACAGACTATACTTCAAAATACGAATATAGAAATACTTAGTCTATTAAATACTTTGAATGAAAACATAAAAGACATATATGCCCTCGAGTCAAGTGAGGACATACTTCAACTTATCTTGAACGATCTTCCAAGTCAGAATCTTCACATCTCAAAGCTCCTCACCGACCAAGAATTATATAGATAGATAAAAGCATGGAGTTAATACAATCACCAGTACGAAATATGGCTATATGCATAAAAATTATGAAAACAAACTTTATTTTATATATGCATCTTTTCATATTTCAAAACATATTTTAATGATAATAACATCATAAATAAATTTAAAAACACATAATATACTTCTAGCATGCTATTTCCTCACTTAAATTCATCCTAAGATTCACATAAGTCACACAAAGAGAGACCGCCCATACACCCTCTCTAGATGTGCCTAAACGACTCTTAAGATTATATTTAATGTGATCCATACATGCTTACAAAACAAACATAAACATCAAGGTAAGATTCTTCTACCAAAGGTGAACTCTAAGTCTCACTTGAGTGAGTTGTGAAGTGACCGCCCATACAATCCCTTACACACACACTTAAGAGATCCTATAGAATCCCTAATATAGAATCATGCTAACAAAAATCACCAACACATAGATGATGTGACATTCTCTTCCCAAAGGCTATCAAAAGACCTACTTAAGTAAATCAAGAACATAACGTCCACAGTGACCTCGTCAAGATTAGCTAAATAATCCTTCAGACTACCTAAGGCTTATATCATGTCCACAAAATCAACCAACTTCTCTAACTAAAGTCATCCTCAAGACTTTCAAAGAAAACACATGAAGAGATCATCCCATATGACCTCTCCACATTTTTACGCAGGAATCCATAAGTCACTTTAGATTAGTTTCTCATTTATTTACATACTCCTTAAAATAAGACATTAGTTCATTAGTTCATTAAGACTCATATATCACATAAACGACATTCAAACAATGGTCTTAGACGAAACCTAGGGACTCCACATAACAACTTCAAAGTCTATTGTGCAATGTCTAGATAGCGTCCCATACCACGACCTAAGCTCCATAAACTCGTCAAATGCTAATAGGTATTCCATATGATGAAAATAGGCAATAACCGACATAGACCTGAATAACTAGAGATGGAATCTGGAGTTCTATCCTACTCCGATGAGATTGTTCTACTTGTCAATGGTAAAAATTAGACACAACCCATGTAGGAATATGGTTAAGGAATATCAAGGGCATACTTTGTTTATACTCTCACACTTAACTACAACTAATTTCCCTTACCATACTCACTCGGTGAGAGCCTTCGTTCTCATTGAGTAATTCATACATCAGGTTCACATAAAACGGTTCCATAACAAGTTCATAACCCAATCACATTACCCTACCAAGGAAGGTCCACTAGGGCTAACTATCAATGGCAACAAGAAACTAACGATGACTTTCCTAAGGATTAATATGATTCCATTCCAGCCAACTAACCTATCCATCATTCCTTTACTTTAAAGGTTACTATTACGACTTACACTGCAATCAATCTTAACCTTACCCTTAAGTCAACGTTTTAACATAATAGACTCTCATATCATCAGTGAAGGTCACATGTCATTTATACATTCAAGAATAAGATTTCTAAAAATCTAATTGAAGACATCATATATTCATAATCATATATACATCAAGCAAGATATACAATCCCATAAACACAAGACATCACATACTTCACTTTTAAAACATAATACAAGTCATTCTAGAAACACCTCTAAAAAAACATAATATCTTCAAGTAATCCTATACATCATCATAACGTCATTAATATACTCCACATAGACTCATAAAGTCAAATAGCAATAACCAAGACTTAACCTAACACTATACTCATAATGTCAAGTCAAAGTCTAACATGATCACTTAAGGCAACATAAGTAGAAGAATACATCTATGATTATATAACATCATGTTTATATAAATAATGTAATGATTCAGATAATCAAACTTCACAAATATCGACACAACTTCAAGTAGTTTGAAATAAGGCCATGCTCATAATATTGCATAAAGTAATGCCGACAAGGCCACGTCAATTACAAGTAAATACATATTACCGCCACCACAAGTGGATCATACCAATCACAACAAAATAGAAGTATAATTCATATAAAATTAATTTAATCCTGGAAGCATACCTTTATTCCCTTATTCACAGTTCAATTCAATGCTATATCGTCCAACTCAACATCACAAGGTCCTTACCCAAGGCCATAACTAACAATTAAAGCAATAATCATAAAATACAATGAAATGTCTATCAATTCAATTCATCTTAATAATCTAGGATAAATTAGATAACAGTTCAATACAATTATATAATTAGAAAGCCCATAAGAAACTACATAACAATTCATAAATATTAACTTAATATCCAGTTACCCATATTGTGGTAAAAAACTAGGGTTAATACAAATTCATGGATTCATAGGTAATTTATGTTGAAATAATAAAAGTAATATCAATTATATCATAATTGAATGTTTAGAAATTATTTATGGAAGAACTCATAGTAGAATCATGAAATTGGACAATTCACTTTAGAAAACATTGAAAAACATGTTGAGAGTTGGGCTCCTTGATGAAACGAGTTTCAAGGATCAAAAGCCATACATCAAGGATGATAATTCTTAACTTTGATCAAGAATTTTGACACAAAAACCCCTCACAAAGATTCCTCTTCAAGCAGGACTTCAATGGATGTTTTGGAATATGTTCTGAGAGTTTTGGGTTTATGATTTTGAAGAATGAAGTCTTCCATGTGATTACCCTTTATATACATAATTAAAATACCCAAAATACCCTTAATGAACCGTCCATGACTTAATTTAGAAGTGGGGTGAATTTACCAATTCAGCTTTTTACTTGGATGCATCCTGCGCAGGAAGGCAGTTGTGTGCGATGCCTGCTCTTAACGAGCCGTCACAACCACGACGGGGCGTCAGAGCCCTTAGTCATTGGTGATAGTGTCTAGACAAGCTTCCTTACCCTCCAATTGTTATGTCCGCATCGATGACACCCTTTGACGGGGCGTCACAGCCACGATTGGCCATCTACTGCTCCATCATTTTGGATCTGCCTAGGACTGCCATGGTAACAATTTTGGGGTCCGTCCTCAAGGACCTTAGATGGTCCTTGGGGATATACTCCCGGACGTTTCCAACCCAAATACAATCGTCTATATGTTTAAAACCTCTAAATGAATTTCATCCAAAACAAACACGTAAATATAGATGAAACTTGCCTAGACATACAAGGTCGACTCAAGGCATATCTTTCGAACGCCTTGGACGTTCTTGGTCGTTTGACCTCCAAACTTCATGAAACTTTAAACACTGCCTATAAATTATATATTAACTCTATTAAAAACCATTAAACACCATTAAACACACATAAATAGATATAACCACATTTTAGACATTTAGGTGACATAGTCGTCAAACGTTTTGGTCGTCCCTTGACGTTTGACTTCCAACACCCCTATTGTCACGACCGAATTGTAGACCCTAGCCATAACCGGCGTCTTTCACCTCTAAGAGGTCACAGAAAAGCCTACACACGTCATCATTACATCATATATGTTAATTTTAGCTAAAAATTTGAACTTTCTGTTTACTTAGACTTCATAGTAAGAAACATTGAACTCACATAACACTATCTACATAAACTTATTAGAGTTCAGAACAACCATATATTATTAAGATAATCAAATGAAAGACATAATCAATATCTATATAAAATATAGAGTTGCGAAAATGGCACCAATACAATATCAGAAAATAAATGCGAAAGAAACACTAGTGGAACATACTCTACTAGCTAATGTCTACGTCTAATGATAAAATAAAATATAGTATCCTAAAAAGCATGAGGTCCTACCAAATGTAAATGAAATCTCCACATTCGGATGACATCATCATCGATTTGTAAGTTCTAGTGTCTAGTTGCACCTGCACCTATAAGTAGAGTAGTATGAGATTGGTACACACTTGTACTAACTATGGGTATATGCAAGCACACACCAAGGACATGCATGATTAAGAAGATCTCTCTCCTAACTATATGATATATGGAAAGTCAAGTAAGTGGACTTGCAAAAATCAGATTAGGAAAGTCATGATATGAGAGTAACATGCATCACCATACGTATCATATTGTACAAAACACATAACATATTACATGTAACACATAAAATATTGAACATAGCACATAAAATATTGCATATACCATATACATATTTCACCTTATTCGTTCATATGCCATGAGACATTGAAATTTGAACTTGACATTAGGACTTTCCAAAATGAGGGCTCAACATATGGGACCTCAACTAGGGAGCCTTCTTTGGCAAACACAGAGTCTGCTTCATTCATTCATATGTACTTTATTTTCATTCATTCGTAAACCAGTGCAAACACCAACCAAACCTAGGATGTAGTTTAAGACTTTCATCTGGTTCGCTGTGCAATGACCAAGAATGACCTAGTGTAATTAATTAAATCTAGCTCACCTCTTGATCATCCTATCCTAACACCTTTTGTATCGTTTATTTCATTATGTGCAATATTTGAGGTTGTCCTCATTTTTTCTTTGGGAAATTTAATTTTAACCGACATAGATCATGTGAACGTCATGAAATCCAGTGTTTAACCCCATACAGAAAAGAGGTGGAATCACAGGCCAAAGTGAATCAAAACATGCTAGCATAAATAGGGAGTTGAACCATGCTAGAACCCTATATTTGAAGTATAGGTTAAAATTCTAGAAGGTATAAGGAGATCCATACCCGTCTGGACGGAGAGTCTCATCTGAAAATTACACGAACCTCTGCCTTCCTGAAAGAAGGAATCTCAACTCATGGATAGTCTATCGATGCTCAGTATAAAGTTCCATACATCATAAAAGATGGCTTTTAGCACGAGGGCATCATAGCTTATTAGATGATTTCTCATCTCATCATTAGTATAAAGAATTCATTAACTTTTAATAATTTCATTAGAGTGTTCATCGAGACTGGTCTCTTCATAACATTACACTCTCATAGGCGAGTACGTTTTGGTAACATTTACTTACGCTCATATGAGTTTGATCTCATGTTTCACATTCGCCTCTTTTAATGTTGTCACCACATCCATCAGTTTTAGCATATTTGCCCTTCATAATTACTCACCCCTTTTTAAGTCCAGCATACGTTATCAGTCCACACACACAAGACATGAGAGTTCATTCATAATTTATCTAAGCGATTCATATTGCTCAAGATTATGTGATACAAGACTTATGGATCTTATAAGTATGCCAAAGTCTCAATTTGATTTCTATAGGCAACATTTATTAAATATTTAATCACATAAGACTTATGTGTCCCTTGAATAACAGTTAGCCTTTCCTAATTTTTAACAATCATTTCACTCGTCTTGGGGATCCAGGTTCTATCCCCATTGCTCACGTTAATATTTTTTTTTCGCATTTCATTTCGGCAGTTTATGAGGGGCGTGGAATCAATTCCCCACGACCCCATACTTTTCCCTTAATCAATTTTCCCCTCCTTAGCTTCTCATTTTTCCTACTGGTCGAGGGGTTGTGGGATCAATTCCCCACAGCCCCCCTTGTTTTTTTTAGATTTTCCTCCTCTCCGTCGCTACCTACCTAGAGGACGTGGGTTCGAACCCCACTATTCTCATTTATTTATATACATTTTTGGAAGTAGGGTACAGCTAAGGGAACACGGGTTCAAAACCTGTGCACCTCACTTCTTTTTTAACATAAGTGTGGGAGTGTCGTCAGATCGAAACCCTACAAAAACCTTTTTTTCCCCTTTTTTCTGCCTAATTTCGCTGGAACCCAAGCCCCAGTTCGAGCCCCACTTAGTACACCCCTTTTAAATAAATTAGTTAAGGTATGCTTTAGTGAGGTCTTGGTACACCCCTTTTCATCTATTTTTTTTAATGTTTAGACGCCCAAAATATCTAGAACCAGACGCAGCAGATTTTGCTTATTCAGGAACTTTGGTACATGTTTTTATGAAGCATTTTATGGGTCATTTCAGCACTTCTTTCTTAGTCTTTCGTTAAGGTTCTTAAGACAATTTAAAGGTATGAATAGTTCATTTGTTTTAACTAGAATTGATAGCATTTCAACCATGTGAACATCAGGATTTTAAGAACACCTAATTACACATAAAACACGAGTTATCTCTATACTATTAACATGCCCCAACAAAGATTCAAAGTCATGGTCACAATCTTGCACACATACATATGTGTCTACATTCATATTTCTAAAATACACAAATCATAAACACATAATTCAACGTGCTGCCTAGTTTTTGAGTAGATTCATCTTAGCCTTAAGGGTCTCTTGGGAAAGGGAACAAGAGGGAAGAAAACGCAGACCTAAAGTTGTTCAAAAGTAATTCGACGTGCTGCCTATTTCCCCACAATGCCAACACCTCACAACCTAAACCACAAGTAAAATCCGTCGAAAAATTCATTTTTACATTTTATTATAAGCTTGTTTGAGCGTTCAAGTTATGGATGAACTTTATGTTTTCCTTTTTTGTGAGAAATGTGTGGGTGTGTTAGCTTAGGATTAGGAGATTAGGTAGAGACTTAGTCAAATTAGGATTAATTATTTTATTTATAAATAAAAATCTGATTTTTCATTTTTCTTAAATCAGCAACTTAATATTATTTGATCAAATTAATTCACCAAATAAAATAATCACATTAAATTATTGCTCCCACCTAGGTTCGAACCCTGGTTGACCAAAATTTCACCCAAAGGGCCAATTTCTGTCATTTCTGCCCAAATTTCCCTACACAATATTAATTAATTAATTAATTAAATATTTAGGGTGATTACAATTCTACCCTTAGAATGGAAAAAGACCATTTTACCCCTAGCCAGTCCAAACATAAGATTACCACTTTTTAAATCATGTTAAAACTCATCCAGGTAGATCATCATATTCGGGTGCCCTACATGGTTTAACCCAACCTTTCCTAGCTCAACTAACTCACAAAGTTGGTTCCCTTGCCTGTTGCAAGGGTTCAGAGTTTCGATTCTATGTGCATCAATCCGTTTGAACCCTGTCTAATCGTAGCCACTCTAGACACATTAAGAATTACTTAGCTTCAACATTTTTAGGGTTGTTACATTATCCCCCCTTAGGAATATTCGTCCCCGAATGACACTTCTTATAATCTAGCACATCTCCAGTCATATCATAACATAGGTATTATACACAGTGAAGCAATAAAAACCAGGAACGTAGGAGTTAAGGAACCTTAAACTTAAGAGTAGAAAATTTAATCTCAAGAGTTGAAGAGATGAGGGTAGCGGGATTTCAAATCGGCCTCGCCCTCTAACGTAGCACCCTCAACAAGATGGTTCTTCCACAATACCATTACTGTGGCAACCTCCTTGTTTCTCAGGCGCTTTACATGCCGGTCTAAAATCTCAACAAGAAACTCCTCATAGGACATGTCTTCATCAACTCCCAAACCTTCAACAGGTAGAATCGATGCGGGATCACCAAGGCACTTCTTTAATATAGAGATATGAAAGACTGGATGAACAGAAGCTAGCTCCGCAGGCAACACCAACTCATAGGCCACCTAACCCACACAATGTAGGATCTCATATGGCCCTACATACCTCAGACTCAACTTTCCCTTCCTACCAAACCATATCACCCCCTTCATAAGTGATATCTTTAAATAGACCTAGTCACCAACATCAAACTCTAAGCGTCGTTTTCTATAGTCTTCATAAGACTTCAGCCGACAGTAAGCAGCAGAAAACATGTCCCTAATCACCTTGATCTTTTCTAAGGTCTCATGAATGATATCTGGACCCAAAATATATGACTCTCCAACCTCGAACCGCCCAACTAGAGTCCTACACCTTCTACCATAGAGTTCCTCAAACGGTGCCATCCCAATGCTAAAGTAATAACTGTTTTTATACGAGAACTCTATCAAAGGCAGATGGTCGTCCCAACTTCCTCTGAAGTCAATCACACACGCTCTCAACATGTCCTCCGATGTCTGAATAGTGCGCTCTGCCTTCCTGTCAGACTGAGAATGAAAGGCAGTACTAAGATTTACGTGCGTGCCTAAGCTCTTCTGGTAGGATCTCAAGAAATGTGAAGTTAAATGATCTCCTCTATCTGAAATGATAGACAAAGGAATCCCATGCCATCTCACAATCTCATCAATGTAGACTCTCGCATAATCCTCGGCTGTGTAAGTAGACTTCACAGGGAAAAAATATGAAGACTTAGTCATCTTGTCCATAATAACCCATATGGAATAATGATGTCTCCTAGTGTTTGGAAGAAAAACGACGAAGTCCATATTAATGGCATTCTTCTTCTTACTTAGAACCTCGATCATCTGAGTAAGACCGCTAGACTTAAGATGTTCTGCCTTAGCGTGTTGACAATTAGGACACTTGGCCACTTATTCAGCAATTTCCTTCTTTATGCCATCCTACTAATAGATCTGCTTAAGATCATGCTAAATCTTGCTGGAACCTGGATTTATCGAATATTTGGAACCATAGGACTTTGTAACAACTTGGCTCCGCAAATCATCCACATCTGGTATACACAGCCTGACCTGGTACCTAAGTATGTCGTCACTTCCCAAGGCAAAAGACTAATTCATCTTTACCAACACTTAGTCCTTCAAGTCCATCAACACAGGATCAAGCTGCTGACCCTTCTTGACTTCAACTACCAAGGATGATTAAGAACAAGGATGAACTGAAACACCCCCACTAGTATATTCCACCAACCGTACACCCAGTCTGTCCAGTCGGTGTACATCTTTTACCAACTCTTTCTTCTCATCCTCAATGTGGGTTGTACTCCCCATGCTCATCCTACTCAAAGAATCATCTACAACATTAGCCATACTTGGATGGTAGTGGACATTCATGTCATAGTCCTTAAAAATCTCAAACCATCTCTGCCAATGTTGGTTCAACTCCTTCTCTATGAACATGTATTGGAGACTTTTGTTGTCTGTGAACACATCCACATGCACTCCATAAATGTAGTGCCTCCACCGTTTTAGTGCAAACACCACAACTTCCAAATCTGGGTCATTAGTGGGATAATTCTGTATATGAACCTTGAGCTGTCTAGAGGCATAAACTATCACCTTACCACGCTACATAAGATCACAACCCAACCCAAACAAAGATGCATCACAATAAACAATGTAATTATCACAACACTTAGGAAAAGTAAGCGTCGAGGCTGAAGTGAGTTTGTCCTTGAGCTCCTGGAAACTCTTCTCGCACATATTTGCCCATTCAAACTTGACTTTCATCTTCGTCAAAGCTGTGAGTGGGGCAGCAATGGAAGATAAACCCTCTAGGAACCTGCGATAATGACCATTCAATCTCAAGAAGCTATCGATATCAGTGGGAGTAGGAGGTTTTTTCCAGTTCTTTACATCCTCAGTCTTCCTAGGGTCTACATCCACACCTTTGTCGGACAAAACATTACCCTCAAAGGTTGCTAATATAAGCTAGAATTCACACTTTCTTAATTTGGCATACAACTAATTTTGTCTAAGTAGATTCAAGGTTAGTCTCAAATGTTGTTCGTGAGCTTCCTTGGTTTTAAAGTAGATGATAATGTCGTCAATAAATACTATGACGAAAGAGTCAAGGCATTCACAAAAGACACTATTCATGAGATCAATAAATGCAGCTGGTGCATTAGTGAAACCAAACGACATTACTAGGAACTCATAATGAACATAACAGGTATGAAAGGTTGTCTTTGTGATATCTTCATCCCTATCCCTAAGCTGATGGTACCATGAACGAATATCAATCTTCAAGAAGAAACGAGACCCTTGAAGCTCATCGAACAAGTCATCTATTTTGAAAAGTTCTGGGAAGTGGATACTTATTCTTGATAGTGACTTTGTTGAGCTACCAATAATCGATACACATTTTAAGGGTTCCATCTTTCTTTTTCACAAATAACACTGGAGCGCCCCAAGGGGATATTCTAGGCTTAATGAAACCCTTATCAATGAGATATTTTAACTGCAACTTCAACTCTTTAAGTTTAGATGGACCCATTCTGTAAGGAGGAATCGAAATTGGTTTAGTGTCAGGTTGTAAGTCAATACCGAAGTCAATCTCTCCAGAGGGAGGAACTCCAGAAAAATAATCAGGTAACACATTTGGGAACTCATTCACTGTAGGCACTGAGTCTATGGAATCAATTTCATGATCTAGATCATTCACAATCACAACATGACATAGTAATCCCTTAGACATCATTTTATTGACATTAAGGTTCAAAATCAAGGGGTTAGGACAACTCAAGTTATACCCCTCCCAGACCAACTTTACTTCATTAGGGAAATGAAATTTCACAACCCTTCTATGACAGTCCACAAAAGCATATGAACTACGAAGCCAGTCAATGCTAAGAATGATGTCAAAATCGTTCATAGGTAACTCAACCAAGTCAGCACACATAGTCCTACCACATAGAACTATTGGGCAATCCTTTTAAACTCTATCATCTCTTACATTTTCTCCTAAAGGTATACTAACCACTATAGGATCTTGCAAACTTCAGGAAATACATAAAAAGTGAGAGAAAGTAAAGAAGTTACAAAGGAAATTGTAGATCCAAGATCAAGTAAAGCATAAAGAAAATTTTAGAATACTTCCACCATATCGGTGACCACATCAGCGAACTTCTCCTGTTCCTCCCTACTCTTAAGGATCTGTTCTTCCTTGGAAGCTCGGCTGCTCTTCACCCTGTGGATTAGCTCTAGGCTGAGCATTACCTCCAGCCTGACGATGTTCTTTGTGCAGTCTTTGACCATGTGCCCTCTCTTCCTGCAACCGAATAAAACATTAGTGACCTATCCGCACTCTCCACTGTGAGTACGGCCACACTTGGCACACTCCCTTCTGGGAAACTTCACATCACCTCCATTGACCTTCTTCGGATCGGGTCTGCCTCCTCTAGAGTTAAAGTTCCCTGAACTGTGATGCCCCTTTCAAAATCTGGGCTACTCACGGATGCCGAAGTTGTTCATGTCGCCTCCATTACTATGACATGCATGATTAGAAGGTTTAGGCCTCCTAACCTCATGGACCCTACTCTTTATCTGTTGAACTCTACTTGCTGGACATGTACCATCAACCTAGAGTGGTCCATGCTATCATGGAGAAACTCAACCCTATACTCCTCCTCTAGATCTCCTGAGATTCCTGTGAGGAACCTACTCATCTCATCCCTGCTTTTAGATACAAGGGAAGTGGTATACCTGAACAATTTGACAAACTCTAGGATTACTCCCAAACTCTCATCGATCCCTGTTTAAGGTCGATAAACTCCCCAACCTTGTCCTCCTTCATCTTCCTGGGGAAGAATCTATATAGGATGGCTTTCTTAAACTGCACCCACGTGACCAGATCTCTGCCCAAAGCTTGTCTATCCTTCCACATCTTGTACCACAACTGTGCAACATCCTTCAGCTGGTAGGAAGTCATAATAGCCTTTTTAGTATCTATGGCCCCCATATCCACTAAAATTTTATGCACCTCATCAATAAACTCTTGAGGATCTTCTGAAGTCTTGGACCCTGTGAAAATCGGAGGATTCATCCTCGTGAAGCCCGTAGTCTCTCTACCATGCTACGTGCCGGTGGGTTCTTGATACGCTCAAACTTACTCAAATAAGAAGTAAAGCGGATGTATCAAGTAAAGAATCCAACTAATGAGGTTGGGAGCGTTCCCACGAGGAAAATAGTTCAGACTTATTTTATTCTATCATTACTATTATTTAGTCAATTATTTTCTTAGAAAACAAAAGACAATAAAAAGGGGTTTTTTTTCTTCTAAATTAGTGAAAATAATTAACTAAACTAAAGTAAACAACTAACAGATTCAAATCTTGGATCTAAATCAATTAATAAAAGTAACTAGGGCTTAAGTGTTCCCCAGAGGTTCCTAACTTGATAATTCTAACTATAACAATTCTTTCCTAGTATCTTGCACATAATGTAATAAGTTGTGTATCTCTAAATCCTTGGTACGGTATCTAGAAAATTTTACTCCCCACCTTGGTCCGGTAACGTGTGTTGCTATACTAACCCTTACCTTTACCTTATATTATGCCTTGTATTCGATATTTGACTAAGTTAT
Organism: Solanum peruvianum; assembly: GCA_027705065.1. Classification (NCBI taxonomy): domain Eukaryota; kingdom Viridiplantae; phylum Streptophyta; class Magnoliopsida; order Solanales; family Solanaceae; genus Solanum; species Solanum peruvianum. Next base: position 107,631 of record JAKWJD010001756.1, on the reverse strand, counting down.
CAACTCGTACCAATCAACACTGGCCTATTAGATAGTGTACACTAAATCTATATTGATAATTCTTTTCCTATTATCTACCTCCTTGGTCTGGCAAGTATCATTATGCTTAGGTCTAACGTTGTCTATCTATTAAAAAGGCTTCTAAATTAAAGAATTATCAGTACATGCAACCCAAGTTATGGAGTTTAGTTATCCACAGTCATAATCACACTATTCAAATATTTAATATAAGAAATCATGCACTTACTTTGATGAGAATGCATAAAATCCATAAATTCACTTAATTAATCAGCAAAAACACCAACAATCAATTCCAGAAAAAGTATTACAGTTGCTGAAATTAATCCTTCAATACTTGAACAAGATAACTAAAGGTAATCTGAAAGTTTAACTCTCAAAAAGTCTCCTATCAAAAAGTCTAACATAAAAAAGTCTAACCCCCAAAACAAGGTTTTTTGAACTATTTATAATAAAAACAAAAACCTAATAAAAGAAGGATTCTAATTATATAAAATCTATCAATATCCGTCCGAGTCGACGAACCTCGTGACGGACCGTCTGGTCACGACAGGCCGTCATGGCCTCCGTCGTCCCATACTTAACAAATTCTTTTGTTGCGTTCTTCATTACCCTCAACAGACAGGTATGACAGAGTGTTCAAAGCATGACGGTCTGTCGAGGGTCTTCATTCTATAATACTTAAACTTTTTGGAATTTGGGTACTGGGACTACTCTCTTATCATTGCGACGAACCAGCAAGACGGACCATCGTGTCTATGACAGTCTGTCGTGGACTTTCAGTATCCCACACTAAGTCAGACTTCCCAATCTTCCTTCAGCAGTTTCACTATGATGCCACCTACGGACTGCCACAAGCTCCGTAGGTGGTCTCTTCTGCATTTCTCACTCAAAATCTTCCGCATTAATCTTTGGAGAAATTTCCTGCAAATAAGGAGAAACTTACATAAAAATCAATAAAAAAGGCTTTTGGACACACATACTAGATTTATGGAAAAAGCATTAAAAATAACGTGAAATCATGGTATATCAATTCTCCCGCAGAACATCCCATCTATTGGCCTGGGCAATAATACCCTGGGCCTGCATAGTGATGGTTTGAGACATATGAGCCCCCGCAACAATCAACCCAGCTGGGTTAACCTGCATGTCCACTCCTTTAGTTGGAACCTGGGGTAGAACTTTGTTATCCCTTGTAGTTGATCTTCCTCTTCCCCGACCAGCGTTCCTTCTTGAGTTCATTTTCTGAAAAAGATAAGAAATGATGTCACATATGCTCATAACACCAAGAAATCAGTAATTAGAGAAGGCACGATAAGATCAGGAGAAGGGAATCTTTTCTACGCATCATGATGTCTATAATTCAGGATAGTGGTGCACTTCACTACCATGACTTAGAAACTACTTGATGTGTTTGATGTGAATTTATTATCCTCGATGTTTAACCTAACGCTCTGATAACAACTTTGTCACTACCGGAGTCTATACCCTAGATAAAACTGAAATCGTTGACCTCTCAAAGGTCATAGACAAGCCAACATACGTCATCATTACATCATTTAGGTTAATTTTAGCGGAAAATTTGAACTTTTTGTTCACTTAAACTTTATAGTGAGAAATATTGAACTCGTATGACACTATCTACATAAACTCATAAGTGTTCGCAACAAAAATCTATTATCAAGATAATCAAATGAAAGACATATCTAATATCTATATAAAATATAGAGTTGCCAAAATGGAACCAATACAATTACTGAAAATAACTGGAAAAAAACACTAGTGCAACATACTCCACTATCTAATGTCTACGTTTAATGCTAGAATAAAATAATAAGATCCTTGAAAGCATGAGGGCCTACCAATTCCAAATGAAAACTCTACCTACGGATAACTTCAGCATTGATTCGTAAGTTATAGCGTACAGTTGCACCTGCACCTAAAAGTAGACAGTTGTATGGGATTAGTACACACCTGTACTAAGTAAGGGTATATGCAAGCCACACCAAGAACATGCATGATTAAGAAGATCTCTCTCCTAAAGATATGAATTATGGAATCTCAATCTAGTGGACTTGACAAAATCGGATAAAGAAAGTCAGGCTATGAGAGTAACATGTATCACCATACGTATCACAAATCACACAACACATAACATATTGCATATAACACATAACATATTGCACATAGCACAAAACATATTGCATATAGAATATAACACATTTCACATCATTCATTCGTATGCCAAGAGACCTTGGAATCATGGACTTGACATTAGGACTTCCTAAAATGAGGGCTCAACATATGGGACCTCAACTAGGGATCCTTCTTTAGAAAACACCAGCCATACCAAGATGTAGTTTAAAACTTTCATCGGGTTCGCTGTGCAATGACAAACAATGACCTAGTGTCATTGCTTAAGTATATCTCACCTCTTGATCACCCTATCATAACACCTTTTGTATCATTAATTTTATTATGTGCATTACTTGAGGCTTGGCTCATTCTTTTTTTGGGAACTTTAACCTTAACCGACGTAGATCATGTGAGCATCATGAAATTCAGTGTTTAATCCAACACCAAAAAGAGGTGGAATCACCAACCAAAGTGAACCAAAACATGCTAGCATATATAAGGAGTTGAACCCTGCTAGAAACCCTATACTGGTAATATAGGTTGAAAGACTAGGAGATATAAGGACACCATACCCATCATGATGGACAGTCTCATCTCATGAAAATAACACGAACCTTGCCTTCCCAAAAGAAGGAATCACAACTCATAGATAGCCTATCGGTGCTCAGTATAAACTTCTATTACATTCATATCATACATCATATAAGATGGCTTCTAGAAAGATGGCATCATAGCTCATTAGATGATTTCTCATCTAATCATTAGTATTAAGTATACATTTTAACTTTTAATACTTTCATTAGATTGTTCATAAAGACTGGTCTCTTCATTAACATTACACTCTCATAGGCGAGTACATTTTCGTAACAACTTAGGCTCATTTTTTATTGCTATCATGTTTCACATTGGCCTCTTATCATATTGTCACCACATCCATTAGTCTTAGCACATTTGCCCTTCATAACAACTCACCCCTTTTTACATGAATGTTCATTTCATAACATTCCACTGTAATTGGCCTCTTAGTGTTTTTCACACTGTTACTTAATCCTTTTGGGGTATAGTCATTCCTTACATAACATCTTAGGTTCACTTTATAACGTATGCTGGACTTATGAGTCAACAAACACAAGCCATGAGACTTTATTGATAATTTATTTAAGTGATTCATATTGCTCAAGATTATGTGATACAAGACTTATGCATCTTGTAAGTATGCCAAAGTCTCAATTTGATTCCTGTAGGCAACATTCATTAAATATTTAATCACATAAGACATGTGTCCCTTGAACAACACTTAGCCTTTCCTATTTTTTAACTATCATTTCACTCGGCTTGGGGATCCAGGTTTGATCCCCATTTCTCACGTTAATTATTTTTAACATTTCATTTCGGCAGTTTCTAAGAGGCGTGGGATTTATTACCCACGACCCCATACTTTTCCCTTAATAAATTTTCCCCTCCTTAGCTTCTCATTTTTGCTACTGGTCGAGGGGTTGTGGGATTTATTCCCCACAACCCCCTTTTTTTAAATATATATATTCTCCTCTTTTCCTTCCCTACCTACCTAGAGGATGTGGTTTCGAGTCCCACTCTTCTCATTTATTGATTGACATTTTTAGAATAATGGTTCGGCTAAGGGCATACGAGTTTGAATCTCATGTGCCTCATTTCTTTTTAATTATATGTTTGGGCGTGTCGTGGGATCGAAACCCCACAATAACATTTTTTTCCCTTTTTTTGCCGAATTTCGCTGGAACCCCAGCCACAGTTTCATCCCCACTTAGCACACCCTTTTTAATTCATTTCTCAAGTTATGGTTTAGTGAGGTCTTGTTTTCGATCCCTGCAGACCTCACCTATTTTTTTAATGTTTAGACGCACAAAATTACTAGAAACCATATGCTGCATATTTCAAGATTTTGGAACATTATTACACGTTTTATAGAGCATTTTACGGGTCATTTGAGCACCTCTTTCTTAGTTGTTCTTTACGGTTCTTAAGACAAGTTAGAGGTATGATTTGGCCATTTGTTTTAACTAATATTGATAGCATTTCAAACATGTGAACATCACAATTTTAAGAACAACTAATTGCACATAAAACATGAGTGATCATTATGCTACTAACATGCCCAAACAAAGACTCAAAGTCATGGTCACAATCTTGTAGACATACATACGCGTCTACATTCATATTTATGAAAGACACAACACATAAACACATAATCATGAACAAATACTAGAAACAATATCATCACCACAAATGCAGTATCCCTAAATTCTACTAGCAAGCATACCCAACCTATGATCATAGAAGCTATAGATAGGGACATGCAACGGGGACCAACCGTTGTTTTCAAGTACATTCATCTTTGCCTTAAGGGTCTCTTGGGAAAGGGACAAAGAGGGGAGAAAACCCATACCTATTTCCCCAATAAGCCAACACCTCACCACCTAAACCATAAGCAAAATCCGTCAAGAAATTGATTTTTACTTTTCATTTTAAGCTTGTTTGAGCGTTAAAGTTTTGGATGAACTTTATGTTTTCCGTTTTGGTTCTATTCGTTGTCTTGTTTATAGAGAGTTGAGTGTGAGCATGAGAGACAGATGGTGAGAAACGTGTGAGTGTGTTCGCTTAGGATTAAGAGATTATGGAGAGACTTAGTCAAATTAGGATTAATAATTTATTTAATATATAAAAATCTGATTTTTCCATTTTCTTAAATCAGCAACTATACATTAATTAATTAAATTAATTCAACAAATAAAATTATCAAATTAAATCATTACTCGCACCTAGGTTCGAACCCGGGTGGAGAAAACTTTCACTCAAAGGGCCTATTTCGGCCATTTCTACCCAAATTGCCCCTCCACTATATTAATTAGTTAATTATTTAAATATTTAAGGTAATTACAATACTACCCTTAGTTTGGAAAAAGACCATTTCACCCCTAGCCCCTCCAAACTTAAGATTACCGCTTTTTAAGTTCGATAAACACTCATCTGGGTAGATCTCCATATTCGGGTTCACTACATGGCTGGACCCAACCTTTCCTAGATCAACTAAATAACCAAGTTGGTTCCCTTGTCTGTTCTGAGGGTTCAAAGGTCTGGTTCTACGCGCATAAATCCATCTGAACTTGGTCTAATCGTAGGTATTCTAGACACATTAAGCATTACTTAGCATAGCCGTTTTTAGGGTTGTTATATTCTCACCACCTTAGGAACATTAGTACCCGAATGACACTTCTTATAATCTAGAACAACACCAGACATATCATAACATAGGAATTATACAGAGTGAAGCAATAACAACCAGGAATGTACGAGTTAAGGAAAATTAGACTTAAGAGTAGAAAATCTAATCTCAAGAGCCGAAGAGATGAGGGTAGCGGGATCTCATATCGGCCTCGGCCTCCCATGTAGCACCCTCAACAACATGCTTCCTCCATAATACTCTCATTGTTGCAACCTCTTTGTTTCTCAGCCGCTTTAAGTGCCCGTCTATAATCTCAATAGGAACCTCCTCACAGGAAAAGTCTTCATCAACTCCCGAACCATCAACAGGATAAATCGATGCTGGATCACCAAGGCACTTCTTTAACATAGAGACATGAAAGACTGGATAAACAGAAGCTAGCTCCGTAGGCAACGCCAACTCATAGGCCACCTCACCCACACGATGTAGGATCTTAAATGGACAAACATACCTCAGACTCAACTTCCCCTTCCTCTCAAACCTCATCACCCCATTCATAGGTGATATCTTCAAATAGACTTGGTAACCAACATTAAACTCTAAGGATCATTTTTTGTTGTCTCCATAAGACTTCTACTGACTGTAAGCAGTAGACAACCTGTCCCTTATTACCCTGACCTTCTTTAAGGCCTCATGAATGATCTCTGGACCCAAAATGGATAACTTTCCAACCTCGAACCTCCCAACTGGAGAACTATACCTTCAACCATACACTGCCTCAAATGGTGCCATCCCAATGCTGGAGTGAAAAATTTTATGATATGAGAACTCTCTCAATGGCAAATCATTGTCCCGACTACCTCTGAAGTTAATCACACACGCTCTCAACATATCCTCCAATGTCTCAATGGTACGCTCTGCGTGCCTATCAGTCTGAGGATGAAAGGCAATACTAAGCTTTACCTACGTTCCTAAGATCTTCTTGAAGGATCACAAGAAAAGTGAAGTTAACTGAGCTCCACTATCTAAAATGATAGACAAAGGAATCCCATGCCATCTCACAATATCATCAATGTAGAGTATCACATAATCCTCGGCTCCGTAAGCAGACTTTACAAGGATAAATTGGGCAGACTTAGTCATCCTATCCACAATAACCCATATGGAATCATGTTGTCTTCTTGTCTTTTGAAAAACAACGACGAAGTCCATAGTAATGGCCTCCTTCTTCTAACTCAGAACCTCGATCATCTGAGTAAGACCACTAGGCTTAAGATGTTATGCCTTAACCTCTTGATAATTGAGACACTTGTCCACATATTCAGAAATTTCCTTCTTCATTCTATCCCACCAATAGATCAGCTTAAGACCATAATACATCTTGCTAAAAGCATCATCTCAAATATTAGCCTTACTTTGATGGTAGTGGATATTCATGTCATAGTCCTTCAAAATCTCCAACCATCTCTGCTGATGTAGGTTCAACTCCCTCTGCGTGAACACGGATTGGAGACTTTTGTGGTCTGTGAACACATCCACATGCACTCCATACAAGTAGTTCCTCTACAGTTTCAGTGCATACACCACAACTGCCAACTCCGGGTCATGAGTGGGATAATTCTTTTCATGAACCTTGAGCTCTCTGGAGGCATAAGCTATCACCTTACCACCCTGCATAACCAACCCTAGATGAATCACAATGAACAGTATAATTCTCACAATACTTAAGTAAAGTAAGCACCTGGCTGAAGTGAGTTTGCCCTTGAGCTCCTGGAAACTCTTCTCGCACGTGTCTGCCTAATAAAACTTGGCTTTTTTCTTCGTCAAAGTTGTGAGTAGGGCAGCACTGGAAGAAAAACCCTCCACGATGTAGGAGAAAGAGGTTTTGGATAGTACATAACACCTCCAGTCTTCCTGGGGTCTACCTCCACACATTTGTCAGAAACGACATGACCCAGGAAGGTTAGTGATCTAAGACTGAATTCACACTTTCTGAATTTGGCATACAACTGATGTTGAATAAGTATCTGCAAGGTTAGCCTCAAATGTTTGTCGTGCTTTTCCTTGGTCTTAGAGTAGATGAGAATGTCATCAATAAATACTATGATGAAACAGTCAAGGTATTCAGATAAGACCTTATTCATGAGATCCATAAACAGCTGGTGCATTAGTGAGACCAAATGACATGACTAGGAACTCATAATTACAATAATGGGTACGAAAGGGTGTCTTTGGGATATCATCATCCCTAACCCTAAGGTGATGGTACCTTGAACGAAGATCAATCTTTGAGAAGAAACTAGAAACTTGAAGCTAATCAAACAAGTCATCTATTTTTGGAAGTGGATACAAATTCTTCATAGTGACTTTGTTGAGCTGCCGATACTCGATACACATTCTAAGGGTTCCATATTTCTTTTTCACAAACAACACTGGAGCTCCCCAAGGGGATATGCTAGGCTGAATGAAACCCTTATCAGTAAGATCTTTTAACTACAACTTCAAATCTTTGAGGTCATCTGGAGCCATTCTATAAGGAGGAATAGAAATTGGTTTAGTGTCGAGTTCTTAGTCGATACCAAAGTCAATCTCTCAAGAGGGAGGAACTCCAGGTAAATAATCAGGATACACATCTGGGAACTCATTCACTATAGGAACTGAGTTTATGGAAGGAATGTAATGATCTAGATCATTGACACTCACAATATGACATAGTAATACCTTGGACATCATTTTGTTGGCTTTAAGGTTTGAAATCAAAGGGTTCAAACGACTCGAGTTGTACCCCTCCAAGACCAGTTGTACTTCATTAGGGAAATGAAATCTCACAACCCTACTACGACAATTCCACGCAAACATAAAAACTATGGAGCCATTACATTCCAAGAATGATGTCAAAATCGATCATAGGCAACTTAACTAAGTCTGCACACATAGTCCTACCACATACAACTATTGGTCAATCCTTATACACTCTATCAGCTCTTACATTTTCTCCTAACAGTGTACTAACCACAATAAGATCATCCAAAACTTCAATAAATATATCAAAAAGGAGAGCAACTAAAAGAGTTACAAAGGAAAGCGTAGACCCTGGATCAAGTAAGTCATAAAACGAAGTTGAAAATACTTGCACCATACCTGTGACCATATCAGCGGACTTCTCGTGCTGCTCTGTACCCTTCAGGGCATATAATTTGTTCCTCTTTGGAGGCTCGGATGCTGCTGCACCCTCTGGATTAGGATAATGTTGTTTGGCAGTCTTTAACCATGTGCCCGCTATTCCCGCAACCGAAGCAAGCATTAGTGCCCTATCTGTACTCTCCATTGTGAGTAATACCAGATTTGGAACACTCCATTTTGTGACGTTGCACATCATATCCATTGCCCTTCTTGGGTTCATGTCCTCCTCCTCTAGGTGTTGCACTCCTTTGACGAGTTCCCTAAACTCTGATGCCCCTCTATAAATCTGGGCTTCTCATTCACGCAGAAGTTGTTCGTGCCGCCACCATTACTAGGACATGCCTAATAAAAAGGTTTAGGCCTCCTAACCTCACGGATCCCCTTCTTCCTCCTGCTGTCCTCTACCTGCTGGACATGTACCATTAAACTGGAGAGTTCCAATCTATCGTGGAGCATTGCAGCCCAACACTCCTCCTCTAGATCTCCTGAGATTCCTGTGAGGAACCTACTCATCTCATCCCTGTTGTTATATACAACGGAATTGGCATACCTGGACAATTTAAAAACTTTCAGGGAATACTCCCAAACCGTCATAGATTCCTATTTAAGGTTGTGAAACTCCTAACCTTTGCCTCTTTCATCTCCCTGGGAAGAATCTATCTCGGAAGGGGATCTTAAATAGCTCCCACGTGACCAGACCTCCGCCCAAAGCTCAGCTATCCTGCCACATCTCACACCAAGATTGTGCGAAATCATTAAGCAGGTAAGAAGCTAGCTCAGCCTTTTTAGTATATGTGGCCCCCACATGCTCATAACCCCAAGAAATTAGTCATTAGTGAAGGAACGATAAGATCAGAAGAATGGAATTTTTCCTACGCATCATGTAATCTCTAATTAAGGAAAGTGGTTCCCTTTACTACCATGACTTAGGAGCTACTCGATGTATTTGATTTGAACTTATTATACTCAGAGTTTAACTTAATGCTCTAATACAAACGTTGTCACAACTGGATTCTAGACCCTAGACAAAACCGTCATCGTTGACCTCTCAGAGGTCACAGACTATCCTACATACGTCATCGTTACATCATCTAGGTTATTTTTAGCTGAAAATTTAAACTTTTTGGTCGCTTAGACTTCATAGTGATAAACATTGAACTCGTATAACACTATATACATAATATTCATAAGTGTTCACACCAAGATAATCAAATGAAATAGAATATCCAATATCTGTATAAAATATAGAGTTGCCAAAATGGCACCAATACAATATCTGAAAATAACTGGGAAACAAACACTAGTGGAACATACTCCACTAGCTAATGTCTACGTTTAATTCTAGAATAAAATAGTAAGCTCCTTGAAAGAATGAGGGCCTACCAAAATCTGAATGAAAAATCCACGTCGACATAACTTCAGCGTCAATTCGTAAGTTTTAGCGTCCAGCTACACCTGCAACTAAAAGTAGAGAATTTTATGGGATTAGTACACACTTGTACCAAGTATGGGTATATGCAAGCACACACCAAGGACATGCATGATTAAGAAGATCTTTCTCCTAGAGATATGTATTATAGAAAGTCAAGTCAGTGGACTTGCCAAAATTGGATAAGGAAAGTCATACTATAAGAGTAACATGCATCACCATACATATTACATTGCCGACAACACATTACATTTTGCATAACACATAATATATTGCACATAGCACATAACATATTACATGTAGCATATTACATATTTCACTTCATTCATTTGTTTGCCATGAGACCTTGGAATCATGGACTTGATATTAGGACTTCCCAAAATGAGGGAGCAACATATGGGACCTCAATTAGGGATCCTTATTTAGCTAACACAGAGTCTGCTTCATTCATTCATACGTACTTCATTTTCATTCATTCCTAAACCAGTGTAAACACCATCCATACCTAGGATGTAGTTTAAGACTTTTATCAGGTTAGTTGTGCAATGACCAAGAATAAGTTAGTGTCATTACTTAAGTCTAGCTAACCTCTTGATCATCCTATCCTAACACCTTTGGTTTTGTTCTTTTTATTATGTGCATTATTTGAGGATGGCCTCATTCTTTCTTTGGGAACTTTAACCTTAACCAACATAGATCATGTGAGCATCATGAAATCCCATGTTTAACCCCACACCGAAAAGATGTGAAATCACCGGCCAAAGTGAACAAAAACATGATAGCTTATATAAGGAATTGAAACCTGCTAGAACCCTATATTTGGTAGTATAGGTTCAAAGACTAGGCAATATAAAGATACCCATACCTGCCTGGACGGACAGTCTCATCTCATGAGAATTGGACGAACCTCTGCCTTCCCAAAAGAAGGAATCGTGACTCATAGATAGCCTATCAGTGCTCAGTATAAAGTTCCATTACATTCATATCATACATCATACAAGTTGGCTTCTAGCATGAGGGAATCATATCTCATTAGATGATTCCTCATCTCATCATTAGTATTAGGTATTCATTAACTTTTAATACTTTCATTAAAATATTCATAGAGACCCATCTTTTCATTAACATTACACTTTCATAGGCGAGTACGTTTTGGTAACATTTACTTAGGCTCATTTGATATTGCTCTCATGTTTCACATTGGCCACTTATCATGTTGTCACCACATCCATTAGTCTTAGCACATTTTCCCTTCATAATTACTCACCCCTTTTTACGTGAATGTTCATTTCATCACTTGCCAATGTAATTGGCCTTTTAGTCTGTTTTGAACTCTTACATAATACTTTTGGGGTCTAATCATTCCTCACATAACATCTTAGGTTCACTTTAAAACGTATGATGGACTTATGAGTCCACACACACAATCCATGAGACTCCGTTCATAATTTATTTAAGTGATTCATATTGCTCAAGATTATGTGATACAAGACTTATGCATCTTGTAGGTATGACAAAGTATAAATTTTATTCCTATAGGCAACATTCAATAAATATTTAATTACGTAATACCTATGTGTCAATACGGAATTTGGGCAAGGGAAACCGGTTTCGAATCCCTTGAACAACATTAAGCCATTCCTAAATTCTAACGATCATTTCACTCGGCTTGGGGATCCGAGTTCGATCCCCATTACTCACGTTAATATTTTTTTTCACATTTCATTTAGGCAGTTGCTGAGGGGGGTGGGATCGATTCCCAATGACCCCACATACTTTAACCTTAATAAATCTTCCCCTCCTTAGCTTATCATGTTTGCTAATGGTCGAGGGGTTGTGGTATGGGATTCCCCACAACCCCCTTTTTTATATATATTTTCATCTTTTCCTTCGCTACCTGCCTAGAGGACGTGGGTTCGAATCTTACCCTTCTCATTTATTTATTTACATTTTTTAGAAGAAGTGTCCGGCTAAGGGCACACAGATTCGAATCCCGTGCGCCTCACTTATTTTTAATTATATGCTTGGGCGTGTCATGGGATCGAACCCCCACAACAACATATTTTTTTCCTTTTTTTGCCAAATTTCATTGGAACCCCAGCACCAGTTCGAGCCTCACTTAGCACACCCTTTTTAATTAATTTGTTAAGGTATGCTTTAGTGAGGTCTTGGGTTCAATCCCTCCAGACCTCGCCTATTTTTTTTAATATTTAGATGCCCAAAATTTCGAGAAATCTTATGCAACAGATTTCCAAATTCTAGAACTTTGTTAGACATTTTGTTGCAACATTTTACGGGTCACTTGAGCACCTCTTTCTAAGTCTTTCATTTGGGTTCTTAAGAAAAGTTCGGGGTATGATTTGTGGTCATTTGTTTAAACTAGAATTTATAGCATTTCAACCATGTGCACATCACGATTTTAAGAACACCTAATTGCACATAAAACACGAGTGATGTCTATACTATTAACATGCTCAAACAAAGACTTAAAGTCATGCTAACAATCTTGCACACATACATACGTGTATACATTCATATGTCCGAAAGACACAAAATATAAACACATAATCATGAACACATCCTCAAAACGAGATCATCACCATTAAAACAGTATCTCTAAATTCTACCAGCAAGCATACCTAATCTAAGATAATAGGGAGCTAGTGACAGGGTTATGTAACGAGGAACAACCCTAGTTTTCGAGTAGATTGATCTGAGCCTTAAGGGCCTCTTGGGAAAGGGACCAAAAGGGAAGAAAATCCTTCCCTTAAGTTATTCAAAAGTAATTCAACATGACGCCTATTACCACACTAAGCGAACGCCTCACTACCAAAACCACAAGCAAAATCCGTCGAGAAATCGATTTATACTTTTTGTTTTTAAGTTTGTTTGAGATTTCAAGTTCTGGATGAACTTAATGTTTTCCTTTTTGGTTCTGTTCGTTCTCATTTTTACAGAGAGTTGAGTGTGAGCATGAGAGAGAGATGATGAGAAACGCGTGGGTGTCTTAGCTTAGGATTAGGAGATTAGGGAGAGACATAGTCAAATTAGGATTAATTATTTTAATTATTAAACAAAAATATGATTTTTCCATTTTCTTAAAATAAATTAAATATCAATTAATTAAATTAAGTCACCAACTAAAATAATAAAATTAAATCATTCCTCCCACCTAGGTTCGAACAAAAGCAAGATTTCAGTCAAAGGGCCAATTTCGGCCCTTTCTACCCAAATTGACCCTCCACCATATTAATTAAATAATTAATTAAATATGTATGGTAATTACAATACTACCTTTAGCCTTTAAAAAGACCATTTTACCCTAGCCCCTTCAAACTTAAGATTATCCCTTTTTAAGTCCGGTAGATCTTCAAATTCGAGTGCCCTACATGACTGGACCCAACCTTTTCCTAGCTCATCTAACTCCCCATGTTGGTTGAATTGGTTGTTTCAAGGGTTCATAGGTCTAGTTCTACGCGCATCAATCCGTGTGAACCCGGTCTAATTGTTGTCATTCTAGACACATTATGCATTACTTGACATAACCATTTTTAGGTTTGATACACCTCATACTTTAGTTACAGCCTATACACAATGTATTAGACATATTTAGGACCTTAGAAACTCAATTCCAACATGTTAGGCTCTAGTTAACCTAGGTCATATTTGGGGTCTTACAATATCCCCCACATGGACAACATTCATACTCAAATGACACTTGCCACTCTCCGAACACTTCCAAGATTAGATACTAAACTAGAAGTTAATAACAATTCCATACAACACATAATCAACAAGAAAACATCGATTTTACATAGTCAAGAGATTCACAACACCACAAGAAACTAGAAAACAATTATATAACTCATTATGCTACAAAACTCACAATCTTCATTACAAATAATAAAAACTGATTTTATACTCAATACTCTACTAATATACATTAGTTCTAACCACATTACAAAATTTTTTGGCAAACAAATCAATTAATCATTTTCTCAAAAATATGGCAGCATGTTGTATTTAACGAAACACTAAATTTATAAGAAATTTTTCAAATATCCAAATTCTAAGCAATTCATTATATAAACATGATAATATTCAAAGTAACCTAATATGAACACATATTACTACAAAATCATGGATCCATAAAACACACAATGCAAGAAATTAATGAAATTCAATTTCAACCAAACTCCTAAACATCATGTACAAGAAACAATTTCAAGAACTTGTATCCCATCTACAAACCATATTCCCCCACTTAGAAGGAACTCATATATTAACAAAAGAAATAAAACTTACCAACATCATCATCATTCTCATTCTCATCCGGCTTATCCACTCTAGAACGCAGTGCATATAAATGCCTCTTTGTTGAAGCATCATCCTTTGTAACACTAGGAGCAAGATGCTTACTCTCTCTACCTCTAGAAACAATCACAGGACAATCTCTCATTTTGTACCCTTTTTTACCACAACAAAAGAAACTCCCGGTACCCAATAGACACTCACATGTTTCTTGCAACAATTTGCACAAGTAGGCTTGCCATACTTGGAACCACCTCCTTTCTCAACCTTGAACTTAGCACTCCTAGATTCTCCTTGGGATTGAACGTTCTTCTTAAACCTAGTTTGCTCTTGATCACTAGAACCACTCCTTTTCAAAGTTCTAGCCATATTCCTAAGCTTAGACTCTTCAATTGAACGTGCATATGTCAGGACCCAGAATTTGGAATGCAGATCGCAACCGGCGTCGTTGACCTCTCAGATGTCGCAGACAAGCCTCATCTTGCATTCATCACATTCATCTAGTCAAATTTGCGGAAAATTTTAAACTATTTTTATGTATGAAGTATGCATAGACTTCATATAATTAGTAACTAGAGACATCATATACTAAGCTAAACATAAGAGTAAACCCATCTATCATAAATAATCAATTCGAAACTAAAGATGAATATATCATAAATAGTTTGCCAAACATGGCCTTATAAAAAAGCTTTGGAATGAAGGGGCGAAAGAAAATTTAGGGACAAAATCCACTAGATATGTCAAAAAATAAGTCTAGACTAAATTTGTAGCATCCTCAAAATCATGAGGACCTACCAAATGGTTTGCAGAAACGCTGAAGTCCAAACCGCTTTAAGTGTCGTCAACCTGTCCTCTAACATACAACTATACAAATAGTAAATAGTAGGAGTTATTACAACACCTGTACCAAGTATGGGTGTATTCACACATACAAATAAGGCTATGCTGATCAAAGAAAGCTCTTCCTAAACAACATGCTATTTCTGGAAAGCCTAGTGACTAAACTTTCCTAAATCGTTAGATGTGAATTGTGGTATGAATATGATGTATTTTAATACATTCAAATCACACAACTCATTTTTATATATGATTAAAAAAGATTAGTATCATCCAAATAATTTTAGAACAACTGCGGCAAAGATTTGACATCTTGATCCTGTTAGGACAAGAGCTTCTCTTTGTACACTTAGATTATTTTTCAGTCTTTTTCTTCTTCTTGTTTTGTTGTTCAATAATTCTTTTGGTCCTATGTATTACTCACAAGTGCAATGATTCATTGTATTCCCATACCCACAATGAATCGATGTAAGTAATCCAAAGACTAAGGAATGATTTCCCTACTTTATAGTGAGTTATTCTTTACACTATATATTCATTACGTTTCATAAACAATTCTCTTTTGATAATGCAATTGATTTAATTACTTTAATGCTTTATATATAATACATTTAATATTCACGAGACTTTAGAATCATTTATGTAACATAAGACATCTCAAGTGAGGGCCCAACATATGGCACCTCAACCCGAGGTCCTTCTTTAGTAAACAAAGAGTCTGCTTTATTCAACCATTTGTACTTTACATTAATCATTTCCTTAATTCGTAGGCTTATGTAAACAACAGCTATACCTAGGATGAAGTTTAAGACTCTCATCGGGATCTTGATGTGCAATGACCATGAATGACCTAATGTCATTATTTGAATTTGATTTCACCTCCTGATTGTCTTGAACAAACAACTTTGGTATCGGTCATTTTATTATCTTGAATACATTGAGTAAATCAAACCTTAACCGACATAGATCATGTGAGCATCATGAAATCCCATGTTTAACCCCACACCGAAAAGATGTGGAATCACCGGCCAAAGTGAACAAAAACATGATAACTTATATAAGGAATTGAACCATGCTAGAACCCTATATTTGGTAGTATAGGTTTTACGACTATGAGATATAAGGTGATGCATACCCATCATGCTGGATATTCTCATCTCATGAGATTTACGTGAACCTCCGCCCTTTCCGTAAGAAGGCATCACCTCTCAAAGCTAGCCTATCGGTGCTCAATATAAAGTTCCATTTCATTAAACTCATACGTCATGGAAGTTGGCTTCTAGTATGAGTAAATCATAGCTCAATATATGATTTATTATCTCATCATTAGTATTCAGTATACATTAGTCTCTATACTTTAATTAGAGTGTACATAGAGACTGGTCTGTTCATTAGCTTTACACTCTCATATATGAGTAAGTTTTGGTAACATTTACTTAACTATTGATGACTTGTAATCCTTTTCATTAGATTTATGAAATGTGAATTGTCCTCAGTGAGTGAATTACATATGTTCTTAGTTTATTTGGTTTAGGGCATGTTGAGAATTGTCCTAATGATTGACATTCCTTTGGATATGGATTCATTGAATTACCTTTGATGTTCCTTTATTGTCATTTCAATTCTTTGGCTATAGATGATTGGCACAAAATTAGTATCAGCCTTGAAAATTTAAAAACTTACTTCATATAAAATTTATTGGCACAAGCAAAAGTTACACTCATTCATGTTTAGTTTGGTATACTAAGCCATTATCTAGTCTTTTAATTATTAAAAGATAACATTATATCCAATTTCATTCATCACTCTTAGACGATGTATTTTTAGACATTTTATTCGCATAAGCCAAGCAATTCATTCAAGTATAATTTCATAAATTCATTAACCAATTCTATTAGATATTTTGAAAATAATGTCGTAGACAAATTTATTGGCGTAAGCCAAACTTTCACTACACTTGAAATTTGAATCTTTGATTAACTTACAAGATCAATTCAATGCTTGGTTTGGCCAAGCTATGAAGTTATTTTGGCAATATAGATTCCTGACCTAGCTTTGATTCTTTATGAAAGTTATAACTACTTATTCAATGCTATTGGGTTCACAAGTTCATGTGCATCCTATTCCTATTAAGCGGGGCGACAGTTGCTAAATAAAA
Source organism: Solanum peruvianum (assembly GCA_027705065.1). NCBI lineage: Eukaryota > Viridiplantae > Streptophyta > Magnoliopsida > Solanales > Solanaceae > Solanum > Solanum peruvianum. The sequence continues at coordinate 90,354 of JAKWJD010001756.1, read as the reverse complement.
AGGTGGCGGCATTCGGGTGGATAGGGTATGTTGGGACTTGTCCCATTTATTGGCATACCCTATGTTATGAGTTCATTGATGTAGATATTGGTATCACTTTGTTAGTATAACTTCACACATTTTGGGAATAATATTTTGGACATAGTTTTGCTAGCCAATTTGTTGGCATAAACCACACTTTCATATATGGTGGTAATTTAAACTTCATTTGTTGTAATTCAACCTTTTTACATTCAATTAACTTATAATTATCATTCAATGAAAAGCCTATAACAATAGACTCAACTTCACAAGAAACTCATAACCACTTCATCTTTCTCGAACAAAATACTAAGCATTATGTCATTCCTTAATCTATGTAACTAATCACTCAATCATCTAAATCCAACCAATAGACCTCATTAATCATTAATAAATCAAGAACATATAGAATCAGTAAGAACCACATACCAAAAACATGTTCAATATTACATCTATTTACTTTAAAAATAAAAAACAAGGATAAATAGGGAAATAAACGTTCAACAATATCATTGGGAAACAATTCTAGTTTAAAAATTCATGAGTTTGAAACATTTGAAAAGCCTCTTGGAGAAAGAATTACATGAGGGGAAAACCATACCTTAAGTATAACTTAATATACGAAGACCACCTTGAACAAACCTTGAAGAATCCTTGAAAATCATCTAAGAAATTTTCTATTTTTTTCCATGTGTTTTGTTCACTGTTTTGCTCACGTTTGTTTTCTGGTTTTAGTCGTGTATTTGTTTGAGTTTGAACGTTGTTTTTAGGTTTAGGAACAGACCTTGACTTATTACACTTTGGTTTTAATAAGTTAATTAAATAAATTAATTAACTAATTAGTAAAAAAAACCCTCCAAAGTAGACTAAACATAGGAGAACATAACACATAGTCAAATTTGGAAATTAGTGTTGACAATGGTTTTTGTCAACATTTTGACTTTATATTAATAAATTAAATCCATAATTTAATTAATTTAGGTATCTAGGGTAAGTACTAAAGGATCCTAAAGTCATTGGAACCAAAATTGGCCCTTTTGGACCATCCTAGGTTAAGTACTAAGATGTTTCTTGAGTTGAACTAGGTTAGTGTTAGAATTTCGATTTGATCCCTATTTCGATTTGATCCCTTTAATTTAATTAATTTAATGGATAATTAAATTATTTAAATGACCTAGTGTAATTAATAAATTACCCTTTATTCATTATAACCATGACTAATCCTTTGAACCATCCTAGGTTATGTCCTAGGTTGTCTTTTTCTTGTTTTAACCTAAATATGGAAATTGTTTTGTGATTTCGGTTTTTCCCATTTAAATTTATTAGTTAATTTGATAAATTAATTAATTAAGTATCCTAGGGTAATTAATAAAGTACCCTTAAGTCGTTAGGATCTTAACTAACTCTTTGGACCATCCTTGGTTAGGTACTAGATTGTCCCTTTCTTGTCTTAACCAAAATCTGAAAATTTCCTTTTTATATTCGGTTTTAGCCCTTTCAAATTAATTCATTAATTTTATAAATTAACTAATTAGGTAACCTAGTGTATTTACTAAAGTATCCCTGAGTTTTTAGGTCCAGATTTAACATTTTCGACCATACTAGGTTAGGTACTAGGTTGTCTCTTTAACTAGTACTAGGTTAGTGTCAACCCAACTTTGGTCCTAGGTTGTCGGGTGCACTAATGGGTAAAATTCGGTTAGTACTAGTTTACATAGCTAGTTAGGTAAGTATATTAGATTATAAAATTTGTTAGCAAGTTAGGCCGCACATGGAGTTGTCCGTTATGCACATTTTTGTCCCCTTAATTACCCTAACCGAATTGCGTTAGGGTGGTCCCCTCATTTGGCTGTTCTTCAAAAGTATTGCACATGTTCTTTCACATGGGTCGGTTGTACTTTGCTAACTAACTATTAATTTATGGTTCCTTTGGGAATATTTACTTACGGTCCCAAGGAACCTCACTGTGTCCTTGGGCTCTTCTTAATTTACATGATCATTTTACATGGTCATCTGGAATAGTACTAGGCTTGACACTTGGATGCCTAGTACTTTGTTTGAAACTATTCAGAATGGATTTTATTTTAGCTTAAGGTCTTCATTGCAGGTACATTTATTGAACATCAACCTTGGATCGGGGTATGACAACCCAAAAAGTATATTTGTTATTCTTATATAAAAAATTGAATAATATCCCTTAGCAAATTTTTCTATACTATTCCCAGTATTCTATGTACCCCTAATGGGCTATCCTAAGGGCATAATGGCCTTTCATTAAACATGATTTTCAAGAATGTTACATTATTCCCCCTTAGAAACATTCTTCCCCGAATGACACTCATATATCATTTAAACAAATATGGTGACTTAGTTCGTCGTACATAAAAGTTTCTCTTTTGTGAATATCTAATTCACACTTATTTGCGTGATGCATATAATTCAAGATTATTTGAAGCTCTATTTTTTTATTGAGGAATTTCATTCTCAATCACACTTAGCTTGATGTACATCACAAATCATGAAACACAGGAAACATGTCTATGCTACACAAACACATCACATCAAATGCCAACATAACTTCATTTTACTTCATATAGTGCTATTATAAGACATACAATTAGTGCCCCACTACACCAAATACTAAAGAACTCAAACTTAGAATTTCATAAACATAAACTAAACATATAAAGAGTATATCTAAACCCCTACATAATATCTTGTTGTCCTTAAGATTTGAACCTAATGACGCCCAACATAATTTCAAAGGGACTTGCTACTACGCCATCTACTTCTCTACATACCACTTCGGTTTTAACACTGTCTCTCATGGGAGTACTAACTAGAAACGGTTCATTTAAGATATGAGGAAGTAAGTCAAATTTATTAGCCACAAAAGGATTTACCATAGACAAGGTAGATAGAAGATCTAATAATGCATAAAAAGGAAATGAGGAGACAAGAAAGTTACCATTATTCACGTCCATGGACTTTTCTTGTTCCTCTCTTCCTTTTAAAGCATAGAACCATTTTCTCTTGGGGAGTTCAGCTACATAAATTGGCCGAGGTTGAACATCTTCCTTGGCCTATTGGTTAGAAAGTTACACCCCACATGGACTTGTCCGTTATGCACATTTTGGTCCCCTTAATTACCCTAACCGAATTCGGTCAGGGTGGTCCCCTCCTTTGATGCATATTCACATGTCTTGCACATGGGTTGGTTGTACTAACCTAACTAACTATTAATTTATGATTCCTTTGGGAATTTTTAATTATTGTCCCAAGGACCCTCACTATGTCCTTGGGCACTACTTAATTTACATGATCATTTTAAATGGTCATCTTGAATGGTACTAGGCTTTACACTTGGATGCCTAGTACTTTGTGTAAAACTATTCATAATTGATTTATTTATCTTACAGTCTTCATTTCATGTAAATTTATTGAACATCAATCTTTGATTGGGGTATAAAAACTCAAAAAGTACATTTTTTATTCGTATGTAGAAAATTAGCTAATATCCCTTAGCTAATTTTTATTATACTGTGCCCAATATTTCTCAATATTGGGCATTGGGGTGCCTATGTACCCCTAATTGGCTATCCTAAGAGCATACTGCCTTTTCATTACACATATGATTTTCTAGAATATTACAGCATACACCATGAGTCTAGCTAGGGTCATATCATATGCAACATAGCGTACGACAATCTACCACCACTAAGTCAGCTAACCCCATCACAAAACGACTCATTTAATCTTTTGGATTAAACACAAGAGAAGGGGCATTCCAGACAAAGCTGAGAATTTCAAAGAGTACTCTGCAACACTCATATTTAGTTGCTTGAGATTGATAAACTCCTCAACCTTAATTTCTCTCCTCTCTCAAGCAAAGTCCATACCAAGAAAAGCTTCTTTATATTCTTCCCATTCAATAGGACCTGATCCTTCCGGCCTATTATCCTTCCAAGGAGTGTACCAAATTTGAGAAACATTCCTCAATTAGTACGAAGCCAACTCTGCCTTCTACATAGATGTAACCCCCATAACACTCAAAACTTTGTACACTCCATCAAGAAACTCTTGGGGATCCTCATTTACCTTAGAGCCAAGAAAGATAGGTGAATTTATCCTCACAAAATCTCTCAACCTAGATGTCATAGTTCTCTCCACAACCCTAGGCTTCATATTCTAATTCGCTTTCATAGTCAGGACTCGGTCTATAGCAATGAAAGCCTCTTTAATCTCCCTATTAGACATCTCTGGAACCTCAATACCTCCTTCCAAATTAGGAATAGGATCACCTTGGGGAGGCACTTGGGCATCTTCAGCACCTTGAACACCTTGCGCACCTTGAGGAACTTGCTCAACTTGATTGGGAACCTCCTCATTCACCCTCTCCTCTTCCATCCTTCTAACGGTCATCCTTCTAGTATTCACCTCCTAGAAAACACAAGGAAACTCATAAGAAGGATAATCATAACATTTACTCTAACGCACGATATAGGAGTAGAAATAAAGGGAATCTCTATCATCTTATAGCCTCTCGCCCATAGATGTGTAGTGACTCACACGCGCGGTCAAGACTCTACTACACATGACTTGATGAGACTTCTTAATTCCTAATACTACTTTCAGCATCCTATGCTCATATACCAAGCTTTGTCACAACAAGAGACCCCACACTAGAAGTTAGGGCACAATCTCGGATTGTGGCACGACATCATCAAACTCTCAGAGTTCTTAGACAAGCGTCTTTCATATCATTCATTACATATACATAGTGAAAAGTAGCGCGAAATTAAAACTTTTCACAAAACATAATATAGTTTTTAAAACCTTTTTCATATAAAAGTAATAGGCAATACTAAGTCTCAATCTCATCATCTTAAGACACAAGAATACTTGAAAAACTGCCCATACTTCAAATATGAATATAGAAATACTTAGTCTATGAAAAAACTTTTAATGAAAACATAAAAGACATAAATTCCCTAGAGTCAAGTGAGGACATACTTCAACTTCTCTAGAACCATCTTATTGGTCCAAGTTTTCACTTCTAAAAGCTCCTTACCTACCAAGAACTTTATAGATAGATAAACGCATGGAGTTAGTACAACCACATGTACTATGCATGGCTATATGCATAAAAATCATAAAAACGGACGTTATTGAAAATATGCACCTTTTAATTTTTCAAAACATATTTTGATCATAATAACATCATAACTCACTTTAGAAACACATAAGATACTTCTATCATGTAATTTTGTCACTTAAAGTCATCCTTAGATTCGCTTAAGCCACAAAAAGAGAGTCCTCCCATACACCCTCTCTAGATGTGCCTAAACGACCCTCAAGATAATCAATAATGAGTCACATAAATACTTACAAAACAAACATAAACATCAAGATAAGATTCTTCTACCGAAGGTGAACTCTAAGTCTCACTTTAGTGAGTTGTAAAGTGACTGCCCATACAATTCCTGACACACACACTTAAGAAATTTAATAGACTCCCTAAGATAGAATCATGCTCACATAAATCACTAACACATAGATGATATGACATTCTATTCCCAAAGGCTATCAAAATCCTACTTAGGTAAATCAATAAGATAACGTCCATAGTGACCTCTTCAAGATTACCTAAATAATCCTTAAGACTACCTAAGGCTTAAATCATGTCCACAAAGTCAACCAACTTCCCTTACTAGAGTCATACTCAAGACTTCCAAACATAAGACATGAAGAGATCATCCCTTATGCCCTCTCCACACTTTAGCTAAGGAATCTATAAGTCACTTTACATTAGGTACTCATTTATTTACATACTACTTAACATAAGTCATTAGTTCATTAAGACTCATACATCACATAAAGTACATTCAAATAATGGTCTTGGACAAGAACTTTGAACTCCACATAACACCTTCAATGTCTATTGTGCAATGTCTAGATAGCGTCCCCATATGATGGGAATAGGCAATAACGGACATAGACTATGATAGCTAGACACGAAATCCGTAGTTGTATCCTACTCCGATGAGGTTGTTCTATTTGCCAATGGTAGAACTTAGACAAATCCCATGTGGACACATGGTTAAGGAATATGAAGGGAAAACTTGGTATTCTAGTCTCATACTTAACTAGAACTAATTTTCCTTACCATAATCACTCGGTTCTAGACTTCGTTCTGATAGAGTAATTTATAGATTAGGTTCACATAAAAGGTTTCCATAACAAGTTCATAACCCAATCACATTTACCCTACCAAGGAAGGTCCACTAGGGCTACCTCTCAGTGGCGACAATAAGCTCATGATGACTTTTCTAAGGATTAATATGATGTCTTTCCATCCAACTAACCTTAAGTCCATCATTGCTTTTCTTTGAAGGATACCATAATGGCTTACAATTAAGTTAATCTTAACCTTACCCTTAAGTCAAGGTTTTGATATAATAGACTCTCATATCATCATTTAAGGTCACATGTCATTCATGCATTCAAGACTAAGATTTCTAACACCCTAAATCAATGTATCACATATTCATAATCATATATATATTAAGCAAGATATACAAGTCAATCAAGAAAAGACATTACATACTTCACTTTTAACACATAATAAAAGTTATTCTAGAAACACCTCTAAAACAGCCTAAAATCTTCAAGTCATCCTATATATCATCATAACATCATTAAAATACTTCACATAGACTCATAAAGTCAAATAGGAATAACCAATGCTTAACCTAAGACTATACTCATAATGTCAAGTCAAAGTCTAACATGATCACTTAAGGCAACATAAGGAGAAGAACAAATATATGACTATATAACTTCACATGTAGATATGTAATGTCATAATTCAAATAATTAAACGATACAAATAGCAACAGAACTTCAAGTAGTTGCCTTAAGGCCATGATCGTAATATTTCATAACGTAACATTGACAAGGCCACGACAATTGCAAGTAAAACACATAGCACCGCCACCATAATTGGACCATACCAATCACAATAGAATCGAAGTATAATTAATATGAAATTAAATAAATACGGTAAGCATACCTTCATTCCCTTATTCATATTTCAATTCAATGTTAAATTGTCCAATTAAAAATCACAAGGGCTTTACCCAAGGCCATAACCAACATAACAAGCAATAATCATAAAATCTAATGAAATTTCTGCCAATTCTTTCTAGGTGTAAAAATCTAGGATCAATTAGATAAAAATTTAATACAATTCTTATATCATTAGAAAGACCATAAGAAACTACATAACAATTCATCAATATTAGCTTAATATCAAGTAACCCACATTATAGTCAAATTCATGGGTTCATAGGTAATTTATGTTGAAATCGTCAATACAATATCAATTAGATCATAAAACAATGTTTAGAAATCATTTATGTAATAACACATAGTAGAAGCATGAAATTGGACAATTCCCTTTAGAAAACATTGAAAAACATGTTGAGAGTTGGGTTCCTTGATGAAATAAGTTTCAAGGATCAAAAGACATACCTCAAGTATGATAATTCATCACTTTAATGAACAATTTCAACACAAAAACCGCTCACCAAGCTTCCTCTTCAATCTAGACTTCAATGGAGGTTTTTTGGAATATTTTTTAAGAATTTTTGGTTTATGATTTTGAAGAAATAAGTCTTCCATGTGATTACCCTTTATATATTTAATTAAAGTACCCAAAAGACCCTTATTAAACCGTCAATGATTTAATTTGGAAGTGGGGTGAATTTACCAATTCACCCCTTGACATGGCAGCAGCGTGCACAGGAAGGCTGTTGCATGCGATGCCTACCCTTGACGGGTCATCACAACCAGGACAAGGCGTCACAGCCCTCTATCATTGGCTATAGTAACTAGCCAAGCTTCCTTACACTCACATCGTTATGTCCCCTTCGACGACACCCTTAAATGGGGCGTCACAGCCACGACTGGCCGTCAACCACTCCGTCGTTTGGGGACTGCCTGGGACTGCCATGCCAATAATTTTTGTGTCCTTCCTCAAGGACCCTTAGATGGTACTTGAGGATAATTTCCTGGGCGTTTCAGGCCCAAATATGATATTCTATATGTTTAACACCTCTCACATGAAACAAACACGTAAAACTTGACGAAACTCGCCTAGACGTATAAGGTCGACTCAAGGCATATCTATACATGCTATATTAACTCTATTAAAAACCTTGAAACACCATGAAACACACATAAACACATAGAACTACATTTTTGACATTTAGGTAACTTAGTCGTCAAACGTCTTAGTCGTCCCTTGACGTTTGACTTCCAACATCCCTTATACTTTAGCTACTGCCTCCACACCATATATTAAACATATTTAGGACCTTAGAACATCAATATCAACATTTTAGGCTCTAGTCAACCTAGGTCATTGTTGGGGTCTTGAAGCTTGGAGGGCTATTGAAGGTTGTTTCTTCATCAAAAATCAGTGGTATTTCTTCAATGTGAGGTATGTTATCCATCCTTGAAATCTCTTTCATTCAAGAAGACCCTTCAAACTAATTTTCAAAAATTGGTTTTCAACATTAGTTTCTATTATCTTCAAATCTAAATATGGATCTTGCGTGAAAACATTTATAATGACTTAATAATAGTATTTCTAATGTTCGTTGATGATTTTAAGGTTAAAACTTCAATGAAATCATGTTAAAGCTTTTCTTGAAATATTGACTTAAGAAATGGGTTAAATGAGCATGTTTGTGTAGAAAATGATCTTTGGTTTCTTATTGTGGTTATTGTTGTTTAGCTACTTCCCAAAGGGTTTTATTTAGATGAAATATAGAGTAAAATGTTAAAGGTTATGTAATCTTGGATTGAAGGGTAAGATGGTTAGGTTGTTTAGCTTTAATTTTTGAAATGCTCTTGAGTGGTGTGGTCCACCTTCTTGGTGGCGGTGTTTACTTGAATTGTATGAATATAAAGTTACTAGTTTATTGCGAATGAGGCAATGAAGGCTTGTTATGTGAAATAAGATGAAAAGTATGGTATTCTTGTTAATTGTGCTTTATGAAGTTATAATGTGAAATAGTCTAGAGAGTATGCTTAAATGATGATATTCTTGTTAAGTGTTTTGTGAAGATTGTGAGAGAAGTATGTTAAGGATTATGTCTAACGGATTTATATGATTACATCAAGTATGTAAAGTGTGTAATGTGATGAATGAAGGTATAAGAATGTATAGAAGTTAAATAATAATGAAGTGAAGCTTATCTGCAAGGTGTGTTCACATGTACACACAGACTCGCAGTTGAATGAATGAATGAAGATAAATTAATTCCTAAAGGGGAGTTTTGGGGTGAACACTCTTCGTGAGTTGAGATAAATTGTTTAGTAGCAACCCCACTAAATCCCATGAGCTTTGTAAGATAGGTTAGAGAATGAATACCCTTCGTGAATTGAGATGTGGTGTTCACTAGTTATCCTTAACTTATAGTCTATAATGCTGAGAATCCATGGGAATTTATGCCTAGGACTGAGAGGATATGAAAGAGAGGTGGATTACATTTCGTGATTTGAGATGTTGTTTCACAATGTACCCCTTGAGATGAGTACTCCTCTTTAGTAGAAAATGAGTTACTTAGTAACAATTCCTTGTACCTTAACTATGTGCACACATAGGTGTAGCTTTTGGAAAATCCATGTAAATTTTAAGAGAATGAGCTCATTCTAGGCAAGTTAGGATCCCTCATCCGGTAGGGGTTAATATCGTCATTCTATGTCTAGGTTTCATTGCCTATGTCAGTTAAGCTAACTCCCACAAAATAAAAGTATGTGCTAAGTATTCTAAATGTGTGTTCTACTTAGTGTAGGGAGTGGAATGGGAAACTATTTATGCATTGCACTACGTAGGCAATCCGAAAGGGGAGTCTTGGTGAGAATTATTTGAATTGAATGAACTAAGTCTTCTAAAAGAATGTACTACTTGGGGTAGGTGGTGGTTGGGACACTATGTATCCATTGAACTAACTAGGACCTTTCGAAAGGGTTGACTTTGTGCCAAACCTTCTAATATATTGTGATACTTAGGGTAGGTGGTAGTATGGGATGTCATCTACTCATTGCACTAAGTAGGCATTTCCTAAGGGAAGACTTTGAATATTTGTTGAGTGTCTTTGAATGTCTTGCCATTGATTGAGGGACTTGTTTCTCCCAAGTTGAGTAAGCCGAAAGGGGTAGTCTTGAGGGTTGATTTGGTGTGTATTGGAGGAGGCATATGCAGACTTCCTTCATATCTTAACTTAGTTAGTCTAAGGATAATTCCGAGGTAAGGAAACTCTTAAGGAAAAAGAGTTCACTTTCTCTTTCGCTTTGCCTTGGAAGTTCACTCATTTAGTGTAGGATAGTTCACTGAAATTGCTCAAGTTGAATCTATTGTGAAATATTTAAATGATTCATTCTCAATGTTCAAATGTATTTACTGTAAATGCTTAAGAAGTTCACTATGAAGGTCAATTTGGTTTACTATATGTTTTGACAAGTTCACTGTAATCTTTCTTGTTTGCTTAAAATTATGGAAATTCTTATCTAAGTTGTAAATGATGGTAAGTACGATGTTTTGACTTTGTATTCATGAATGTTTTACTTAAATTTCATTAAAACCTATTTTACTAAAATATCCCTTTTTACATGTTTTTTGCATATGCCATACTTAGTACATTGTTTTTTACTAACCCCATACTTTTCTATACTATATAAGTATAGGTTGGATGCTTTTGTAGGTTTGAAGCCTAGAATAAAGATCTTGGGAAAGTTTATCTCAAGGCAAAGTATGTCCTCATATATTCGAGGGCATAGTTCTTTTCTTAGTTTTATTCAAAGACTTGTTATATATTTTCATTTCAATGTAAAGGGCCGTGTCCCTATGTTATTTATATTGTTTCTTTAAGTTTTGCTGTGACGATGAGATTTCTTAGTATTTATGAAAGATTTATGTTTGTTAAATTATTCGTGAAAAGTTTTAAATTCTGCACTAATTTTCATGTATTAGGTAATGAATGCTAGTTAAATGGCTTGTGCGAGATCCCAAAAGGAATAAGTACGCCTGTTCACGAAACGAGGGTTCCTCCTAACTTCTATGGGGTACATTCGGGTCATGACATGGACAAGGAATCATAAGAGAAAGATCATATAGAGCAAAGTTCTATGGCATGATGTGATAATAGTGAAGAAGAGAAACACTATTGTCCTATAGCCTCCCGTATCATTTGATGTGTCGCGACTCACCACCAATGATTCGAGACTCTAGACGTGGAAACGCGAGATTTTGAAATCTAAGCACAAAACAAAAAACCTAACGCTATGATACCAAGTTTGTATAGACCCAAAGCACCCACTAGAAGTTAGAGTGCTCTTAGATCACCACATGGCATCGTCGACCTACAGAGGTGTAAGATAAGCCCTTGCACATCTTTAATTGCATAATCGTAATACAAATAATGGAATATTGAAAACATTTTGTAGCACATCATATGCTAGAATCATCACTTTAGATATATGTATATGTATGTATGTATGTATGTATATATATATGTATATATATCATAATACATAGTTAGACTCTAATGTATCTTTGTTCCTTAAGACAACTAAATAAAATAGAATAGGGTCACGACCCTTAAAACATAAAATATAAATCTAAGCTATTACATCAAGTTTAATAAACATCTTGACATAGGCAACCCTTGAATCATAAGTTTACTTTACTTGAACTTGGGAGATCTATTAAATATCATTTTTAGGAACATCCTCTAGCCATCACCACTTACACTTTGTGTAAAAAAGATGGAAAAAATGGTATTATTACAATAATGCACTAAGTATGACAATCATGCAAAAATATGCATCTAAAGAGGACATTGCTTGAAATCATACAACATGTGTTTTTACTAACTTCATGAACATAGACACATATAGGCTCAATAAAGTCCATATGCATAATAGACATAGATTGTACTCATAATAGCTCATAAAGCTATTTATCATACTTTGAAACATATTCAATGCATACAATACATTACATCTCTTTTATATTACTTCTTTGTTAAAGTAACCCTAAAGTGTATTTTGTATAATGTATCACTTTGAGGTAATTATTTCATAATATGATTCATAACACATGCACATATATTCATAGTTCATAAACATCTCATAGACATCAACTTCAAATAAGAACCATCACCTAAGACAACTCCTATGTCACACTAGTGTAATGTGTAGGTAACATCCCATAATGATATTTCCACCAAGTGTTCCTAAGAAGTCACCCTAGACTAGGCATAACATACTCAACAAGAAATATCATATTCAACAAGTCATGACATATTCATTTATAATTATAAATAAGGCCACGTACTTCATATCATCATATAAGGACTCTTTCCTTTACTACAACCTAGTCATAGCTCATTTAGTTCATATGATAGGTAAACAACCCTCATAACCCCTTCACAAGCTTACTTTTGCAATGTACACATGAATCCTATACACCCACATATACTAAGTAAACCCATTTATAATCCATAAATTTAACTCACATGCATAGTCATAATTCATATCTTTTAATAACAAGGTCACTTAACATGCATTCATACAAGTCATTCATAACATAAGTCTTACTTTCATGCATATACTAATTTCTTTTCTTTCTTGGGGTTCACTAGTGCAATGCATTGAGTATGGTCCATAGTCCTACCTATACTATGTAACAACCTATAGGAGTTGTGATTTAGAGTCCATAATCTTATCTTAGTTAATTTCTTAATTTGGGTGATTTATCCATAACCAACATAAGCCATGTGAGCTACATGGAATCTTGTGTTCTACTCCCACACCAGAAAGAGAAGGTTAACACTTGTTGAAGGTGTAGCCAATCGTACATAGCTTATCTTGGTGGAAACCACAAGCTAAAACCTACGGGGGCACGTAGTAATGGAACAAGGAGATTGATTCTAGAAACATTGTCTGACTAGCGTCCAGGCTTCCATCTCATCATATAATATCTAGATTGGGAATCCAGACTTTTAAAACGTGAAGATTTTCCTTGTGGGAAGCCGGACTTACTAACGTGAAGCTCCTAGTCTCATTTGCCATGTTCACTAGGTGCTAGGCTCTAACTCCCCTTTTAATATATATATATAGAGATAGAGTTAAGACATTAAATAACATTAGTTAATAAAGATTAGGTTGTAGGGAATTGCTCCCTCATACATCGTATAGGTCAAAAATATCTATGATTAGAATGTTCTTTCATCATAGAAACTACATCATGTGAGATTTTCCTTTCATATAATCATACAATCATACATCATGTGTGTGTATACCATGTGAGATGTACCCTCATATAACACATATAATCACCTGTTCATAACTTCATTGATCATATAGTTTAAATGCATAGAAATAGGTAATGATGCATAGGAGAACTACCCTTTCCTTAATCATCATGAATCTATCCTATTCATACATATGCATATAGTGTGTGTATACATTGGTGAACATGATCATATAATGGCTATCACATAGCATTGAGGAATCCAACCTCTAAATATCATAACACATGTACAACCTTACTTCAAGTCTCAAGTCATACACACATAGAGAGTATTTAAGACTATAGACTAAACACACTCACATTACATCATAGGAGAAAAGTATATATATTCAATAATGCAATAAAAGACTCCTAGCATACTTTGATCACACATTCATATAGGGTTCATACAAGTAAAGGTCATGCTACAAGAGTATTCATCAACATTAACCATCTTAAACAACACCTAACCCTAAGATGACCATCAAATATACATAACATCGTCCACGCACCAAAATCATGCAACTAGTGTGGAAGGCTATTCATATACTTCACATAACATCAATTCACTTAAAACATAATTGTTAGAATCAAGGCTAAATCCTTCAACTTCCTAATCATGTAATCATCATATCAATTCATCTTGCATCTAATGACTTCAAGATGATGTTAAAAACAGATAAATATGTACAAAAATATAAACACTGCCACAATAAGTGGACCATAACAATCAAAAAAATTCAATATACATTCTAATCTTATTAATATAAATGTGTCAAACTGCCAAATATCTAAGATAATGATCATCTTCATCAGTTTAAGACAATTCAAAATCAATTGATACATATAGGACTAGGATTAATCAATATACTACAATCTAATAAGAATTGAATCAAGAGTAGGATTAATCAATATACTACAATCTAATAAGAATTGAATCAAGAGTAGCATTAATCAATATTACAATCTATTAACAATTGAATCATAATCTAGTAAACATCACAAGACCCATAAATAACATAATTTGAGAAATTATAAGGATCATGGGTTGTTCATAAAATTGGATAGAAATTCATCATGAAATCAGTAGCTAAACATATATTCATCATTAGAATGATTTGAAATCAATTTGAGAATGAACCAATGGATAGATTGAAAGATAATATTTTTGACTTAGAATTCATGTTTAAAAAACCTTTGAAAGGACTCCATAGATGAATGACTATCTAGTATGAAGGATCACCATACTTTATACATTCAAAAGCCCATGAAAATAAGAGAATAAGGCTCCAAAAATCAACCTCCATAGCTCGTTCTTGAGCTTGGTCAAGTATGGAGGTTTTGGGGTTTTAGGAATAGAAAAGAACTTCGGGAATTTGATTTCTTAATGGGTGTTGGGATTTTGGCTTGGGAAATGGTTTAAAAAGATCCTAAACTCAGCTAATAAAACATCCCCTATGTTACCTGAAGACCCCGAAAATCACCTAGGTGAAATAAAGCCTAACATGTTGTTATTGATTGTAAAATTTTCTAAATAGGTCTATTATATGGTATTGAGTCAATGTCTAAACTATTAGGTGCATTGGAAGTCAAACGTCAAGGGACGACCAAGACATTCGACGACTAAGTCACCTATTTGCCTCATATGTGGTTCTATGTGTTTATATGTGACTCATCAGGTTATAAGGTCATGAAATGAGTTATTATAGAATGTATAAGTAGTTTGTCACGTTTTGTGAAGTTTGGATGTCAAACGTCCATGACATTAAAAAGATGTGCCTTGTAATGACATTGTGTGTCTAGGCATGTTTCATCAAGTTTTGCGTGTTCGTTTTGGATTAAATTGATGTTAGAGGTGTTTTACTCATAGAAGATCATGTTTAGGTTGAAATTGTGTGGTCATACATCCCCACAGACAAACCAAGGGTCCTTGAGGAATGACTCTTGTTGGTGGCAAAAACTGCCCAAAGGCAGTCCTCCTACGCATGGCAATCGATGTCCTCCGGCCTGGTCGACGCCCCGTAAGTGGTGGGAATTGCTTGGTACTTACACTGGTGAGCAAAACTCCCAGTTTCAAGCCTCTGAACCCATCGAAGAAAACTAGGATGGCCTGTGCATGGACCTACGCCCCATTGATGGAAAACTGTCGATAGTGGTCTTTGTTATCGCAGCTCATAGTTAAGTTAAGGGGTGATGTTGTAATTTCACCCCACTTACAAATAGATGTATTGGCGGTTCTTTTGGGGTCTTTTGGGTATTTTAAAAATGTATATAAGTGTTTAACACTTAGAAAATTTCATCCTTCCAAATAGAAACCCTAAAATCCCTTAGAATTCTCTCAAAGACTCCATTAAAGTCAAAAATCAAGGAAGAGCTTGGTGTGAAGTTTTAAGTTGAAATTATTCATCAAAGTGAAGAATTATCATCATTGACGTATGGATTTTTATCCTTGAAACTCGTTTCATCAAGGAGCCCCAATTCTCAAGATGTTTTCTTAGTTTTCTAAGTTGAATTGTCCAATTTCATTATTCTACCATGGGTTCTTGCATAAATGATTAATTAATATTGAAAAATGATTTAATTGATATTTTATTGATTATTTTAACCTAAATTAGTTATGAACCCATGTAATGATGTAATGATTGTAGTAAATTGATATCTTGGTTGTGTTAGATTTATGAAGTTACATTGAATTGACCTAGTTCATCGATTATTCTAGTTTTTATGTTGAATTGTTTGTTATGGCCTTGGGTAAGGGTTTTGTGTTATCGAATTGAGTAATTTATCATTGACTTGAAGTGTCGATGATGGAGTGGAGGTATGCTGCCCCATTTAATTTATTTTATCGTTGTTTATACTTCAATCTATTGTGATTGGTATGGTCCACTTATGGTGGCGGTGTTATGTGATTTCCTTGCAATTGATGTGGCCTTGTCGGCGTTACATTATGTATTATAATGATCATGGACTTGTTAGAAACTACTTGAAGTAAGGTGACTAATTATCTAGTTAATTATTATAGTATATATGAAGATTTGAAGATGTTAAGGTTCTTTCTATGTGCTTCTAGAATGACATGCATTATGAGTTAAAAGTGAAGTATGTTGTCTCTTGTCTTGGTTGACTTGTGTTCTTTACTTGATGTATATATGATTATGAATATGTGATGTCTTGACTGAGGATGTTAAACTATTAATCTTGTATGTATGAATGACATGTGACCTTAAATGATATTTTGAGAGTCTGTTATATGAAAACCTTGACTTAGTGGTAAGGTTAAGATTGTTGAAGTCGTAAGCAGTAAAGGAATAATTTACTTAAGGTTTATTGGATGGAAAGTCATCATATTAATCCTTAGAAAAGTCATCATGAGTTTCTTGTCGACATTGAGAAGTATCCCTAGTGGACTTTCTTTGGTATGGTAAATGTGATTGGGTTATGAATTCGTTATAGGATCCTCTTATGTGAACGTAATGTGTGAATTACTCTATGAAAAAAGAAGGATAGCACCGAGTGAGTATGGTAAGGGAAGTATTTTTAGTTAAAGAGTGAGACTTGATTACAAAGCATGCCCTTCATATTCCTAAACCATCAGCCTACATGGGATGTCTCTCAGTTCTACCATTGGCAAGTAAAACAACCTCATCGGAGTAGGATAGAACTCCGGATTCCATGTATTGCTATCATGGAAATAGAGCTGTTGCGATGGTTTTGTGCGACGGTTCAGATAACCGTAGACATAGATGGACCTATTGCTACGATTCTTGCTTGTATTACTTGCCGATGGTTAGAGCCGTATTGGTATAGTTACAAACCATTGGGAAAGAGATTTATTTATCAATTCTTTGAGGCTATTGCGATGGTTTTTCTTTCAATTCAACATACAATTTCCTTTTATTGCGACGGTTTTTGTAGGGTAATGCAACAGTTTTCAAAATTATAAAATTATCGCTCAATTGCTATTGCTACGGTTTTAACAGGGTATTGCAACAAATTTGACATAATGCATTAGTTATAATTAAGCTATTGCTACCTATATATTATTGGTCAAATTCCACAACATTTTGTACCATAAAAATAAACATATCGATTACTGCAGTAGCTCAATATACCATAAAAATACTGAAATAGCTCAATATACCATAAAATACACATAAATCTCTTAGGAGAAAAAATTTTCCTTACCAAAATTAGATTCAAGATCTGCGATTCTAATATAAATAAAAGAAAAATACACAAATCTTTTTATAGTATTAAAAAAAAGGTGAAAAACACATGCACCACACACTTTTCAATTTTTAAAAATATATCATTTCTAGAACATCAATAGAGTTAACATCAATAATTGAGCTCTAATGTCAGTCTTCACTACTGCTTTCATCTCCTTCGTCGATTTTATTACCTACATACAATTAAAAATATATAAATAATTTTGGAATCTTTTCACAAAAATAATTAAGTACAATAACCTGCTTGGGAAGGCAGCCCAGAGAAGTGATTAAGCTAGAAGGTTACACTTTCAAACTAGATTTACTATTTACTACACATAATGTGATAAAGCTAGATGTCATTAAGACTTAAGATTTTGTTTGTTTGTTGACACTTTTGGCTAGAAAGTTGAAAAAAGAGTTAAATACATCAACAAATGATTCATATCTTGGTTTCAGTGAACACTCTATTACCTCAATGCTCATTAGATCCATAAACACTTACGGGGCACTTTGGAGTTGATCAAATAGATCAGTAACTACGTATGTTGTACAAAAAATATTTATGTTTTCCGAAGTACTTTCATCAAAAGAAGCTCAATTTTACCACACATTAATTCAGAATTCGAAATGCCTATAACTTAAATATTAACAGAAAGAAAAGAAAAGGGCAGAGAATAAATAATACAACTAACCAGATTGTCTTATATAAGCAACAAGTAGTTTTCCGTAAGTGAGCAACTAGTTTCTTGTTACTGATTTTATAAGTTGAATAAGTTCTGCTTTATATCATTCACTCAATACAACTTATACAAGCAGAAAGACCGGAAAATTCATGAATCTAACAATAGGAAACATAGTCTTCTCTAATCAAACAAATATAAACATGGAGTTGCAAAATACAAACATTAAGCTATCAGAAAACAAGCATGCATTAAAAGCCATCTCGAGAACCCAACCTTAATTTTCCTTTTTTACAGATCCTCATGTTACACCCAAAATTTAAAAGTTCATAATTCCTCTAACTTTTCCCAAACATCCTTGGTCAATTGCATAGTAACATCCATTGTCATTGCTTATAACTCACAAAACTTTTCCAGTCTAATAGTAGATGAAAACAACAACATAACCAATGTAACCTATTATGCTAAGTAACAAATAGCAACAACAAATCAAAACATATACGGATAAGAAACACCTTCTATCTTAATCCTTCAAAATCAAAACATTGAATTAGCGACACCAATCTTTTTCAGCCCCTTGAACAGAAGTAGATTCTCTTGGTGAAGGAGTGGACAATACTGCCAGGATGTTAGGATCAATTAATCCCGCATGCTTAGGTTGTGAAATCACGTCTGCAAACTTCTTGTCGCACAATTTTCTTTTGTTTCTCAATTTGTTTCTCCATTTTCGGCATCCTCTCTTGCATTTGCTGCATTCCATCATTTGTTGCACATAAAGTTGATTCCGAATTGCTAACATTTTTTCTCAAAGTAGTCTTTGTAACTCCTGCGCCATATAGTCTTTGACATCCCAGATGTTCAGGACCCATGACATTTGAAAATGCATCAACGTACTATCTATTTATGCTTTTTTTTTTCAATTTCCTCCGTTTCAGCCTACAAAATCATTTCCAACAAATACAATCTTATGAAATAAATAATTGATCTCAATAAAGAAAATGACAATGAACAGTACACATACAATTTTACTAGTAGTATCTTCATTTGAGGCCTTGTACAAACGCCAAGGTTTTCTTTTACTTGTAGCCACAAAGAGATCCATAGATGATATTAACTCCTTATCTTTATCCTAGTCATATTGAAATGTATATAAAAAATAAACTTACACTGGAAGAGATCCAAAAGAAAATTTCATGAGTAGTGGATTAGAAACCTTATTTAAGGAAAGTGTACAATATTAATAAAAATCCCAAAAATTTGATTAAAAAATAATATATAAGAGAACACACCAGCTTATTACGAACTAAAGCAAAACTCTTTTTGCCATCAGTGTGTGGATTCATCATTTTTTTCGATTCTTTGCATTTGTTTCAAGCATTTTTTGCAAAGAAATGAATCAGTAATGTTAATCGAAGGCATATTAGTGTTATATAGTGTACTAGACGAGGTCAATATCAGTCTGGCTTTCCTTTATAACAATCTGTCAATACCAGTATATTATGTAGTGTTAATATGTCTTGTAAAATGCATGTGACTATCACAGTAAATGAAGAAAGAAGATGCAACATAATACAATAGAGAAGAGAGTAAAAGATAAAAAAAAGCAAAATCAATACTATTATCACACTATTTTAGACACTAAAGTACCAACCAAGCCTCAGGTAAAGCAGAATCTATACTATTATGTCAGCAACACTAATATAACACTATGTACAATTATGTCATAGCAGTCAGTATGGCACTTTATCCAGATACTTTAGTATCTATACTATTTAGATGGTTATTATATGTTTCAATTTACTTTTGTAGCAGTAAGAGAGGAGGTTATACATGCTGGTGCATATACAAACCATAATAATTCTACAGGTATGAATTACATATTGAGATGAATCATATTTTATAAGCTAGAGTGCTGACTGTTCTCAACCTTTGGTGGAGATAGTTACACTTGATGCTCCTTATAGGTCTTTCTTGTAAGGTCTTAATTACCAATACAGGCCAAAATGTTGCTCTAATAGCCTAAAGTTTGGGCATGATAATCATCCACCTGCTGATTAAAAAGGCACCTATGAGAAAGACTATCCAAGAGAAAGCATATAAATATCCAAACATAGCAAGCCAGACAAACAATATCAGATGAAATATCAAAATATGTTAGACACATAGATGATACTTGAAACATATGTCCTATCTTGTCTAATAGCATTGAAGTGTTGGGGGTCAATAGGTGGGAAGAAGCTGGGAAGGAGCAAAAATGTAAGTTCTACCATTGGCAAGTAGAACAACCTCATCGGAGTAGGATAGAACTCCGGATTCCATGTCTTGCTATCATGGTCTATGTCGGTTATTGCCTATTATCATCATATGGAATACCTATTATCTTTCTAGAAGTTTATGAGGTTTAGGTGGTGGTATGGGACTCTATCTAGACATTGCAAAATAGGCTTTGAAGTTGTTATTTGGAGTTCCTAGGTGTTTCCCAAGACCATTACTTGAATGTCCTTTATGTGATGTATGTGTCTCTTAATGAAGTAATGAACTGATGACTTATGTTACTAAGTATGAAAATTAATGAGTTCCTAATCTAAATTTACTTCAGCATTTCTTAGCTAAAGTGTGAAGAGGGCATACCTGATGATCTCTTCATGTATTATTTCTGGAAGTCTTGAAAATGACTCTAGTTAGGAAGGATGTTTGGTGTTGTGGACATGATCTAAGCATTAGGTAGTCTTAAGGACTATTTAGTAATATTGAAGAGGTCAATCATGGACGTTATCTTCTTGATGTACTTAAGTAGGTCTATTGATAGCCTTTGGAAGGAGAATGTCATGTCTTCTATGTGTTGGTGTATTAAGTGAGAATGATTCTAATCGACGGAGTCTATTGGATCTCTTAAGTGTGTTTGTAAGGGACTGTATGGGAGGTCACTTCACAATTCACTAAAGTGAGACATATAATCACCTTTGGTAGAAGAATCTCACCTTGATGTTAATGATGCTTGTAAGTGTGTATGTGACCCATTATAAGTAATCTTAAGGGTCATTTAGTCACATCTAGAGAGGGTGTATGGGAGGTCTCTCTTTGTGTGACTTAAGTGAATCTTGATAACAACATGCTAGAAAGTGGTTGATATGAAAGGGGGTGAATTCACTGTAACAGTGAGGTACTTCACTACTGTGAATTGAACTCACTGTAAGATGGGTTCAAAAATTATGATTTTTGGTTTGAAGGTTTTCTTATGTATTTATCTGTTTATAAATGTTTTTCTGATGATTATAACATGATTTTAAATGAAAAAATGCATATTTCCAACAAATGTTCGTTTTCATGATTTTTATGCATAATGACATACTTAGTACATGTGGTTGTACTAACTCAATGCTTCTATCTATCTATATAGTTCTTGGTAGGTGAGGAGCTTTTTGGAATGATGACTTGGACCATAGCATCGTTCAAGAGAAGTTGAAGTTGCTCCTAGTGTTCAAAAGGATGCTGCTTCAACAAACAGGCGTTTCTATGAAATTCGGTCTAGAGGGGAGAAGCAAGATGAGAGTGATGATGATGTTTGTAAATTATCTTTCTATTGTTGTTATATAAGTTACTTCTATGTGGGGGAGTATGGTCAGTATATGGGATTGAAAGTCCTAGAAGTTTGTTGCTTGTTCATGGTGTTTAGGAGTTTGGTTGAAATTGAATTTCATGAACTTTTTGCATTGTGTACATAAATTACCAAAACGAACTTAGGTGAACTAGAGCTTCATGAAGGTTTCTTGAGTTAATTTTGTTCTAAAATGAGTTATATTAGTTTTTTAGTCAGTGAGTGAAGTTTGGTTAAGTTTGGAGGTCAAACGCCCAAGAACGTCCATGACGTTCGGAAGGTGTGCCTTAGATAGCGCTTGTGTGTCTTGATGTGTTTGAGTGAGTATTACGTGTTCGTTTTCCTTGAAAATGATATGAAATATTCCTAAGAGCTAGATTAATTAGTTTAGGGATATCCCAAGTCTTTTATAGACCTAGGTAAATATTTTTAGTTTTTCTAAGTTATATTTAGTTAGTTTTAAGCCTTAGACCTAGACAAGACCCCTCACTACAAATATTAAAAATCCCTCTCTAAAGAAAACTCTCTAAAAATCAGCATTGGAGCTATGACTCAAGGAAGTCAAGGAGGTCTTGTTTGGATGTTTAGGTTCACCAAAAATTAGTGGGTTTCCTTCTCTTTGAGGTATGGTATCCATCCTTGAACCCTCTTTCATTCAAGGAGTCATTTCCAAAAGATTTCAAAAAGGGTTTTCAAGCTCAAATTTCTTCTTTTATTGATTTTAAGAATAGGTCTTCTAGTAAAAGTATTCTAATTGTTTTACTGTATTTATTCTAGTATGAATTGATGATTTTGATTTTAAAACCCTAACAACTCATGTTTACGCATATTTTAACTTTTAGCTTGGAAAAATGGGTTAGATAAACATATTTGGGTAGGGTATGAAGTTTTGTTTTCTTGTCTTAATATGTTGATTTATCTTCTTTCCTAAGGGTCTCATTAGGATGAAATACTGAGAAAATTATTATAGGTGATGATGGCTAGTAAAATGGTGAGTTGATTATATTATATAGTTCTTAGTATAAATTGCTCTTAAGTTGTATAATCTATCTTCTTGGTAGCGGTGTTTACTTGATGAACTTGATGTTACTTAGTATGTATTGTGAATGTGGTTTTAAAGGTCGAATGGGTGAGATGAAGAGATATTAAAAAGGGGTCTTGTATTGTGTGTTATGAAACTTTAATTGTAGATATGACAAATATTTTGTCTAAATGATGTATATGATTATGTGAAGCATGTAAAGTGTGTAAATTGATAAATGTAAGTTTAAAGCATGCATATAAGCTAATGTTAGTGAAACGATACTTATATGATGGATGTGCTCACAAGAAAAGACACACACATTTAAATTAATGTGTGAGGCTAAATTGAGTAAATAGAGGAGTTTTGAGGTAAACACTCTTCGCGAGTTGAGATGTGGTATTAACTAGCTATACTTAACCTATAGTTTGAAGTGTTTAGAATCCTTGGGGTTATGTCTAGTACTGAGAGGATAAGAAGCAGAGGTCGTTCCACTTCGTGAGTTGAGCTTACTCTAGGCAATTGAGGATCCCTCATTCGATAGAGGTTAATGTTGAGATTCCATATTTAGCTCTCATGGTCTATGTCAATTAAGTTAACCCTACACAAATGAATAGATTGAACTAAGTCTTCTTAAAGAACCTACTACGTAGGGTAGGTGATTGTATGGGAGGCTATCTACTCACTACACTAGGTAGGACCTTCCAAAAGGAAACGCTCTGTGACAAACCTTCTAAAAGAATGTAAGATTTAGGGTAAGTGGTGGTATGGGGCGCTATCTACTTAAAGCACTTAGTAGGCTTTCCAAAAGGGAAGATTGTGGTGGTTTGTTGGGTGTCTTTTACTGTCTTGCCATTGATTGAGGGGCTTGTTTCTCCCGAGTTGAGTTAAGTCGGAAGGGTAAGACTTGAGTATTTATTTGGTGTGTATTTAAGGGGTCATATGAATATTTCCTTCATGTCTTGCCTTAGTAAGTCTTAGGATAATCCCGATGGAGGGAAACTCTTACCGAAAATGAGTTCACTTTTTTTTTGCTTGGCCTTGGAAGTTCACTCATTTAGAATAGGATAGCTCATTGTAATTGCTCAAGTTTAATACATTGTGAGTTCTTTAAATTATTTATTGTAAATGCTCAAATGGTTTAACTGTAAATGTTTAAGTAGTTCACTGTAATGGAATTTTGGAATTCACAATGAGTTTTGGAAGTTACAGTAAATGGTCTCTTTTGGTTTAAAAATTATGGCATTTCTTATCTAAGTGTTAAATGATGGTTCTTATGATGTTTTGACTTTATATTCATGAATTCTTTACTTAATTGGCACGAAATATTATTTTACTAAAACGTATCTTTTTACATGTTTTTGCATATGCCATACTTAGTACATTGTCTTGTACTTACCCCATACTCTTATATTTTATATAAGTATAAGTTGGAAACATTTTGAAGGTTGAAGTCTAGAAGGAAGACCTTGGTAAAGTTCCTCGCAAGGTAAAGTATGCCCTCATATATTCGAGGGTATAGTCCTTTTCTTAATTTCTTAGTTAAAGACTTTTATGTATGTGAAGGGTTGTGTCCCTAAGACATTATGTCAGTGTCTTAAGTTTATCTTGTGACGATGAGATTCTCTGAGTATTTATAAAAGA
Organism: Solanum peruvianum; assembly: GCA_027705065.1. Classification (NCBI taxonomy): domain Eukaryota; kingdom Viridiplantae; phylum Streptophyta; class Magnoliopsida; order Solanales; family Solanaceae; genus Solanum; species Solanum peruvianum. Next base: position 65,816 of record JAKWJD010001756.1, on the reverse strand, counting down.
TTGTCTTTTCTTATTAAACGTCTTGAAAAGTTTAAATGCTGCTCTGCTTTTCGTGTCTTATGTAATGAATGATAGTTAAGGGCTTGTACAGGACCCCAAAGGGTCAAGTTTGCACGGTCACGAAATGAGGGTTCTCCCTAACTTCTAAGGGGTGCTTTCGTGTCACGAAAGACTTCGTTTCAGAGCATAAGGTTTTGGGAAATAATTTAAGGTCTTAAAGTCTCACAAGCCACACCTAGTAGTATCCTGGTCATTTTGTTAGTCGCGACACATTCACGACAAGAGGCTATAGGATGATAGAAGTTGCACATTATTTCATATTCTTTCCTATTCTCGTAACCTCTTCTCTTTGTGTTTATAGGACCTGAATACGAGGAAATCGTTCACTAGAAGGGAGGAGGGAGGTGAATAAAATGAGAGGGTCTTGCCGGTGTTCAAGTTCGTACTGTTGGCTTAGGGCAAAGGAATGAGGAGGTTCCTCTTCAAGAACCTCAAGTGCCTTCAGAACCCTAAGAGCCTCAATTGACTCCTATGCCTCAAGCTCCTTCTTGTTGAATGAGATATGACTAATGCGGAGCTTAGGTCTGCCCTAATTAACATGACCCAACTCATGACGTGTCACATCTTGGGAGCACCCCCTAGAAGTAACATGGCGTACTTGACCTCTCGTACGTCTTATACAAGCACATAGTTATCATTCATCGCATCCACATAGTAAATTTAGCGGAAAATTTAAGACTTTTCATAGCACCTCATATACTAGAAACTTTACCCCATTTACATATAAAATAGAAGTCATAATACATATATATAATCTAAGTCTGATTTTCATCTTAGACTCAACAACATTAGAATACATTAGGGACACGACCCTTAAAAACACATTTCAAAGCTATACAATATTGAGACACATTATAGTAAAGATATAAGTAGGAGATCCGTGGACTTAAGGATTCCTTTCATCGACCTTGGGAATAATCTATCAAGCTCTTCACCATTGAAGACATCCTTTAAGAATCCATAACTTATACGTTGTGTAAAAAGTAGAAAAGAATGAGATTAGTACAAGAATGCAATAAATATGGCAACCATGCAAAAACATGCATTTAAAAGGGACATTTCCTTGAAATCATACTTCATGCCTTTTTGAGTAAATATTTATAAAAACCTTTAAAGAATCACATTTATATCATTCACATACTTCATATAATAATATTAAAAGACTAGACATTTCATAATATCACTTATCAAATTTATTAGATATTTGAGTCACTTTAGAGTGAGCTTAATACCTTTAACTGTGAACTATTTTCTTTTTATTCATTAACTTCCCAAGTAACCCTCTAGTGATACTTGGTGCAATGCATAACCTTAAGACCACAAAGAAAACCGTACATTCTACTTACACAATCCAACACATATCATCATAGAAGTATGGTACAACATATACATAGTTAAGTCAAGACCTTGATCATATAGTCAACAAGATCAACATCATGAATAAAGACTCATGTCATGCACATTTTCATAACAAGTATACATATACTACAATGTCATGCATGAGGAACACATACATAGTGACATGCATTAGAGCACCTTCCTAGAACTTCCTACAAAGATACTTGTGCAATATCTAGATGGGTTCATTACTCCCACCGATCCTAAGTAACCTTCCTTAAGTCCTTCTAGTTATGATCCTAGTCATTAACTTCCATTGTCAATTTTACATTACAGAAACAATAGACTTAACCGACATAGACCATGTGATGCTAAACATGGAATCCAGTGTCATACAACCCCACAATGAAAGTAGGTGGTCTACCAGCCAAAAAAGAACAAAAATGTGACATAGCTATTTAGGTGGATCCACTAGCTAGTATCCTTTGGTGGTTTCATAGTCATAATACATATATAGACTCTATGTCTCTTTGCCATCTTCTACTCAAAAACATTAGAATACATTAAGGACACGGCCCTTAAAAACACATTACATAGCTATACATTATTGACACTGTTTACAGTAAATACATAAGTAGGAGATCCTTGGACTTCAGGATTTCTTTCATTGAGCTTGGAATAATTTCTCTATCTCTTCATTATTTCAGACATCCTTTAAGCATCCATAACCTACACTTTGTGTAAAAATTAGAGAAGAATGTGATTATTACAAGAATACACTAAATATGTTAACCATGCAAAAACATTCATTTAAAAGGGATATTTTCTTGAAATCAAACTTCATTACTTTTTGAGTAAATATTGATAAAAACCTTTAAATAATAGTATTTATATCATTCACATACTTTATATAAACATATTCAAAGACCAAACATTTCATTATATCACTTATCAAATTTATTACATATTACAGTGAGCTCAATTCTTTTAACAGTGAACTATTTTCTTTTTATTCATTAACTTCCTATGTAACCCTCTAGTGATACTTGGTGAAATTCATCACCTTAGGACCATATGGAAAACCATACATACTACTTACACAAGCCAACACATATCATCATACAAGTATAATATAAAATAGACATAGTTAAGACAAGACCTTCATCATATAGTCAACAAGATCAAAATCATGCATAAAGACTCATATCATAAAGATCTTCTAACAAGTGGACAAATACTACAATGTCATGAATAAGGAACACATACATAGTGACATGCACTAGAACACCTTCCTATAACATCCTAAGGAGATACTTGTCCAATGTATAGATGGGTTCATTACATCCACATATCCTAAGTAACCTTCCTTAAGTCCTTCTAGTTATGGTCCTAGTCATTTACTTCCATTGTCCATTTTACTTTATAGAAACTATATCCTAAAGTGAAATATACCATGTGATGCCAAACATGGAATCCAGTGTCGTAGAACCCCACAGCGAAAGGAGGTGGTCTACCGGCCAAAAAAGAACAAAATGTGGCATAGCTCTCTAGGTGGATCCACCAGCTAGTATCCTATGGTGGTAGCATAGTTAAGGAACTTGGAGGTATATGTGAAAACCCTCTATATACCAAGATGAGGCATTGTAGTAATTTACTTATGGAAACCCTATTTATGCCCATTGAGGCATTGTTGTTATCCACCTCATGAGATTTATGGCGACCTACCCTCATACCATATGAAGGCTTACACACTCATATTCAATTTCACTCAGCGCTAAGATAAGTTCCCTTCTTTGAAAACCTTTATTATATTTTTATTTTATAAAACATAGGTTTAGGAGAACCATCCCCTCATATTCTTAACTCATAGGTCATAGATGAAAGTTCATCAACCTAAATCATGTAAAGAATTCGTTCACATGAACATAGAATATGTAAATCATCATCTAGTTTAGGGTACCCATGAATACACCATCCAAGGACCCTCTCTTGAGTAGGTAGTCATATATTTGTGTGTGTATACATATATGTGAGCAAACCTTTCACATAATGTAAGACCCCAAAATGAGATAGGGTGTCTAGAGCCTAAATTTTTTGTCTTAAGTTTATAAGGTCTAAAATGTCTTATAATATATATTATAGGAAGTGTGTAAAGTATTAATTGATTTGGAAGTCGAATGTCAAGGGACGACCAAAACGTTCGACGACTAGTCACCTATGTGCCTCATGAGTCTACGCATGCTTATATTTGTGTTTCATGATATTGGTAATCCTGTAAATGAGTTACAATGATTTTTAATGATGGTATATGATGTTTCGAGAAGTATTGAGGTCAAACGACCATGAACGTCCAAGGTGTTTGAAAGATAGCCCTTAAGACGTTTAACATGTGTCTTGATGGGGCTTGGCTTGTTTGTACGTCTTGTAGATATTTTTTTTTATGAAAGTTATGTGGAAAGTATACAACAGGTTAAGTTCTGTAATCACGTTGGAAACGTCCGGGTACGATGTCTAAAGAGCCTCACAAGAGGCTTCAAAAAAAGGACCCAAATCTGTCGAAGACACTGCTTGGCAGTGTCCATTGACGGACCCAACAACGGATTGTTGGTCCCCTAGCGGCCTGTCGAGCAAGTATCATTGACTGTCACTAGAATGGGGAAGGTCAAAAGCCAAGAATTTGGCTAAGTTCCACGCGAAGGAAGCCAGGCACAGACCGTCGATAGCATTACGCCTCTTCATTGCCTCCGTCATTGGTGCACTGTAGGTTGCAAGCAGCGTCTATTTTAATTGAAAAGGTGAATAGTAAATTCACCCCACCTCCTAACCTGACTATAATAGGTTTATTTATTTAATTTTAGGTGCGTATAAGTCATATAAAACGTGATGAACCCATTCTAAAATCAACTCATATGTTTTGAGCTCTTCCCTCTAAAAATGTTCTCTTAAAAAGCACCATTGTTGGTGAAGCTCAAGAATAGACATAAGCTGGATTTTCTCTGGATGAATCATCAAGTTTTAGAGGTTTTCAACTTGACAATCAAGTTTTAGAGGTTTTCAACTTGACAAAGGTATGGTTATCTTCATCTCTAGTTATCTTTTAATCTACAGAGTCATTCTAAATGATTTCAAAGAAGAAAAATATGATTAAAGTCCTTCCTCTTAAATCTTTCATGGGTTCTTTCTAAAAATGTTTTGAACGATTCAATCATGATTAATGGAATTTGAAACAGTGGTTTTAACATTGATTTTACTGGAATTGCATGATGAACCCATGCTCCATCACCAAAACTATTTAGCCATGCATGGGCTTTCTGATCTTGAATTGCTATCGAGTGAATTATGATTTTATAATTTGAATGTATTTTATATTTTCTTATTTACATGAATTTATGTATAATAGATGTTGAAGGATCCATGAGGATCAATGTATGAAGATTTGATCATGTTTATCCTAGTTTTCATGGTTCATTGTAACATTAATTTATAAATGGATTAATGTGGATTTCGATTACGTTAGTTTGGTTATATCTATTGTTTTGTTGTATTATCATGATTGGATTATGAATATTAATCTTGTATGATTGAAGTAAAGATGTCTTATAAGAATTGAGCTAGTCTTCTAGTTTATGGATGGATAATATCATGTATATGATGATATCGTAAATTGTGGATAGATGAAACATAATTTCCTATGATGAAGTGATTTATCTAGCTTCTGCCTAGTATCTACATTATTATATGAGGAATATCAAGGTATTACATAATCAATAGGGTTGGTTAATTCCCTCTCTATACCCTAACGAATTAACAAGTCTAATACCTATGTTGTAGCTTGATCTTGAAGTGCTTTAAGCATAATTTATTTATGATTAAGTGTATGATTAGCTAATGCCCTATACTTATGCAATTAATGAAATATAATTAATGATCAATGGAAGTGAATTAAATAAAAAATCTATGTTCTACTACTTCCTAGTAAATGTGAGATGCCTTGTATTATGTTATCGTATGATTTTGTAGCAACTTGTACATGGTTTCTTCTATGATTAAAGTACTATTAGATACTGCACTATATTTGAATTGTTGATGAACAAGGTGTATTGCTCAATGATGATCAGAGATGAGAAATTGGTAAGAATACTTATCTCTTCTATTTTCCGTACAGTATTGTAGTTGATGAAGCCATGGCATTGTGATGGTATGGTCCGCTTATGGTGGAGGTGTTTACTTTATTGTCAATCTATATATGTGTTGACCATGGCCATGATGTCTAATTGATGAATATATGAGCATGTGCTTATGATAATACTATGTAAATCTTATGCCTACTTTCCTATTATAGTTGTGATTTAGGTTGTATGGCTATTGTGTAAGTATGTATATATCCATGACAGGGTGAATTATAGGTTCTTCCATTGATAAGTAAAAATGGTTAAATAATACCTTACCTATGTACCCCTATGTGAATGCATGAATAACACAAGTGAGGAGTCTTAAGTGTAATATGAAGTTCGCTTTTCTCCTATGCTATTGTGTGTTGTGTTGTTTCTGCTTGAAGGTATTTTATGTTAAAGAGGGCGGCTGCCTCAACATATTGTTTATAGCCATTATTTGATCATGTTGACCAATGTACAAACACACTCACTCACATACATGTTACAGTAGTATAGGTAATGGTGTCTGCATAAAAAGTTGTTCTCATATTCACTAATATGTACTTCAATGCATGTAAAGTATATGTATGTGAAGTATGTTATGTATTCCTCACTAGGATGACTTCATAGGTTTACTAGTATGGGCAAGGGTATAGGATTTAGCCTATGCATTGCACATGTGTGCCTTCATAAGATAGTTCTTGTTTTTGTTTCTATATATGTGAATATGTATGTATGAACATGTTTGACTTAATGTGTGATGTGAAAGGTTTGCTCACAAATATGTATACACACACACATGCATGAAGATTTAGTAAAGAGAGGGCCCTTGAATGGTGTATTAATGTGTACCCTAAACTAGATGATGCTTTAGATATGCTATGTTCATTTGAAGGGATTCTTTACATTATTTATGTTGATCAACTTCCATCTATGACCTATGAGTTTAGAATATGAGGGGATGACTCTCTTAAATCTATGATTTATAAAGAAAAAATATAATAAATGTTTTCAATTAAGGGAACTTAGCTTAGCACTGAGTGAACCTGAATATGAGTGTGTGTCCCTTTCTATGGTAGGAAGGTAGGTCACCATAAATCTCATGAGGTGGATAACCACAATGCCTGAATGGGAATGAATAGGGTTTCCATAAGTGAATAACTACAATGCCTAATCATGGCATAAAGAGGGTTTTCAGATGTACCTCCAAGTTCCATAAATATGTTGCCACCATAGGATACTAGCTAGTTGATCCACCTAGAAAGCTATGTCACATTTGGTTCTACTTTGGCCGGTAGACAACCTTCTTTTGGTGTGGGGTTCTATGACAACGGATTCCATGTTTAGCATCACATGGTCTATGTCGTTTAATCCGATAGTTTTCCTAAGGTAAAATGGACAATTGATGTAAATAACTAGGACCCTAAATAGAATGACTTAAGGGAGGTTACTTAGGATAGATTGAAGTAATAAACCCATCTATACATTGCACAAGTAGCTCCTTAGGATGTTCGAGGAAGGTGTTCTAAGGCATGTACTATTTATGTGTTCCTTATGTATGATATGTAGTATTTGTCTACTTGTTATGATGATGTGCATGATAAGAGTCTTTATGCATGATGTTGATCTTGTTTACTATATGATGAAGGTCTTGACTTAACTATGTCTATGTGGTATTATACTTCTATGATGGTATGTGTTGTCTTGTGTATATGATATGTATGATTTTCATTGTGGTCTTAAGGTGATACATTGCATCAAGTATCCCTAAAGGAATACTTGGGAGACTAATGAATTAAAATAAATAGTTCACTATAAAGAGGAATGAGCTCTATGTAAAGTAACCTAAATTGGACTTAAATTCTATATGCGCTTTTCTATGATGTTTGTCCTTTAGTTGTGTTATTATAAAGTATGAAAATAATGTAAATGCCAGTGTTTAAATGGTTCATAAGGATTTACTCAAAAAGGCATGAAGTATGATTTTTAAGAAAAAAATCTCTTTAAATGCATGTTTTTGCATGGTTATCATACTTAGTGTATTCTTGTACTAATCCCATTCTTCTCTACTTTTTACACAAGTGTAAGTCATTAATGCTTTTAAAGGATGTCTTGAATGGTATAGATCTTGATAAGTGATTCCCAAGCTCAAGGAAAGGAATCCATAAGTCCAAAGATGTCCTAATGTGTATTTATTATAAAGTCTTGAAATATTGTATAGTTATGCTATGTGTCTTGTGGACCATGTTCCTAATGAATTGTAATTTTGTTGAGTCTAAAATGGCAAAGAGACTTAGAGTGTATATATGTATTATGACTTATATTTTATATGTAAAGGAAGTAGAGTTTCTAGCATATGAGGTTCTATAAAAAGTTTTTAGTTTTCCACTAAATTTACTATATCGATGCGATGAATGATAACTATGGGATTGTAAAAGACTTCCGAGATGTCAAGTATTCCATGTTACTTTTGGCGGTGCTCCCCGAATGTAACAAACGTGGTATCAGATTACGAGGTGTTTAAAAGTTGTTTAGGTTCCAAGAGGTCTCATATTGCCACATCTAGTGGAGTCTTGTATAATTGGTGGTGAGTCACGACAAATGAAATGGTACGAGAGGATATAGTACGATAGAGTTTCACTTCTTCATCATTTTCATATCGTTCCATAGAACTTAACTCTATAAGATCTCTCTCTTATGTTTTCTTGTCTGGTGGTCTTTTAGACATGATTGTTGCTTGGATGTGATTGTTCTCTATGTTTGAGGGAGAAAATGTGAGTTTAAATGCTTATCTTTGTTTTATGCTTTGAATGAGTATGTGTGATGGTGAATTTTGGTATTTTTTGATGATGTGAAGTCAATTATGGCTATATATGTAAACTATGTGAAATAGCATGTTATGTTTAAAATTTTATAACATGATATAGTTAAAGCATGTTAAAAGTTATTATGGTTAAAGAGAATTCTTTTGGAATGTTGTATAACTATATGACATTGTATGTTCATAGCCTAATACTATTATTTGTACTTGAGATGTGTAGTGATTAAAAGTACACACTTTTTCCTTTTTATAAAAGTGGTATTTGATAAGTTTCTAATATAAATTGGAGTCCTTTGTAAAGACTTGATCCTATTTGTGATGATAGTATACATCCTTATGAAGGATGAGTTGGTAAATCGTTGTATCTTATATTGCCATACTTGTACACTTAATTTCTAAATGTTGCAGTTTTGGATATTGGAAAGCATGCTCTCTGTAAAGCTAGGCAACTTACTGTAACATTTTTGGAGAATAAAATAAATTGTTCATTGATTTGATGTGGTTTAAATGTGTATATAATTGTTGTATTTAAACATGATAACGAATGTGAAAAGGAGTTTTGCTATTTGGCATGAAGAAGGAGAGTCTTATAGCATGATTAGTCATAGCATTGTTTCTTGTTGTGTTGTGAGTCCCTTCATGTCATGGAATTAGTGTTTCCCCTAGACTTGAGGGTATTATTCTTATCTTTATAAGGTGATGAGGTGGGTTTGATTGACCTAGAAGTTACCATACCTTAATGTTGAAAGAAAAGAAGGAGTCCTTAAGACTAAGTCTCCTTTATTGTTTCCCCTAATGATGTATGACAATGGAGTCAATTGTATTATATACAAACCTCATGTTGTTGAATGAGATGACCTAACTTGATAATTGCGGATAAATTTCCTTGGTGATAAGGTTTAGAATACCTTTTTGTTATGATATTGACTTACTGTGAATCCCTCTGAAATAGAAATCACTTTAAGTGAATAAAATGAAGTTTGTTTAGTTAAGATCCTCTTGAAGTTGGATTAGGTTGCTCTTAATTGGGTTTACCCTAGTGGAGATTGAATTGTAATGTTGTAGATATTTTTACCATTGACCTTCTATTATTACTGAGCTTGAATCTATTGAAATTTTAGTAAGCTTATTCATCAATAGAGTTTGGCATAAAGTATGAATTGTGTGACCTCTACATGTTTGGTATGTCTTGACTGACATTACTTTAAGGATATTTTAAGATTCTAAAGTGCATGAAATAAATTTTTTGATAAAATCCATGTTAATCATTTGTATTGTGCATCTTAATATGCTAATTTTGAATTTGACTTCATGAGATAAGACAAGAAAATTGTTTTAGTCACTTGATAGATGTAATGTTTAGCGTTACAATTAAAACTTGAGTCTCTTTCAAATGAATTATGTTGAGTCTTTTGAAAACTATGTGACTTTTATGACTTGGAATGAATAATTTTAGGCTCATTCTTGAAAAGTGAAAGCATGTTTAGCTAAGTGCTCATGTGTATGTCTCTGATTTTTGTTATTCTTCTCAATTATGCTTACCGTGAAGGTGAGCACTATGTTACGGATTGAATTTTCATTAAATGGCTTCCTATTTTTTGTGATATACTTGGTGTGACTTACTATTTAAACTTTATTAGGAAGGAATCATGAGCATGTCTTGGTTAAAGGTTGAGAATTTCTTACTATAAGAGGAAATTGACCTTGTACTTTGCTAAGGTGTGAAACTGATGATATAGGTAAGTGTGTTGAGGAGAAGGACATTACTCCATGGATACCACTAAGCCTGGTATCATTGAGTATGACCTTCATGGCACTAGGTCTAACTAATGAAGATCTTTGTTGATTCAATTAACTCAATCTATGTGCATTTATGTTTGAGTGCCTAGATTTCTTGTTGAGTGTTTTTTTAATCTTCCTATGTGTTACTTAACGAATAGTTGCAAAGATGATTTCTTAATGAATTAAGGTGTAATGATCATGTTCGGAGTAGGAGAAGGATGTTCCTCCTATGAACATGGCAAGAGCCTTTGTTTTTGATACATTAAAGAGTGAGTGAATAATGTTTTTGCTTGCTTGTGTTCATTGAGTTCTAAAAAAGTTTCTTGATGATGTTATTAATTTTATGAATTTCTTTATGATGCATTGAAGTCCTTGTTGTTATAAAAGAGCGCTAAGTATCATTCGAGGACCAATGTTCCCAAGTGGGGGATATTATAAAAACCAAAAATGATATGGGGTTTCTACAGACTAACATGTTTGTATTAAAGTTCTAAGGTCATAAAAATGTCTTATAATATGGTATAGAGGCAGGGTTTAATGTTTGAAGTGATTTGGAAATCCAACGTCAAGGGATGACCAAAACGTTCGACGACTAGTCACCTCTGTGTCTCATGTGTCTATGCATTATTATATTTATGGAATGACCAAAACGTTCGAACACTAGTCACCTATGTGCCTCATGTGTCTAAGCATTATTATATTTATGTGTCATGATACTGGGAAGCGTTAACTGAGTTATAATGATTTTTAATAATGGTATATGAAGTTTCGAAAAGTTTGGAGGTCAAACAACCAACAACGTCCAAGGCGTTCGAAAGATAGACCTTAAGACGTTCAATGTGTATCTTGATGGGGCTTATCCTGTTTGGACGTCTTGTAGGTGTTTGTTTGGATAATTTTTTTGTGGAAGGTCTAAAACTGGTTAAGGTATGTAATAACCTTTAAAATGTCAGGGTACAACTTCTAAAGGGACCCACAAGAGGCTCCAAAAGAAGAACCCAAGGCTATCGAAGATACTGCCTTGGCAGTGTTCATTGATGGACCCAACGACATATTGTTGGTCCCCAAACGGCCCTTTGAGCAAGTCTCATCTTGATCATAAATCATACATAGGCTAAAATTGAGTTTGTAAAAGACCATGGGTTCATCATGAAATAGTATTGAAAACCACGTCCAAAAAAGTAGATAATAATAAATATATTCGTATTATGGTTTTGAAATCATTTTATGAAAGAACTCATGGTAAGATTGATGAAGGAAAACATTGATCATCTAAATCCTTTTGAAAAAACATAGAGATTAACACCGTAGATGGAAGGATAACTAGAGATGAAGGATTACCATACGTTTGTTTAGTTTAAAACCTCTAAAACATGATGATTCATTGATATAATCCAAGCTCGAATAAATTCTTGATCTTCACCAAGAATGGTGATCTCAAAACTTCATATACCATCTTTACCCATAATTATAACTCACATAAAGCCTTCACAATTTCATGACATACAAATATAAGCATTCATAGATAAATGAGACACATAGGCGACTAGTTGTCGAATGTTTTGGTCGTTCGTTGATGTTCGACATCTAAATAACTTCAAAGTTAACACAATGCCTATATGAAATAGTATATGGCATTTAGGACCTTATCACCTTAATACAAACATGTTAGCATATTGAACCCTATGTTATTTTGGGATCTTACATGATGGCGCAAGCTCATGTCGTCAATAATCACTTTGTTGGCCAAGCTAATCAAGGGGATATGCGACAACCTAATTCTAGTACTACCTCTTATAGAATTTGGGATTTCATGAGGTATAACCCTACCACTTTTCATGGAACTTAGGTGGATGAAGATCCACAAGTTTTCATAGATGAAATTTCAAAGTGGTAGATGCTATGGGTGTGACCCATAGGGAGAAATCACAATAGAATTTAAGGATAAAAAATTTTAAAGAAAAGGAAATGGGGCAGCATACCTCCAATCCATCATCAACACTTTCATTCAATCCTAAATTACTTAATTCAATAACACAAGACTCTTAACCGAGGCCATGACCACCATCTAAATATAAAAACTACAATAATCAATATACTAGGTCAATTCAATGTAACTTCATAAATCTAACACAACCATGATATTAATTTAATATAATCATTAAAAAATTAGAAAGCCCATAAGAAACTACATAAGAATTCATTAACATTAGACTAATATCAAGTAACCCATAACTCATTCAAAAACTAGAGTTCATCTATTACATGGGTTCATAGTTAATTTAGGTTAAAAACATAAGTAAAATATCAATTAAATCATTATCAATTTTTTTTAAATCATTTATTCAAGAAGACATGGTAGAATCATGAAATTGGACAATTAAACTTCGAAAACATAGAAAACATCTTTAGAATTGGGCTACTTGTGGAAACGAGTTTCAAGGATCAAAATTAATACATAAATGATGATAATTCTTCACTTTGATGAAGAATTTCAACTCAAAACGTCACACCAAGCTCTTCCTTGATTTTTGAATTCATTGGAATCTTTGGGAGAATTCTAAGGGATTTTTGGGTTTTGATTTGGAAGAATGAAATCTTCTAAGTGTTAAACACTTATATGCATGTTTAAAATAACAAAAAGACCCCTAAATAACATCAAATACATCAATTTAGAAGTGGTGTTAAATTACACCATTAACCCTTAATTTACAAGTGAGCTGCGCATAACACAGACCACCATCGATGGTTGCCCATCGACGGGGCATAGGTCCATGCAAGGGTCGTCCTGGCCTTCATTGATGGGTTAAAAGACTTTAAACTGGGAGTTTTGCTCCCTATTCTACGTCTCCAACGACGCCCACCACATATGTGTCGTCGACCAGGCCACTGACCGTCGATTCCCATCCTTAGATGGACTGCCTTTGGGCAGTTTTGCCCACCAACATGAGTCCTTCCTCAAGGACCCTTGGTTAGTCCTTGGGGATGTTTTCCCAGACGTTTCAAACCCAAACATGATTATATATTAGTCTAACACCTCTCACAAGAATTTCATCCAAAATGAACACAAAAAACTTGACGAAACATGCCTACACACAAAAGGTCATTTCAAGGCACATCTTTCAAACGTCATAGACATTCTTGGACATTTTACCTCCAAACTTCACTAAACTTGACACACTGCATAAGCATGATATTATAACTCATTTAAGGACCTTAAAACCTCATGAATAACATTTAATGATGTAGAACTACATATGAGGCACATAGGTGACTTAGTCGCCGAACGTCTTGGTCGTCCCTTGACGTTTGACTTCCAATGCTCCTAATACTTTAGATAATGACTCAATACCATATAATATACATATTTAGGAGCTTTTACCATCAATTACAACATTTTAGTCTTTAGTTCACTAAATTCATTTTTGGGTCCTTACAATTAGAATGACACTTCCCACTCTCCAAAAAGTTCCAATAATATAGATTCAAGTAGCAGAAGATAACTAAACCATACAAAAAATAATTAATAAGAAAACAACAATTTCAAATATTCAAAAGATTCACAACATAATAAGAAACTAGAAAATAATTATATAACTCATTATGCTACAAAACTCACATGCTCCATTCCAAATAGTTAAAACTCATTTTATAATCAATATAATACTTATATACATCACTTGTAACCACATTACAACAATTTTAGACCAAATAATCAGTTAGTCTAATTATCCAAAATAATACAATGAGCAGTTTCAAGCTACAGTAATTTTTGCCAAAATTTTAAAAATGCAACTTTTAGTCAATTCATGATATAAACATGCTAATATGCAAAGTAACACCATATAAATACATTTTAGAACATAATTATAACTTTACAAAATAAAATTTCACGACCTGAAAGCACCCCTTAGAAGCTAGGGAGAACCCTCATTTTGTGACCGGGCATACTTGACCCTTTGGGGTCTTGTACAAGCCCTTAACAATCGTTCATTACATAAGACATGAAAATTAGTGCGGAATTAAAACTTTTCAAGAAGTTTGTTAATAAAGGACAATCTTTTATAAATACTAAGAGAATTTCATCATCACAAGTCAAACTAAAGACACGACATAATGTCTCTGGGACACGGCCCTTTAGGTACCTGATAAGTATTTAACTAAGAAATTAAGAAAAGGACTATGCCCTCGAATTTATGAGGACATACTTTGCTTTGAGAGAAACTTCTCCAAACTTTTCCATCTAGATTTCAACTTTTAAAATGCTTCTAACCTATACTTATATAGTATAGAAGAGTATGGGGTTAGTACAAGACAATGTAGTAGGTTGGCATATGCAAAAACATGAGAAAAGGGACATTTTAGTAAAATAATATTACATGACAATAACATAAATAATTCATGAATATTTAGATAAAACATCATAATAACTATCATTTAACACTTATATAAGAGATTCCATAATTCTTAAACCAAAAAAGACCATTTACAGTAACTTCGAAATCATACAGTGAACTCAAAAATGCCATTACAGTGAACTACTTAAACATTTACAGTGAAATTATTTGAGCATTTACAATAAATCATTTAAATTTTTTTGCTACGTATTCAACTTGAGCAATTACAATGAACAATCCTATTCTAGATGAGTGACCTTCCAAGGCCAAGAGAAAAAGAAAGTGAACACATTTTCCATAAGAGTTTCCCTACCTCGGGATTATCCTAAGACTTAGTAAGGCAAGACTTGAAGGAAGTATGCATATGCCTCCTTCAATACACACCGAAGCAATCCTCAAAACTACCCCTTTTAGTTTAGTCAAATAGGAAGAAACAATCACCTCAATAAATGGAAAGACAATAAAAGACACCCAACAAACCACCAAAGTCTTCCATTTTAGAAAGCCTAATTAGTACAATGAGTAGATAGCGTCCCATACCACCACCCATATTGAGTAGTACATTCTTTTAGAAGGTTTGACACCAAGTTTTCCCTTTCGGAAGATCCTACCTAGTGCAAATAGTAGATAGCGTCCCCTACCACCACCTAGCCTAAGTAGTACGTTCTTTTAGAAGACTTACTTAAATCAATTCTTTTGTGGAGGGTTATATTAACCTATATAGACCATGAGAGCTAGACATAGAATCCATACATTAACCCCTATCAGCTGAGGGATCCTCAGTTGGCTAGAGTAAGGTCATTCTTTTTAGCTTTTACATGGATTTCCCAATATCTATACCTATGCGGGCGCATAGTTAAGTGAAAAGGAGATTGCTACTACATAATTTATTCTAAACTAACAAGGAGTATTCATCTTAATAGGTACATTGGAATACAACATCTCAACTCACGAAGTGTAACCATCTCTCCTACATATCCTCTCGGTGCTAGACATAACCCCCACAGATTCGAAAAACATTAAACTATAGGTTAAGGATATCTAGTGAATAGCACATCTGAACTCACGAACGACATTCGTCCTCTAAACTATCTTAGAAATCTCTTAGGATGTAATGAGGTTGCTACTAAATACTTCATTTCAACTCACGAAGAGTGTCCACATCAAAACTCCTCTATTTACTCAATTTAGGTTTATACATTCATTTAAGTATGTGTGTGTTCTTGTGAGCACATCTTGCATATAAGCATCATATAATTAACAATAGATTCTATACATGCTTTAGACTTACATTCATCAATTTACACACTTTACAAGCTTAAGTTAATCATATACTTCATTTTGACATAATCTAGGTCAAGTCTACAATTCAAGTTTCATAACACACAATACAAGACCCCTTTTTAATATCTCTTCATCTCACCCATTAGACCATTAAAACCACATTCACATTACATATTAAGTAACATATATTTCATCAAGTAAACACTGCCACAAACAAGATGGACCATAGCACTCAAGAGAAATTTATAATAAGAACTATATGATATAAACAACTCACCATTTTAGCAAGCCATCATCACCGATAATCATATTATCAGTATTTCATCATAATGAGGCCCTTAGGGTAGTAGCTAACAACATATTAACACAAGAAAACCAAAGTTCAAATCCTACACAAACAAGTTCATATAACCAATTTTCCCAAGCTAAAATTTTAAATATGCATAAACATTAGTTCATTATGGTTTTAACATCAAAATCATCAATTCATACTACAATAAATACATTTAAACCATTACAATACTTTTAAAAGAAGACCCATGCTTAAAATCCAAGATAGAACTAATTTGAGCTTGAAAACCCTTTTTGAAATCTTTTGGAAATGACTCGTTAAATTGAAGAGGGTTCAAGGATGGATACCATACCTCAAATAGAAGGAAACCCAATATGTTTGGGTTAATATACACATCCAAATCAGCAGTGTTAATGACAGTTTGTCCATGTCTTGGGCCCTTCATCTGCGGCCACTTCTGGGTCGTAGATGGGGTCGTACCTGTACTTTAAACCCCTAAAAAAAGTATTCTATGTCTCAATAACATCCCGCATAACTTTCAAGGAAAAAAACACGTACAACTCACACAAACACATCAAGACACACAACCGCTATCTTAGGCACACCTTCCGATCGTTATGGACGTTCTTGGGGGTTCGACCTCCAAACCTAACCAAACATCACACACTGAATAAGAACACTAATATAACTCATTTTATAACAAAATTAACCCAATACACATTCACGAGGCTCTAGTCCAACTTAGTTTGTTTTGGGGCGTTATATTCTCCACCACTTAGAATAACATTCATCCTCGAATGACACTTAAACTTCAAGAACAACAACAACTCACTTGGCATCACATAACACATCACAATAAAGGCTCAAACACTAAAAATCAAAGCATCAACTAAGCAAAAATTCATTTTTAGCCTTCTTTTATGGAGAAATTAACCTAGCAACATAACCACTCTTTGTAAAACTTCAAGAAGTCAACATTCATTCTTAACGTTCTTTTATGGAGAAATTACCTTCTCCAACATTAAACATGCACATATACAACACTTTTACACACATTGAAACTTCAATTCAATACAAAACAAATTTCCTCAAAATTCACAAAAGTTATATTGAACATTCACTGTGTATCATTGAGCAATTCACCAAGATAACATGCTCATATTAACTATAAAATCATATAAAATCATTTCATATCATCAAAACAACAATCATAAAGAGTAAAGACTTATCAAAACCACCAACTTCGGATTAGTTATCCTTCCTAGCTCCCATCCCATAGGAAGAGTTCTTCTCTGGAACATTAGGATCTGGGAAATCTTGATTGAGATCTTTCAATCCTGATTTGATTTTAGTTAACCTCATCTTGTGGCTCATATTACCTCATGCAAAACAACCATCCGTTCCGGCAAGACAACTTCCCAAATGTTGATTCCCACTAGTAGGTCACCAATTCCTCATAAAAGAATGGCCACCATCTTGGCAAGTTTTATTTTGAACTCTATCCGTGTTTCCCATAGAAGAATCTTTGTGATAGAACCTCTTCTTAGGCTCTTGGTGACTAGAATCATCAGAACTAGGCCTATTACCCTCTTGCCTTAACTCTCAAATCTTAGAATCCTAAAATTTCTAGTGGATGTTTTTCCTAGCTTTCCTTTCAAACAGTTATGCCTAAGATTTTGTATTTAGTTCATTTAGAAAACTATTTTTATTATTATGATTCTCTATTTTGATTGTTTTATCTGAAATAGATGGTTACTTTAGTTTAAACTTATTATAATATAACTCTTATGCAGAAATTATATGAAGTCTATGTATACTTTATTATGTTTTAACAAAAGTTTTGAATTTTCCACAAAATTAACTGTATGATTGTGATGAAAGATAAGAAGAGGCTTGTCTGGGAACACTGGGAGGTTAACGAAGCCTGTCGCATTCAGGTTCCAGAAGTTGGGTGTGACATAGACAAGAGCGGTGATGGCATTACCACACCCAACGTTGTCTAACCATGTGTGATGTCCAAGGTCTATATTGACCTACCACGTCAGTTTTGCCCAAATATGTGTGTTTTCCAAGGTCTATGATGGCATGCGACGCCCAACGTCATCCGACAATGTATACACAACACCCAATATCGTTTGACCGTATGTGCTGTCCAAGGGAGATTATTTATGCCACGCCGACATAGTCCTTACGTGTGTGCAGTCCAAGGGAGATGATGGCATGCAACACCCGACATCGTTCATTCATGTGTGCAATACAAGAGCGATGATGGCATTCCTTGATAGACATCATCCGACATTGGTTGTTGTCCAATGGCTATGATTACAATGCCACGCCCGATCTCATCCGACCGTGTGTGTTGTCCAAGAGCTATGATGGCATGCCACGCTCGATATTGTTCGATAGTGTGTGCTGTCCAATGGCTATGTGGGCATGGCAGACCCAAAATCGTTTCACCGTGTGTGGTGTCCAATGATCATTATGGCATGCCACACCTAACTTGTGGGTGCTGTCTAAAGACTATGATAGCATGCCATATCCCGACGTCGTCGAACTGTGTGTGATGTCCAAGGGCCAAGATATCAAGCTACGCCCGATGTCGTCTGACCGTGTGTATTTTCCAAGAGCAATGTTGGCATGCCACACCCGACGTTGTCCATGTGTTTGTAGTAAAAGGGCGATGATAGCATTCCACACCCGTCATCGACCGACCGTGTGTGCTATCAAAGGGTTATGATGTCATGCCACGCCTGAATTCGTCCAAATGTGTGTGCTCTCCAAGGTCTATGATGGCATATCATGCAAGACATTGTCCGACCATGTGTCTTGTTAAGGGCAATGATGGAATACCATGACCGATTTCCTTAGACCGTATGTGTTTTCCAAGGGCGAAAATGGCATGCCATACTCGACATAGTCCATCTGTGTGTGCAATCCAAGGGCGATAATGGCATTCAATGCCCTACATCGTCCAACTGTGTGTGCTATTCAAGGGCCATGATGGCATGCCATGTCTGAATTTATCCGACCGTGTGTGCTTTCCAAGGGATATGATGTTATGCCTCGCCCGACGTTGTCCGATCATTTGTGTTGTCGAAGTACTATGATGACCTGTCATGCCCAAACTCTTCCAATTATGTGTGCTGTCCAAGGGCTATGATGGCATGCCACGCCCGACATCATCCGATCGTGTGTCTTTTCAAAGGGCAATAATGAAATGTCACGCCCTATTTTTTTATAGTATATGTTGCCGAAGGATGATGACTCAATGCCACACCAGACATAGACCGTTGGTATGTGCAGTCCAAGGGCGATGATGGTATTCAACACTTGACATCGTCCGACCGTGTGTGCTTTCCAAGGGCCATGATGGCATGCCACGCCCGACGTCGTCTGACCGTCTTCTATTTCCAAAGGAGATGATGGCATTCTACGCCAGACATTTTTCATCTCTGTGTGCAGTCCAAGAGCGATGATGGCATGCCATGCCCGACGTCATCCGATCGTTTGTGCTATCCAAGGTCTTGGATGGTATTCCACGCCCGACGTCATCCGACCGTGTGTCTTGTCCAAGAGCTATGATGGAATGTCATGCCCGACGTCGTCTAACTACGTGCACTTTCTAAAGACTACACGGGCATGCCGCGTCCTGACTTTGTTTGACCATGTGTTCTTTCCAAGAACTATGATGGACTTCCATGGCCAACGTAGTCCGACAATGTGAGTTTTTCAAGGGCGATGAAGGCATGCGACGCCCTACATTTTTCATTTGTGTGTGTTACAATGGTGATGATTGCATGACAAAAGCATCTTCGTCCGACCGTGTGTGTTGTCCAATAAATATGATGACATGCCAGGCATAACGTCTTTCGACCATGTGTATTGTCCAACGGATATTATTATATGCCATAACAAACGTTGTCTGACTATGTGTGCTGTCCAAAGGCTATGATGGAATGCCACGCCTAATGTCGTCAGTCTGTGTGTGCAGTCAAAGGGCGATGATAACAAGACACTTCTGATGTTGACCAACCGTGAGTGCTTTCAAAGGGTTATAATGACATGCCACGCTTAATGTCGTTCAGTCGTGTGTGCTGTCCATGGGCTATAATGGCATGCCACGCACGACATCGTCTAACTCTGTTTGTTGTCCGAGGTCTATGCGGGCATGCCAATCCCCACTTTGTTCGATCGTTTGTTCTGTCCAAGTGAAATTATGGTATGCCATGCCCGACGTTGTCCGACCTTGTGTACTATCCAAAAAAGATGATTGAATGCCACGCTCGACATTGTTCGTTCGTGTGCAGTACAAAACCGAGGATGGAATTCCCACGACTAACGTCTTCTGACATTATGTTTTGTCTAATGGCTAGGATTACATGCCACGCCTGACGTCGTTTGACCATGTGTGATGTCCACGTGCTATGTTAGCATACCACGCCCGATGTATTTCTACAGTGTGTGCTATCCAATGGCTACGCGGGCATGCCACAACTGACGTCGTCTGACTGAGTGTGTTGTTCTAAGGGCCATGATTGCATGACATACCCGACATTGTTTGACCGTGTGTCTATTCCAAGGTTATGATGGCATGTCACCCGGATGTTGTCCGACTGTTTATGAGTTCCAAGGTCCTTGATATCATGCTACGCCCGACGTTGTCCGACTGTGTGTCCTATTAAAGGTTCATGATGGCATTCCATACCATACATTGGCCGATCGTGTGTGATGACCAAGGGCTATGATAGCATGCCACGCTCGATGTTGTCTGACTGTGTGTGATGTCCTAGGGCAAAGATATCATGATACGCCCGATGTCGTCCAACCGTGTGTATTGTCCAAGGGCTATGATGGCATGCCATACCCGACGTCCGTCCTTGTGTGTGTGTCGTCCAACCGTGTGTATTGTCCAAGGGAAATGATAGCATGCCACGACCATTGTCGTCCGACCGTGTGTGCTGTCCAAGGGTATGATGACTTGCCACGCACGAAGTCATCCAAAAGTGTATGTTATCGAAGGATAATGTAGCATGACACGCCCGACATATTTCGACCATGTGTCGCCTTAAAGGGCGATTATGTAATGCCATGCCCAATTTCATCAGACTGTATGTGTTGTCGTAGGGCAATAATGGCATGCCATGCCCGACATAGTCCATTCGTGTGCTGTCCACGGGCGATGATGACATTCAACGCCCGACATCGTCAAACTGTGTGTGCTGTTCAAGGGCATGATTGCATTTCATGCCCGAATTCGTCCAATCCTGTGTGCCTTCAAAGGCTTATGATATCATTCCATGCCCGACGTCGTGCGATCGTGTGTGTTGTCCAAGGGCTATGGTTACTTGTCATGCCCGAAGTCATCCAATTGTGTGTGCTGTCTAAAGGCTATGATAACATGCCACGCCTGACCTCATTCAAAAAGTGTGTCTTTTAAAAGGTATATGATAAAATGTCATGCTCGATTTTGTCCGATTGTATGAGCTGTCCAAGTGCGATGATTGGATACCACGCCAAACATAGATTGTTCGTATGTGCACTCCAAGGGCGATGATGGAATTCAAAGCCTGAGATAGTCTGACCTTGTGTTTTGTCATAGGGCCATGATGGAATGCTACTCCTGACACCGTCCGACCTTGTTTGCATTCCAAGGGCTTAGATGGTATGACACGCCCGACATTGTCCGACCGTGTGTCATGTGCAACAGCAATGATGTCATGACACGCCTAAAGTCATCAAACATTGTTCACTTTCCAAGGAATACGTGGGCATGCTGGGTCCTTACTCCTTTTGACCTTGGGTTCTATCAAAGAGCGATGATGGAATTCCATAGCCGACGTAGTTCGAATATGTATGCTTTCCAAGGGCCATGATGGCAAGTCATGCCCGACTTCTTCCGACCATGTGTGTTGTCAAAGGGATATGATGACAGGCCATGCCCGACGTCGTTCGACCGTGTGTGCTATGCAAGTGCTATGATGTAAGCCACGCCTGACATCCTCCGATCGTGTATGTCATCCAAGGGCTACTCAGGCATGCCACACCCGACGTTGCCCGACCGTGTGTGAAGTCCAAGGGTGATAATAGTATGCCACACCCGATGTCGTCTAACCGTGTATGATGTCCAAGGTCCATGATGGCATGCCACGTCCGACGTCGTCCTACTATGTGTGCTTTCCAAATGCGATGATGGTATACCACGCCAGACATTATCCCTCTATGTGTTCAGTCTAAGGGCGATGATTACATGCCACGCCCAACGTCGTTCAACCGTGAGTGTTGTGTAAGGACTATGATGTCATGCCACACACAATGTCATCTGATTGTGTGTGCTGTCGAAGGGCTACGCGGGCATGCTATTCACGACATCATTCTACCGTGTGTGCTATACAAGGACGATGATGGCATGCAATGTCCGACGTTGTTTGACTATGTGTACTATCCATGGGCAATGATAAAAATCCACGCCCTACATCGTTGATTTTTATGTGCAGTACAAGTGTGATGGCATGCAAAGCCCGACGTCATTCGATCATGTGTGCCTTCCAAAGGTGATGATGGCATGCCACACCTGACGTCATCCATCTCTATGTGTATTTCAAGGGCAATGACACCTGACGTCGATCGACTGTGTGTGTTGTCCAAGGGCTATGATGACATGCAACGCCTAACGTCGTCCAACCGTGTGTGTTGTCCAAAGGATATGATGGCATGCCACGCTCGGCATCATCCGACCGTGTATGCTTTCCAACGGCCAAGATGTCAAACCACGCCCAACATCATCCGTCTGTGTGTGCAATCTAAATACTAGAATGGCATGCCACACCCAACGTTGTCCAACTATGTGTCCTATCCAAGGGCCATGATGGCATGCCATGCTCGATGTCATCTGACCATTTGTGCTGTCCAAGGTTTTTTATAGCATGTCACACCCGCCGTCGTTCGTTCGTATGTGTTTTAAAAAGACTACGCGAGCATGCAACGCCCGACTTCATCCGACATGTGTGCTGTCCATGGGCGATAATTGCATGCGATGCCTAATTTTGTTAGTTCCTGTGTGCGGTAAAAGGGAAATGATTGCATGCCACACCGAATGTTGTTCGAATGTGTGTGCTGTAGAAGGCCTATACAGGCTTGCCACTCCCGACATCCTCTGATCATGAGTGCTTTCCAAAGGTTATGATTGAAGGCCAGACCCGTCGTCGTTCGATTATGTGCACTATCCAAGGGATATAATGGAATACTACGCCCGATGTCGATGAATTTTATGTAATTTCCAAGGGACGTGATTTCATGCCACTCCCGACATCGTCTGACTATGTGTGCATTCCAAGGACCATTATTGCATGACACGCCTTACATCGTTCGTCCTTGTATACAGTCCAAGGGCGATGATAGCATGTCATACTCGACTTCGTCCGACCGTGTGTGTTGTCAAAGGAATATGATGAAAGGCCATGCCCGATGTCGTCCAACCGTGTGTATTGTCCAAGGGGTATGATGTAATCCACGACCGACATCGTTCGACCATGTATGTTTTTCAAGGGTTACTCAAGCATGTCACACAAGAGATTGCCCGACCGTCTGTGCAGTCCAAGGGCGATAATGACATGACACACCCGACGTTGTCTAACCTTGTGTAATGTCAAAGGGCCATGATGCATGCCACATCATACGTCGTCTGACATTATGTGCTTTCCAAAGACGATGATGGAATGCCACGCCCGACATCATCCGTCTATGTGTGCAGTCCAAGGGGTGATGGAATGCCACGTCCAAGGTCGATCGACTGTGTGCTGTCCAAGGGATATAATGACATGCCACACCTAGCGTCGTTAAATTGTTAGTGTTGTCTAAGGTCTATGATGGCATGACACATACGATGTCGTACTATCATGTATGCAGTCAAAGGGCTATGTGGGCATGCCATGCTCGACATCAACCGATTGTGTGTGCTTTCAAAGGTCGATGATGGTTTTCCACGCCCAACATTGTACGACCATGTGTACTATCGACGGGCGATGATGGAAACCTACGCCTGACATCGTTGATTCGTATGTGTAGTACAAGAGGGATGATGGCATGCCCCGCCTGAATTCATCCGTCTATGTCTGTGCTTTCCATAGGCTATGATGGCATGCCCCGTCCGAATTTATCCTTCTATGTGTGTAGTCCAAGGGCAATGATGGAATGCCACATCTAAGGTCGACCGACCGTATATGCTGTCTAAGGGCTATAATGACATTCCACGCCCAACGTCGTTCAACCGTGAGTGCTGTCTAAGGGCTATGATGGCATGTCCAACACGACGTCGTCTGATCATTTGTACTATCGAAGGGCTACGCGGGCATGCCACGCCTTACTTCGTTCGACCATGTGTGTTGTCCAAGGGCGATGATGGCATGCCACGCCCAATGTTGTTAGACCATGTGTACTGTCCACGGGCGATGTTTGAACGCCACGCCCAACATCGTTGATTTGTATGTGAAGCACAACAGCGATGATGGAATGCAAAGCCCGACGTCGACTAACCCTTTGTTCCTTCCAAAGATGATGATGGCATGCCACACCTGACGTCGATCGAACGTGTGTGTTTAAGGGAAATGATAGCATGCCACGCCCGACGTCGATCGAACGTGTGTGTTGTTCAAGGGCCATGATGACATGCGATGCCTAATGTCGTCCAACCATTTGTGTCGTCAAAAGGCTATGATGGCATGCTACGCCCGATGATATTCGACCGTGTGTGCTTTCCAAGGGCCATGATGGCATACCACGCCCGACGTCGTCTAACCGTGTGTGCTTCCCAACGGTAATGATGGCACGCCACGTCCAACATCAGCCGTCTGTGTGTGCAATCTAAAGGCTAGAAAGGCATGCCACACCCGACGTTCTCCGACTGTGTGACCTATCCAAGGGCCATGATGGCATGCCACGCCCGATGTCGTCTGACCATTTGTGCTGTCCATAGACTTTGATGGCATGTCACACCCGCCGTTCTCCATCCATGTGTGCTTTCCAAGGACTACATGTGTGTTGTCTAAGGGCGATAATGGAATTTCATGCCTAATTTCATTTGTTCGTGTGTGCGATAAAAGGGCAATGGTTGCATGCCATGCCCAACGTCTTCTGACTTTGTGTGCTGTGCAAGGGCTATGCAGGAATGCCACTCCCGACATCGTCCGCTTGTGTATGCTTTCCAAGGGTTATCATGGAGATCCATACCCGACGTCGTCGGATCGTGTGTGTTGTATAATGGCTATAATGGCATGTGATGCCCAATGTCGTCCGATCCTATATATATTATCTAAGGGACATGATGGCATACCACGCCCGACGTCGTCTTACCATGTGTGCAGTGCAAGGACAATTATTGCATGCCACGCCTGACATCGTCCATCCGTGTTCGCAGTCTAAGGGCGATGATGGCATGTCATACCCTACTTCGTCCGACCATGTGTGTTGTCCAACGTATATGATGACAGTCCATGCCCGACGTCGTCCGACCGTGTAGGTTTCCAAGGGCTATTATGTAATCCTAGCCCGACATGGTCCTACCGTTTATGTTGTCCAAGCGCTACTCAGGCATGCCACAGAAGACGTTTCCCGACCGTGTGTGCAGTCCAAGAGAGATAATGGCATGCCAAACCGAACGTTGTCTAACTGTGTGTGCTGTCCAAGGGCCATGATTGCATGCCACGTCCGACGTTGTCTGAGTGTGTGTTCTTTCCAATGGATAGCATGCCACGCCCGACATGATTCATCTATGTATGTAGTCCAAGGGCTCATGGCATGCCACGTCCAAGGTTGACCGACAATGTGTGCTGCCCAAGGGATATAATGACATACCACACCCAATGTCGTTCAACTGTTATTGCTGTCTAAGGTCTGTGATGGCATGCAACACACGACATCGTCCCATCGTGTGTGCAGTTGAAGGGCTACGTGAGCAGGCCATGATCAACTTTATTTGATCGTGTGTGCTTCCAAAGGGCGATGATGGCATGCCACACCTGAGATTGTACGATCATGTGTACTGTCCATGGGCAATGATGGAAAGCCACGCCCGACATCGTTGATTCATGTGTGTAGTACATCAGGGATGATGGCAGGCCATGCCCGACGTCGTCCGACCTTGTGTGCTTACCAAACATTATGATGGCATGCCACGTCTAACGTCATTTGTCTATGTATGTAGTCCAAGGGCAATGATAGCGTGCCACGCCCGACATTGATTGACCGTGTATGTTGTTCAAATGCTATGATCACATGCCACACCTAACATCGTCTAACCGTGTGTGTTGCCAAAGGGATATGATGGCATGCCAAGCTCGATGTCGTCCGACCGTTTGTACTTTCCAATGGCAATTATGGGATGCCACGCCCAACATCGTCCGTTTATGTGTGCAGCCAAGGGCTATAAAGTCTTTCCACACACGAGGTTGTCCGATTTTGTGTCCTATCCAAGGGACATGATGGCATACACGCCCGATGTTGTCGGACCGTGTTTGTTGTCCCAGGACTTTAATGGAATGTCACCCTCTTCCTCATCCAATCATGTTTGCTATCCATGGGCTACGTAGCTCGACTTCGTCCTACCTCTGTGTTATCCAAGGTTGATAATGTCATGCAACTCCCAACTTCGTCTGTTCGTGTGTACAATAAAAGGACGATTATGGCATGACACTCCTGACGTCGTCCGACTATGTGTGATGTGCAAGGGCTATGCAGGAATGGTACGCTCGATATCATTCGATCATGTCTGCTTTCCAAGGTCTATGATGACATGCAACGCCCAATGTCGTCCGATCATGTGTGTTGTCCAAGGGCTATGATGGCATGCCACGCCTGACGTTGTCCGATCTTATGTACTGTCCAAGGGCCATTATGGCATGCCAAGCTCGATGTCGTCCGACTGTGTGTGCAATCCAAGGACAATAATGGAATGCCATGCCTGACATCGTCCGTCCATATGTGCATTCTAAGGGCGATGATGGCATGCCATACCCCACTTAATCCGAGTGTATGTGTTGTCCAAGGTCTATGCTGTAAACCACGCCGGACGTCATCCGACTGTGTATGTTGTCCAAGGGATACTCAGGCATTCCATGTCTGATATTGACCGACCGTGTGTGCAGTCCAAGGGCGATAATGGCAAGCAACACTCGACGTCATTAGACCGTGTTTAATGTCCAAGGGCCATGATGGCATGCCACGCCCAACATTGTCCATTTGTATGTGTAGTCCATTGGGGAGTATGGCATGCTATGGTCGAGGTTGACCGACCGTGTGTGCTGTCCAAGGGCTATGATGACATGCCACGCCCAACATCGTTAAACGTGAGTGTTGTCAAAGGTCTATGATGGCATGCCACACACGACGTTGTCTGACCATCTGTACTGGAGAAGGGCTATGCGGGCATATTACGCTTGACTTCCTTCTGTCGTGTGTGCTGTCCAAAGGAGATGATGGCATGCGATACCAGACGTCGTCAGACAATGTGCGCAGTCCAAGGACCATTATGCCATGCCACGCCTGACATCGTCCATCTGTGTGTGTAGTCCAAAGGTTATGATAGCATGTCATACCCGACTTCGTCCGATCGTGTGTAGGGTCCAAGGGATATGACGACAGGCCATGACCGACCGTTCGAGTGGTGTGCTGTCCAAGGGGTATGATGTAATCCATGCCATACATTGTCCGACCGTGTATGTTGTCCAAGGGCTACTCAGGCATGCCACACCTGACGTTGCCCGGCCGTGTTTGCAGTCCAAGAGCAATATTGGAATTCCACACCCGACGTTGTCTAACCGTGTGTGATGTCCAAGGGCCATGATGCATACCACGTCCGACGTCTTCCGACTGTGGGTTCTTTCCAAAGACGATGATGGCATGCCACGCCAGACATGATCCGTCTATGTGTGCAGTCCAAGGGCTGATTGTGTCGACTTTCCTAGTACTATGCGGGAATGTCGCGCCCTTACTTCGTTTGACCATGTGTTGTCCAAGAGCAATGATGGCATGCCATGGCCGACGTTGTCCGACTGTTTGTGCAGTCCAAGGGCGATGAAGGCATGGCATGACCGACATTGTTCATTTGTGTGTGTAGTACAAGGGCGATGATGGCATGCCAAGACCAACGTCGTTTGATCGTGTGTGTTGTCCAATAGCTATGTTAACATGACACGCTAGACTTTGCCCGACTATGTGTGTTGTCCAACGGGTATGATTACACGCCATAACCAATGTTGGCTTATCGTGTGTGCTATCCAAGGGCTATGATAGCATGCCACGTTGGCGTCGTCCAACTGTTGGTGATGTCCAAGGGCAAAGATATCAATCTACGCTCGATGTTGTATGACGGTGTGTATTGTCCAAGGGCTATGATGTCATGCCACGCCAGACATCGTACGTGTGTCTATACAGTACAAGGGCGATGATAGCATGCCACGAACAACGTCTTCCGACCGTGTGTGCTGCCCAAGGGCTATGATGACCTTCCACGCCTGAAGTCGTCCAAATGTGTGTTCTCCCCAAGGGATATGATGGTAGGCGACGCCCGATATCGTCCGACCATGTGTCTTGTTAAAGGGAAATGATGGAATACAATGCCCAATTTCGTGCATTGCCCGACATAGTTCGTTCCTAATTGTAGTCCAAGGACTACGATAACATTCAATGCCCGACATCGTCCAACTGTGTGGTTGTTCAAGGGTCATGATAACATGCCATATCTTAGTTCGTTCGACTTTGTGTGCTTTCCAAGGGCTATGATGTCATGCTACGCCTGATGTCATCTGATCATGTATTTTTTCCAAGGGCTATGATGACCTGTCAGGCCCTAACTCATCCAATCGTTTGTGATGTCCAATCGTTATGATGTCATGTCACACCTGAAGCCGTCCGACTGTGTGTGTTGTCCAACGTCTATGATGGCAGCCACGCATGACTTCGTCTGTTTGTGTGTGCAATCCAAGGAAGATTATGGCATTCCATGCCCAACGTCGTCCAACCGTGTGTGTTGTCCAAGGGTGATGATGGAATGCCACGCCCGACATTATCCGACCTTTTGTGCTGTCCAAGGGTTATGATCACATGCCACGCCCGACATTGTTTATTTATGTGTGTAGTACAAGCGCAATGACGGGATTTCACTACCGACATCGTTCGACAATGTGTATTATCAAACGACTATGATGACATGCCACGCTCGACGTCATGTGACCGTGTGTACTGTCCAAGGGACTTGGTTGCATGCAAAGATTGACGTCGGCTAACCTTGTGTGATCTTTAAGGGAGACGATGGCATTCCACGACAACTATTGTCCGTCTGTGTGTGCAGTCCAAGGGCAAAGATCACATTCCACGTCCAACGACGTCCTACCGTGTGGGTAGTGAAAGGGCGATGATGGCATGACACACCCGATGTCATCCAATCGTGTGTTTTGTCCAAGGGACATGATGGCATGCCACGCCCGACATCTTCCAAACATGTGTGCTTTACAAAGGCGATAATGGCATGTCACACCCAACATTGTCCGTCTATGTGTTAAGTCAAACGACGATGATTGCATGCCACGCACGACGTCGACCGACTATGTGTGCTAATCAAGGGTTAGGCGGGTATGCTGCGTCTGACTTCATTTGACCGTGTGTGCTTTTAAAGGGGTATGATGTCATGCAATGCACGACGTAGTTCGTCCGTGTGTGTTTTCCAAGGGCGATGATGCCATGACACGCCGGACATTCTTTATTTGTGTGAGCACTACAAGGGCAATAATGGTATTCCACGATCGACGTCGTCCGACCGTGTCTGTTGTCCAATAGTTATGATGAGATGCCAAGCTCGACATCGTGTGACCGTGTGTGCTGTTGAAGGTCTATGATGGCATGACACTCTCGACGTCATTCGACAGTGTGTATTATACAATCGCTACGCAGGCATGCCACGCCCGATGTCGTTTGACCGTGTGTGCTTTCCAAGGGACATGATGGCATGCCACACCCGACATCGTCAGACCTTGTTTCTTTTGTAGGTATAGTACTACAATAAATCATTGCATTTGTAAGTAAATCATAAGACAAAAGAGATATTTGAATTAAACAACAACAAGAAGAAAAAGATTGAAAAATAAACTAAGGCATGGGCAAAGGGCTCACGGGTTTAAGATGAGTAAAAATATAATTTTTTATCAAGTTGTTCTAAAATTATGTTCATGATTCTGATGTCTTATATTCATATATAACATTAGTTTTATGCGTTATTTGCATGAAAACATGTCATATTCATAGCATAAATAATAAGTAACAATTAAATAAAGTAAACTGACTTAACTTTCTAGAAATGACATGTTGCTTTAGGAACATCTTTCCTTTATCATGCATAGTTCTTATGTGTTATCTGTCTACACCCATACTTAGTACAAGTGTGTACTAACCTCATATATTGTTATTATTTTTATAGACACACATTCTGTAGAAGATTGAAGATTCGATGAAGTAGTTTTTAGTAGTGATCTCAACACTTTAGTAGGTCCTCTTGAGTTTGAGGATGGTATGTTTGTTATTCTAGCTTTATACATTAAAGATAGCTAGTGGATGTTTTTCCTAGCTTTCCTTTCAAACAGTTATGCCTAAGATTTTGTATTTAGTTCATTTAGAAAACTATTTTTATTATTATGATTCTCTATTTTGATTGTTTTATCTTATATAGATGGTTACTTTAGTTTATACTTATTATAATATAACTCTTATGCAGAAATTATATGAAGTCTATGTATACTTTATTATGTTTTAACAAAAGTTTTGAATTTTCCACAAAATTAACTGTATGATTGTGATGAAAGATAAGAAGAGGCTTGTCTGGGAACACTGAGAGGTTAACGAAGCCTGTCGCATTCAGGTTCCAGAAGTTGGGTGTGACATAGACAAGAGCGGTGATGGCATTACCACACCCAACGTTGTCTAACCATGTGTGATGTCCAAGGTCTATATTGACCTACCACGTCAGTTTTGCCCAAATATGTGTGTTGTCCAAGGTCTATGATGGCATGCGACGCCCAACGTCATCCGACCATGTATACACAACACCCAATATCGTTTGACCATATGTGCTGTCCAAGGGAGATTATTTATGCCACGCCGACATAGTCCTTACGTGTGTGCAGTCCAAGGGAGATGATGGCATGCAACACCCGACATCGTTCATTCGTGTGTGCAATACAAGAGCGATGATGGCATTCCTTGATTGACATCATCCGACATTGGTTGTTGTCCAATGGCTATGATTACAATGCCACGCCCGATCTCATCCGACCGTGTGTGTTGTCCAAGAGCTATGATGGCATGCCACGTCCGATATTGTTCGATAGTGTGTGCTGTCCAATGGCTATGTGGGCATGAAAGACCCAAAATCGTTTCACCGTGTGTGGTGTCCAATGATCATTATGGCATGCCACACCTAACTTCATCCGATTATGGGTGCTGTCTAAAGACTATGATAGCATGCCATATCCCGACGTCGTCGAACTGTGTGTGATGTCCAAGGGCCAAGATATCAAGCTACGCCCGATGTTGTCTGACTGTGTGTATTTTCCAAGAGCAATGTTGGCATGCCACACCCGACGTTGTCCATGTGTTTGTAGTAAAAGGGCGATGATAGCATTCCACACCCGTCATCGACCGACCGTGTGTGCTATCAAAGGGTTATGATGTCATGCCACGCCTGAATTCGTCCAAATGTGTGTGCTCTCCAAGGTCTATGATGGCATATCATGCAAGACATTGTCCGACCATGTGTCTTGTTAAGGGCAATGATGGAATACCATGACCGATTTCCTTAGACCGTATGTGTTTTCCAAGTGCGAAAATGGCATGCCATACTCGACATAGTCCATCTATGTGTGCAATCCAAGGGCGATAATGGCATTCAATGCCCTACATCGTCCAACTGTGTGTGCTATTCAAGGGCCATGATGGCATGCCATGTCTGAATTTATCCGACCGTGTGTGCTTTCCAAGGGATATGATGTTATGCCACGCCCGACGTTGTCCGATCATTTGTGTTGTCGAAGTACTATGATGACCTATCATGCCCAAACTCTTCCAATTGTGTGTGCTGTCCAAGGGCTATGATGGCATGCCACGCCCGACATCATCCGATCGTGTGTCTTTTCAAAGGGCAATAATGAAATGTCACGCCCTATTTTTTTATAGTATATGTTGCCCAAGGATGATGACTCAATGCCATACCCGACATAGACCGTTGGTATGTGCAGTTCAAGGGCGATGATGGTATTCAACACTTGACATCGTCCGACCGTGTGTGCTTTCCAAGGGCCATGATGGCATGCCACGCGCGACATCGTCTGACCGTCTTCTATTTCCAAAGGCGATGATGGCATTCTACGCCAGACATTTTTCATCTCTGTGTGCAGTCCAAGAGCGATGATGGCATGCCATGCCCGACGTCATCCGATCGTTTGTGCTATCCAAGGTCATGGATGGTATTCCACGCCCGACGTCATCCGACCGTGTGTCATGTCCAAGAGCTATGATGGAATGTCATGCCCGATGTTGTCTAACTATGTGCACTTTCTAAAGACTACACGGGCATGCCGCGTCCTGACTTTGTTTGACCATGTGTTCTTTCCAAGAACTATGATGGACTTCCATGGCCAACGTAGTCCGACAATGTGAGTTTTTCAAGGGCGATAAAGGCATGCGACGCCCTACATTTTTCATTTGTGTGTGTTACAATGGTGATGATTGCATGAAAAAAGCGTCTTCGTCCGACCGTGTGTGTTGTCCAATAAAT
Source organism: Solanum peruvianum (assembly GCA_027705065.1). Classification (NCBI taxonomy): domain Eukaryota; kingdom Viridiplantae; phylum Streptophyta; class Magnoliopsida; order Solanales; family Solanaceae; genus Solanum; species Solanum peruvianum. Next base: position 32,872 of record JAKWJD010001756.1, on the reverse strand, counting down.
ATGATGACATGCCAGGCATAACGTCTTTCGAACATGTGTATTGTCCAACGGATATTATTATATGCCATAACAGACGTTGTCTGACTATGTGTGCTGTCCAAAGGCTATGATGGAATGCCACGCCTAATGTCGTCAGTCTGTGTGTGCAGTCAAAGGGCGATGATAACAAGACACTTCCGATGTTGACCAACCGTGAGTGCTTTCAAAGGGTTATAATGACATGCCATGCTTAATGTCGTTCAGTCGTGTGTGCTGTCCATGGGCTATAATGGCATGCCACGCACGACATCGTCTAACTCTGTGTGTTGTCCGAGGTCTATGCGGGCATGCCAATCCCCACTTTGTTCGATCGTTTGTTCTGTCCAAGTGAAATTATGGTATGCCATGCCTGACGTTGTCCGACCTTGCGTACTATCCAAAAAAGATGATTGAATGCCACGCTCGACATTGTTCGTTCGTGTGCAGTACAAAACCGAGGATGGAATTCCCACGACTAACGTCTTCTGACATTATGTTTTGTCTAATGGGTAGGATTACATGCCACGCCTGACGTCGTTTGACCATGTGTGATGTCCACGTGCTATGTTAGCATACCACGCCCGATGTATTTCTACAGTGTGTGCTATCCAATGGCTACGCGGGCATGCCACAACTGACGTCGTCTGACTGAGTGTGTTGTCTAAGGGCCATGATTGCATGACATACCCGACATTGTTTGACCGTGTGTCTATTCCAAGGGTTATGATGGCATGTCACACCTGATGTTGTCCGACTGTTTGTGAGTTCCAAGGTCCTTGATATCATGCTACGCCCGACGTTGTCCGACTGTGTGTCCTATTAAAGGTTCATGATGGCATTCCATACCATACATTGGCCGATCGTGTGTGATGACCAAGGGCTATGATAGCATGCCACGCTCGATGTTGTCTGACTGTGTGTGATGTCCTAGGGCAAAGATATCATGATACGCCCGATGTCGTCCAACCGTGTGTATTGTCTAAGGGCTATGATGGCATGCCATACCCGACGTCGTCCTTGTGTGTGTGTCGTCCAACCGTGTGTATTGTCCAAGGGAAATGATAGCATGCCACGACCATTGTCGTCCGACCGTGTGTGCTGTCCAAGGGTTATGACGACTTGCCACGCACGAAGTCATCCAAAAGTGTATGTTATCGAAGGATAATGTAGCATGACACGCCCGACATATTTCGACCATGTGTCGCCTTAAAGGGCGATTATGTAATGCCATGCCCAATTTCATCAGACTGTATGTGTTGTCGTAGGGCAATAATGGCATGCCATGCCCGACATAGTCCATTCGTGTGCTGTCCACGGGCGATGATGACATTCAACGCCCGACATCGTCAAACTGTGTGTGCTGTTCAAGGGCCATGATTGCATTTCATGCCCGAATTCGTCCAATCCTGTGTGCCTTCAAAGGCTTATGATATCATTCCATGCCCGACGTCGTGCGATCGTGTGTGTTGTCCAAGGGCTATGGTTACTTGTCATGCCCGAAGTCATCCAATTGTGTGTGCTGTCTAAAGGCTATGATAACATGCCACGCCTGACCTCATTCAAAAAGTGTGTCTTTTAAAAGGTATATGATAAAATGTCATGCTCGATTTTGTCCGATTGTATGAGCTGTCCAAGTGCGATGATTGGATACCACGCAAAACATAGATTGTTCTGATGTGCACTCCAAGGGCGATGATGGCATTCAAAGCCTGAGATAGTCTGACCTTGTGTGTTGTCATAGGGCCATGATGGAATGCCACTCCTGACACCGTCCGACCTTGTTTGCATTCCAAGGGCTTAGATGGTATGACACGCCCGACATTGTCCGACCGTGTGTCATGTGCAACAGCAATGATGTCATGACACGCCTAAAGTCATCAAACATTGTTCACTTTCCAAGGAATACGTGGGCATGCTGTGTCCTTACTCCTTTTGACCTTGGGTTCTATCAAAGAGCGATGATGGAATTCCATAGCCGACGTAGTTCGAATATGTATGCTTTCCAAGGGCCATGATGGCATACAACGCCTGATGTTCTTTCGACCGTATGTGCTTTGCAATGGTGATGATTGCATGACATTCCAAACATGGGCCATCAGTTTGTGAGTCTAAGAGCTAGAAAGGCATGCCACACCCAATGTTATCCGATAGTGTATCCTATCCACGACCGATGATGGCATGCCACGCCCAATGTCGATGAACCGTGGGTGCATTTAAGTAATCTGATGGCATGCCACACCTAATGTCATCCGGTCGTGTGTGCTGTCCAAGGGCTATGATTACATGCTACGCCCGATGTGGTTCGATCTTGTGTACTATCCTAGGGCCATGATGACATGCCACTTTCGACGTCGTCTGACCATGTGTGCAGTCCAAGGAGCAATATGTCATGCCACGCCTTACATCGTCCATGCATGTGTGTAGTCCAAGGGCGATGATGGCAAGTCATGCCCGACTTCTTCCGACCATGTGTGTTGTCCAAGGGATATGATGACAGGCCATGCCCGACGTCGTTCGACCGTGTGTGCTATGCAAGTGCTATAATGTAAGCCACGCCTGACATCCTCCGATCGTGTATGTCGTCCAAGGGCTACTCAGGCATGCCACACCCGACGTTGCCCGACCGTGTGTGAAGTCCAAGGGTGATAATAGTATGCCACATCCGATGTCGTCTAACCGTGTATGATGTCAAAGGTCCATGATGGAATGCCACGTCCGACGTCGTCCTACTGTGTGTGCTTTCCAAATGCGATGATGGTATACCACGCCCGACATTATCCCTCTATGTGTTCAGTCTAAGGGCGATGATTACATGCCACGCCCAACGTCGTTCAACCGTAAGTGTTGTGTAAGGACTATGATGTCATGCCACACACAATGTCATCTGATTGTGTGTGCTGTCGAAGGGCTACGCGGGCATGCTATTCACGACATCATTCTACCGTGTGTGCTATACAAGGACGATGATGGCATGCAATGTCCGACGTTGTTTGACTATGTGTACTATCCATGGGCAATGATAAAAATCCACACCCTACATCGTTGATTCTTATGTGCAGTACAAGTGTGATGGCATGCAAAGCCCGACGTCATTCGATCCTGTGTGCCTTCCAAAGGTGATGAAGGCATGCCACACCTGACGTCATCCATCTCTATGTGTATTTCAAGGGCAATGACGCCTGACGTCGATCGACTGTGTGTGTTGTCCAAGGGCTATGATGACATGCAACGCCTAACGTCGTCCAACCGTGTGTGTTGTCCAAAGGATATGATGGCATGCCACGCCCGGCATCATCCGACCGTGTATGCTTTCCAACGGCCAAGATGTCAAACCACGCCCAACATCATCCGTCTGTGTGTGCAATCTAAATACTAGAATGGCATGCCACACCCGACGTTGTCCAACTATGTGTCCTATCCAAGGGCCATGATGGCATGCCATGCTCGATGTCATCTGACCATTTGTGCTGTCCAAGGACTTTTATAGCATGTCACACCCGCCGTCGTTCGTTCGTATGTGTTTTCAAAGGACTACGCGAGCATGCAACGCCCGACTTCATCCGACATGTGTGCTGTCCATGGGCGATAATTGCATGCGATGCCTAATTTTGTTAGTTCCTATGTGCGGTAAAAGGGAAATGATGGCATGCCACACCCAATGTTGTTCGAATGTGTGTGCTGTAGAAGGCCTATACAGGCATGCCACTCCCGACATCCTCTGATCATGAGTGCTTTCCAAAGGTTATGATTGAAGGCCAGACCCGTCGTCGTTCGATTATGTGCACTATCCAAGGGATATAATGGAATACTACGCCCGATGTCGATGAATTTTATGTAATTTCCAAAGGACGTGATTTCATGCCACTCCCGACATCGTCTGACTATGTGTGCATTCCAAGGACCATTATTGCATGACACGCCTTACATCGTTCGTCCTTGTATACAGTCCAAGGGCGATGATGGCATGTAATACTCGACTTCGTCCGACCGTGTGTGTTGTCAAAGGAATATGATGAAAGGCCATTCCCGATGTCGTCCAACCGTGTGTGTTGTCCAAGGGGTATGATGTAATCCACGACCGACATCGTTCGACCATGTATGTTTTCCAAGGGTTACTCAAGCATGTCACACAAGAGGTTGCCCGACCGTCTGTGCAGTCCAAGGGCGATAATGACATGACACACCCGACGTTGTCTAACCTTGTGTAATGTCAAAGGGCCATGATGCATGCCACATCATACGTCGTCTGACATTATGTGCTTTCCAAAGACGATGATGGAATGCCACGCCCGACATCATCCGTCTATGTGTGCAGTCCAAGGGCTGATGGAATGCCACGTCCAAGGTCGATCGACTGTGTGCTGTCCAAGAGATATAATGACATGCCACACCTAGCGTCGTTAAATTGTTAGTGTTGTCTAAGGTCTATGATGGAATGACACATACGATGTCGTACTATCATGTATGCAGTCAAAGGGCTATGTGGGCATGCCATGCTCGACATCAACCGATCGTGTGTGCTTTCAAAGGTCGATGATGCTTTTCCACGCCCAACATTGTACGACCATGTGTACTATCGACGGGCGATGATGGAAACCTACGCCTGACATCGTTGATTCGTATGTGTAGTACAAGAGGGATGATGGCATGCCCCGCCCGAATTCATCCGTCTATGTCTGTGCTTTCCATAGGCTATGATGTCATGCCCCGTCCGAATTTATCCTTCTATGTGTGTAGTCCAAGGGCAAAGATGGCATGCCACATCTAAGGTCGACCGACCGTGTATGCTGTCTAAGGGCTATAATTACATTCCACGCCCAACGTCGTTCAACCGTGAGTGCTGTCTAAGGGCTATGATGGCATGTCCAACACGACGTCGTCTGATCATTTGTACTATCGAAGGGCTACGCGGGCATGCCACGCCTTACTTCGTTCGACCATGTGTGTTGTCCAAGGGCGATGATGGCATGCCACGCCCAATGTTGTTAGACCATGTGTACTGTCCACGGGCGATGATGGAACGCCACGCCCAACATCATTGATTTGTATGTGAAGCACAACAGCGATGATGGAATGCAAAGCCCGACGTCGTCTAACCCTTTGTTCCTTCCAAAGGTGATGATGGCATGCCACACCTGACGTCGATCGAACGTGTGTGTTTAAGGGAAATGATAGCATGCCACGCCCGACGTCGATCGAACGTGTGTGTTGTTCAAGGGCCATGATGACATGCGATGCCTTATGTCGTCCAACCATTTGTGTCGTCAAAAGGCTATGATGGCATGCCACGCCCAATGATATTCCACCGTGTGTGCTTTCCAAGGGCCATGATGGCATACCACGCCCGACGTCGTCTAACCGTGTGTGCTTCCCAACGGTAATGATGGCACGCCAAGTCCAACATCAGCCGTCTGTGTGTGCAATCTAAAGGCTAGAAAGGCATGCCACACCCGACGTTCTCCGACTGTGTGACCTATCCAAGGGCCATGATGGCATGCCACGCCCGATGTCGTCCGACCATTTGTGCTGTCCATAGACTTTGATGGCATGTCACACCCGCCGTTCTCCATCCATGTGTGCTTTCCAAGGACTACATGTGTGCTGTCTAAGGGCGATAATGGAATTTCATACCTAATTTCATTTGTTCGTGTATGCGGTAAAAGGGCAATGGTTGCATGGCATGCCCAACGTCTTCTGACTTTGTGTGCTGTGCAAGGGCTATGCAGGAATGCCACTCCCGACATCGTCCGCTTGTGTATGCTTTCCAAGGGTTATCATGGAGATCCATACCCGACGTCGTTGGATCGTGTGTGTTGTATAATTGCTATAATGGCATGTGATGCCGGATGTCGTCCGATCCTATATATATTATCTAAGGGACATGATGGCATACCACGCCCGACGTCGTCTTACCATGTGTGCAGTGCAAGGACAATTATTGCATGCCACGCCGGACATCGTCCATCCGTGTTCGCAGTCTAAGGGCGATGATGGCATGTCATACCCTACTTCGTCCGACCATGTGTGTTGTCCAACGGATATGATGACAGTCCATGCCCGACGTCGTCCGACCGTGTAGGTTTCCAAGGGCTATTATGTAATCCTAGCCCGACATGGTCCTATCGTTTATGTTTTCCAAGCGCTACTCAGGCATGCCACACAAGACGTTGCCCGACCGTGTGTGCAGTCCAAGAGAGATAATGGCATGCCAAACCGAACGTTGTCTAACTGTGTGTGCTGTCCAAGGGCCATGATTGCATGCCACGTCCGACGTTGTCTAAGTGTGTGTTCTTTCCAATGGATAGCATGCCACGCCCGACATGATTCATCTATGTATGTAGTCCAAGGGCTCATGGCATGCCACGTCCAAGGTTGACCGACAATGTGTGCAGCCCAAGGGATATAATGACATACCACACCCAATGTCGTTCAACTGTTATTGCTGTCTAAGGTCTGTGATGGCATGCAACACACGACATCGTCCCATCGTGTGTGCAGTTGAAGGGCTACGTGAGCAGGCCATGATCAACTTTATTTGATCGTGTGTGCTTCCAAAGGGCGATGATGGCATGCCACACCTGAGATTGTACGATCATGTGTACTGTCCACGGGCAATGATGGAAAGCCACGCCCGACATCGTTGATTCATATGTGTACTACAACAGGGATGATGGCAGGCCATGCCCGACGTCGTCCGACCTTGTGTGCTTACCAAACATTATGATGGCATGCCACGTCTAACGTCATTTGTCTATGTATGTAGTCCAAGGGCAATGATAGCGTGCCACGCCCGACATTGATTGACCGTGTATGTTGTTCAAATGCTATGATCACATGCCACACCTAACATCGTCTAACCGTGTGTGTTGCCAAAGGGATATGATGGCATGCCAAGCTCGATGTCGTCCGACCATTTGTACTTTCCAATGGCAATTATGGGATGCCACGCCCAACATCGTCCGTTTATGTGTGCAGCCAAGGGCTATAAAGTCTTTCCACACACGAGGTTGTCCGATTTTGTGTCCTATCCAAGGGACATGATGGCATACACGCCCGATGTTGTCGGACCGTGTTTGTTGTCCCAGGACTTTAATGGAATGTCACCCTCTTCCTCATCCTATCATGTTTGCTATCCATGGGCTACGTAGCTCGACTTCGTCCTACCTCTGTGTTATCCAAGGTTGATAATGTCATGCCACTCCCAACTTCGTCTGTTCGTGTGTACAATAAAAGGACGATTATGGCATGACACTCCCGACGTCGTCCGACTATGTGTGATGTGCAAGGGCTATGCAGGAATGGTACGCTCGATATCATTCGATCATGTCTGATTTCCAAGGTCTATGATGACATGCAACTCCCAATGTCGTCCGATCATGTGTGTTGTCCAAGGGCTATGATGGCATGCCACGCCTGACATTGTCCGATCTTATGTACTGTCCAAGGGCCATGATGGCATGCCAAGCTCGATGTCGTCCGACTGTGTGTGCAATCCAAGGACAATAATGGAATACCATGCCTTACATCGTCCGTCCATATGTGCATTCCAAGGGTGATGATGGCATGCCATACCCCACTTAATCCGAGTGTATGTGTTGTCCAAGGTCTATGCTGTAAACCACGCCGGACGTCATCCGACTGTGTATGTTGTCCAAGGGATACTCAGGCATTCCATGTCTGATATTGACCGACCGTGTGTGCAGTCCAAGGGCGATAATGGCAAGCAAGACGCGACGTCATTAGACCGTGTTTAATGTCCAAGGGACATGATGGCATGCCACGCCCAACATTGTCCATTTGTATGTGTAGTCCATTGGGGAGTATGGCATGCTATGGTCGAGGTTGACCGACCGTGTGTGCTGTCCAAGGGCTATGATGACATGCCACGCCCAACATCGTTAAACGTGAGTGTTGTCTAAGGTCTATGATGGCATGCCACACACGACGTTGTCTGACCATCTGTACTGGATAAGGGCTATGCGGGCATATTACTCTTGACTTGCTTCTGTCGTGTGTGCTGTCCAAAGGAGATGATGGCATGCGATACCAGACGTCGTCAGACAATGTGCGCAGTCCAAGGACCATTATGCCATGCCACGCCTGACATCGTCCATCTGTGTGTGTAGTCCAAAGGTTATGATAGCATGTCATACCCGACTTCGTCCGATCGTGTGTAGGGTCCAAGGGATATGACGACAGGCCATGACCGACCGTTCGAGTGGTGTGCTGTCCAAGGGGTATGATGTAATCCATGCCAGACATTGTCCGACCGTGTATGTTGTCCAAGGGCTACTCAGGAATGCCACACCTGACGTTGCCCGGCCGTGTTTGCAGTCCAAGAGCAATATTGGAATTCCACACCCGACGTTGTCTAACCGTGTGAGATGTCCAAGGGCCATGATGCATACCACGTCCGAAGTCTTCCGACTGTGGGTTCTTTCCAAAGACGATGATGGCATGCCACGCCAGACATGATCCGTCTATGTGTGCAGTCCAAGGGCTGATGGAATGCCACGTCAAAGGTATACCGACCGTGTGTTGTCCAAGGGATATAATTACATGCCACGCTCAGCGTTGTTCAACTGTTAGTTCTATCTAAGGTCTATGATGGCATGCCACATACAGCGTCGTCCGATCATGTGTGAAGTTGAAGGGCTACGTGGGCATGCCATGATATCGATTGTTTATGCTTCAAAAGGGTGATGATGGCATTCCAAGGGCGATGATGGCATGCCATACCCCACTTCATCCGACCGTATATGTTTTCCAAGGTCAATGATGTAAGCCACGCCCGACGTCATCAAACCGTGTGTGTTGTCCAAGGGCTACTCAGGCATTCCACGTCCAATATTGCCCGACTGTGTGTGCAGTTTAAGGTCGATAATGGCAAGCCATAACGGACATTGTCAGATCGTGTTTGATGTCCGAGGGCTATGATGGCATGCAACGCCCGACATCATCTGTTTGTTTGTTAAGTCCAAGGGTAATGATGGCATGCTATTTACGAGGTCAACTGATCATGCGTGCTGTCCAAGGTCTATAATGACATTCCACGTCCAACGTCGTTCAACTGTGATTGTTGTCCAAGGGCTATGATGGCATGCCACACTTGACGTTGTCCGACCGTCTGAATTGGAGAAGGGCTACGCGGTCATACTACGCCTGACTTCTTTCTACCGTGCGTGCTATCCAAGGGTGATGATGGCATGCCATGGTTAACATTGTTCGACCATGTGTACCATTCACACGCGATGATGGATTATCATGCCTGTCATCATTCAATCGTTTGTGCAGTATAAGAGCGATGATGCATGCGACGTCTGACGTCATCCAACATTGTGTGTTGTTTAATAGTTATGATGAGAATGCTACGCCTGACATCATCTTACCGTGTGTGGTGTCCCAGGGCTATGATGGCATGCCATACTTGACGTCGTCTTAAAGTGTGTGTTGTACAATGTCAATGAGTGATTACCACACCTTATATCGTCCGACTATTTGTGTTGTCCAAGGTCCGTGATGGCATGCCACGCGTGACATCGTCCGTCTGTGTGTGATGTAAAAGGGCAATGACAGCATGCCACGCCCGACGTCGAGCAGCCATGTCTGTTGTTCAAAGGCTATGATAACATGCCACTCCTAACGTCGTCCAACTGTATGTGTTGTCAAAGGGCTATGATTGCATGTTACACCTGACATCATCCTTCTGTGTGTGCTTTCCAAGGTCCATGATGGCATACAATGCCCGACGTCATCCGACCGTATGTGCTTTCCAATGGCGATAATGGCATGCCATTGCCAACATGTTCCATCTGTGTGTGATTCTAAGAGCTAGAAAGGCATGCCACACCCGACGTTATCCGATTGTGTATCCTGTCCTAGTGCCATGATGGCATGCCATGCCCTATGTCAACCGATAGTATATGTTGTCCAAGGACTTTGATGGCATGTCACTCCCGCCGTCGTCTCACCGTGTGTTTTGTCCAAGGGCTACGCAGGCATGCAACGCCTCACTTCGTCCATCCTTTGTGCTGTCCAAGGGCGATAATGGAATACCACACCCAACTTCTTCGGTTCATTAGTGTGGTAAAAGAGAGATGATGACATGCCATGCCCGACGTCATCTGACTGTGTGCGCTATGCAAGGGATACGCAAGCATGCCACACGTGATGTCGTTCAATCGTTTTTGCTTTCCAAGGGCTATGATGACTTGCCATGCCCGACATTGTTGTACTGTTTGTTGTCCGCGGTATATGATGACATACCATGCCCGACATCGTCTAATCCTTCGTACTGTCCAAGTTCCATGATGGAATACCATGCACGACGTCGTCTGATCCAGTGTGCAGTTAAGTACTCTGATTGCATGCCACACCTAACATCGTCCGACCGTTAGTGCAGTCTATGGGCGATAATGGCATGCCACACCTGACATCTTCTGACTGTGTGTGATTTCCAAGGGCCATGATGGCATGCCACGCCTTACATCATCCGTCTGTTTGTGCTTTCCAAAAGCGATGATGGCATGCCACGTCTGAGGTCGACCGACTGTGTGTGCTGTCCAAGGCTATGATGACATGCCACGCTCAACATCGATCAACTGTGAGTGCTATACAAGGGCTATGATGGCAAGCCAAGCACGACATAGTGCAACCGTGTGTTCAATCAAAGGTCTACGTTGGCATGCCACGCCCAACTCTGTTCGACTTTGTGTGCTATCCAAGGGTGATGATGGCATGCTACTCCCGACGTTGCCCGACCATGTGTTTTCTCCACGCGCGATGATAAAATGACACGCCAAACATCGTTCTTTTGTGTATGCAGTACAAGAGCGATGATAGCATGCAAAGCCCGATGTCGTCCGACCATGTTTGTTGTCTAAGGGATATGATGGCATGACGCGCCTGACGTCATTGGACCGTGTGTGCTTTCCAAAGACCATGATGGCATGGTAAGCTCGACATCATCTAGTCGTGTGTGTTTCCCAATGGCAATGTTGGAATGTGATGCCCAACATCGTCCATCAGTGTGTTCAATCTAAGGTCTAGAAAGGCATCCATACCAGACGTTGTCCGATTGTGTGTCCTATCAAAGGTCCATGATGGCATACCACGCTTTATGTCCTCCGACAGGTTGTGCTGTCCAAGGACTTTGATGACATGTCATGCCCGCTATATTCTGACCATGTGTGCTTTCCAAGGACTACGCGGGCATGCAATGCCTTACATCATCAGACCTATGTGCTGCCTAAGGAAGATAATTGAATGCCACGACTAATTTCGTCTGTTTGTGTGTGCGGTAAAAGGGTAATTATGGCATGCCACTCCAGACGTCATCCGATCGTGTGTGTTGTACAAAGGCTATGATGGAAGGCCATACTCAATGTTATCCCATCGTGTGTGCTCTCCAAGGGTTATGATGGCACGCCACCCCTGATGTCGTTCGATCTTGTGTACTGTCCTAACGCCATAATGGCATGCCACGCCTGACGTTGTCTGACCATGTGTGCAGTATAAGGACCATTAAGGCATGCCAAGCCTGAAATCGCACATCCGTGTGTGCAGTCCAAAGGTGATGATGGCAAGTCATACCCTAATTCGTCCGACCGTGTGTGTTGTCCAAGGGATATGATGCCATGCCATGCCCGACGTTGTTCGACCGTGTGTGTTGTCCAAGGGCTATGATGTAAGCCACGCCTGACATACTTCGACCGTGTATGTGGTCCCAGGGTTACTTAGGCATGCCACACCCGACGTTTCCCGACCGTGTGTGCAGTCCTAGGGCGATAATGGTATGCCACACCCGACATCGTCTAACCGTGTGTTATGTCCAAGGGCTATGTTGGCATGCCACGTCTAATGGCCATAATGACATGCCACGCCCAACGTCGTTCAACTGTGAGTGTTGTCTAAGGGCTATAATGACATGCCACACACGACGTCCTCTGATCGTGTGTGCTGTCAAAGGGCTAGCGAGCATGCCATGCCCGACTTCATTCGACCTTGTGTGTTGTCCAAGGGCGATGATGGCATGCAACACCGACTTTGTACGACCATGTGTACTATCCACGAGCCATGATGAAAATCCATGCTAGAAAGTTGATTCTTATGTGCATTACAAGAGTGATGATGGCATGCAAAGCTCGACGTCGTTCGTCCATGTGTGCCTTCAAAAGATGATGATAGCATGCCACACTTGACGTCATTGGTCTCTATGTGTAGTTCAAGGGCAATGATAGCACGCCACGCCCGCCTTTGTCCGTCTTTGTGTGTTATCCAAAGGCTATGATTGCATGCCACGCCCGATGTCTTTCGATCGTGTATACTTTCCAAGGGCAATAATGGCATACCAAGCCCAACATCGTCCGTCTGTGTGTTTAATCTAAGGGATAGAATGGCATGCCACACCCGACGTTGTACGACTATGTGCCCTATCAAAGGGCCATGATGGCATGCCAAACCCAATAAAGTCCGACCTTAGTGCTGTCCAAGGAATTTTATGGCATGTCACGCCCGCCGTCGTCCGCTTGTGTGTGCTTTCCAAGGACTATGCGGGCATGTAATGCCCGACTTCATCCGACCTTTGTGCTGTACAAGGGAGATAATGGCATGCCACGCCTAATTTTGTTTGTTCGTGTGTGCGATAAAAGGGAAATGATGGCATGCCACGCCTGACAGTGTTCTACTGTATGTGTTGTGCAAGGGCTATGCAGGCATGCCACTCCCGTTATCGTCTGATAGTGTGTGCTATCCACGGTTTATAATGGCAGGCGTCGTCCGATCGTGTGTGATATCCAAGGTCTATGATGTCATTCCACGCCCGATATAGTCGAATTGTATGTATGGTCCAAGGGAGATGATGTCATGCCATGCCAGACGTCGTTTGACCATGTGTGCAGTCCAAGGACCATTATGCCATGCCAAGCCTGACATCGTCTGTCCGTGTGTGCAGTCCAAGGGTGATGATAGCATGTCATACCCGACTTCGTCCGATCGTGTGTAGTGTCAAAGGGATATGATGACAGGCCATGACCAACGTCTTCCGACCGTGTGTGCTTTCCAAAGGGTATGATGTAATCCATGCCTGATATCGTCCGACCGTGTATGTTGTCGAAGGGCTACTCAGGCAAGCCACACCTGACGTTGCCCGACCGTGTTTGTAGTCCAATGGCGATAATGGCATGCCACGCCCGACGCTGTCTAATCGTGTGTGATTTCCCAGGGCCATGATGCATGCTACGTCCTCCGTCGTCCGACTGTGTGTGCTTTCCAAAGACGATGATGGCATGCCACGCCCGACATGATCTGTCTATGTGTGCAGTCCAAGGGCTGATGGAATGCCACGTCCATGGTCGACCAACCGTGTGCTGTCCAAGGGATGATGGCATGCAATATCCGATGATGTTTGACCATGCGTACTATCCATGGCCAATGATAAAAATCCACGCCCTACATCGTTGATTCTTATGTGCAGTACAAGTGTGATGATGGCATGCAAAGCCCGACGTCATTCGATCATGTGTGCCTTCCAAAGGTGATGTTGGCATGCCACACCTGACGTCATCCATCACTATGTGTAGTTCAAGGGCAATGACGCCTGACGCCGATCGACTGTGTGTGTTGTCCAAGGGCTATGATGACATGCAACACATAACGTCGTCCAACTGTGTGTGTTGTCCAAAGGATATTATGGCATTGCCACGCCTGGCATCATCCGACTGTGTATGCTTTCCAACGGCCAAGATGGCAAACCACGCCCAACATCATCCATATGTGTGTGCAATCTAAATACTAGAATGGCATGCCACACACGACATTGTCCTACTACGTGTCCTATCCAAGGGCCATGATGGCATGCCACGCCCGATGTCATCTGACCATTTGTGCTGTACAAGGACTTTAATAGCATCTCACGCCCGCCGTCGTTCGTTCGTATGTGTTTTCCAAGGACTACGCAAGCATGCAACGCCCGACTTCATCCGACCTGTGTGCTGTCCAAGGGCGATAATTGCATGCGATGCCTAATTTTGTTAGTTCCTGTGTGCGGTAAAAGGGAAATGATGGCATGCCACGCCCGACGTTGTTCGACTGTGTGTGCTGTAGAAGGCCTATACAGGCATGCCACTCCCGACATCGTCTGATCATGAGTGCTTTCCAAAGGTTATGATTGAAGGCCAAACTCGTCGTCGTTCGATTATGTGCGCTATCCAAGGTATATAATGGCATACGACGCCCGATGTCGATGAATTTTATGTAATTTCCAAGGGACGTGATTTCATGCCACTCCCGACATCGTCTGACTATGTGTGCATTCCAAGGACCTTTATTGCATGCCACGCCGTACATCGTCCGTCCTTGTATGCATTCCAAGGGCGATGATGGCATGTCATACTCAACTTCGTCCGACCGTGTGTGTTGTCTAAGGGATATGCTGACAGGCCATGCCGGATGTCGTCCGACCGTGTGTGTTGTCCAAGGGGTATGATGTAATCCACGACCAACATCGTTCGACCATGTATGTTGTCCAAGGGTTACTCAAGCATGCCACACAAGACGTTGCCCGACTGTGTGTGCAGTCCAAGGGCGAAAATGACATGACACACCCGACGTTGCCTAACCTTGTGTAATGTCCAAGGGCCATGATGCATGCCACGTCATACGTCGTCTGACAGTGTGTGCTTTCCAATGACGATGATGGAATGCCACGCTCGACATCATCCGTTTATGTGTGCAGTCCAAGGGCTGATGGAATGCCACGTCCAAGGTCGATCGACTGTGTGCTATCCAAGGGATATAATGACATGCCACACCTAGCGTCGTTAAATTGTTAGTGTTGTCTAAGGTCTATGATGGCATGCCACATACAATGTCGTCCTATCATGTATGCAGTCAAAGGGCTATGTAGGCATGCCATGCTCGACATCAATCGATCATGTGTGCTTTCAAAGGTCTATGATGGTTTTCCACGCCCAACATTGTACGACCATGTGTACTATCGACGGGGGATGATGGAAAGCTACGCCCGACATCGTTGATTCATATGTGTAGTACAAGAGGGATGATGGCATGCCCCACCCGAATTCATCCGTCTATGTGTGTGCTTTCCATAGGCTATGATGGCATGCCCCGTCCGAATTTATTCGTCTATGTGTGTAGTCCAAGGGCAATAATGGCATGCCACATCTAAGGTCGACCAACCGTGTATGCTGTCCAAGGGCTATAATGACATTCCACGCCCAACGTCGTTCAACCGTGAGTGTTGTCTAAGGGCTATGATGGCATGTCCAACATGACATCGTCTGATCATTTGTGCTATCGAAGGGATACGCGGGCATGCCACGCCCGACTTCGTTCGACCATGTGTGTTGTCCAAGGGCGATGATGGCATGCCACGCCCAATGTTGTTAGACCATGTGTACTGTCCACGGGCGATGATGGAATGTCACGCCCAACATCGTTGATTTTTATGCGAAGTACAAGAGCGATGATGGAATGCAAAGCCCGACGTCGTCTAACCCTTTGTTCCTTTTAAAGGTGATGATGGCATGCCACACCTGACGTCATCTGTCTCGATGTGTAGTTTAAGGGCAATGATAGCATGCCACGCCCGACGTCGATCGAACGTGTGTGTTGTTCAAGGGCTATGATGACATGTGATGCCTAATGTCGTCCAACCGTTTGTGTCATCTAAAGGCTATGATGGCATGCCACGCCCGATGATATCCGACCCTGTCTGCTTTCAAAGGGCCATGATGGCATACCACGCCCAACATCGTCTAACCGTGTGTGCTTCCCAACGGCAATGATGGCATGCCACGTCCAACATCAGCCGTCTGTGTGTGCAATCTAAAGGCTATAAAGGCATGCCACACCCGATGTTCTCCGACTGTGACCTATCCAAGGGCCATGATGGCATGCCACGCCCGATATCGTCCGACTGTTTGTGCTGTCCATGGACTTTGATGGCATGTCACACCCCCCATTCTCCATCCATGTGTGCTTTCCAAGGACTACATGTGTCCTGTCTAAGGGCGATAATGGAATTTCATGCCTAATTTCATTTGTTCGTGTGTGCGGTAAAAGGGCAATGGTTGCATGCCATGCCCGACGTCTTCTGACTTTGTGTGCTGTGCAAGGGCTATGCAGGAATGCCACTCCCGACATCGTCCGCTCGTGTGTGCTGTCCAAGGGTAATCATGGAGAGCCATACCCGACGTCGTCCGATCGTGTGTGCTGTCTAATGGCTATAATGGCATGCGACGCTCGATGTCATCCGATCCTATATATATTATCTAAGGGACATGATGGCATACCACGCCCGACGTCATCTTACCATGTGTGCAGTGCAAGGACATTTATTGCATGCCACGCCTGACATCGTCCATCCGTGTTCGCAGTCTAAGGGCGATGATGGCATGTCATACCCTACTTCGTCCGACCATGTGTGTTGTCCAACGGATATGATGACAGTCCATGCCCGACGTCGTCTGATCATGTAGGTTTCCAAGGGCCATTATGTTATCCTAGCCCGACATGGTCCGACCGTTTATGTTGTCCAAGCGCTACTCAGGCATGCCACACAAGACGTTGCCCGACCGTGTGTGAAGTCCAAGGGAGATAATGGCATGCCAAACCCAACGTTGTCTTATTGTGTGTGTTGTCCAAGGGCCATGATTTCATGCCACGTCCGACGTTATCTGAGTGTGTGTTCTTTCCAAAGGATGGCATGCCACGCCCGACATGATTCATCTATGTGTGTAGTCCAAGGGCTCATGTCATGCCACGTCCAAGGTTGACAGACCATGTGTGCTGCCCAAGGGATATAATGACATACCACGCCTTAAGTCGTTCAACTGTTGTTGCTGTCCAAGGTCTGTGATGGCATGCAACACACGACATCGTCCCATCGTGTTTGCAGTCAAAGGGCTACGTGAGCAGGCCATTATCAACTTTATTTGATCGTGTGTGCTTCCAAAGGGCGATGATGGCATGCCACACCTAAGATTGTACGACCATGTGTACTGTCCACGGGCAATGATGGAAAGCCACGCCCGACATCGTTGATTCATATGTGTAGTACAACAGGGATGATGGCAGGCCATGCCCGACGTCGTCCGACCTTGTGTGCTTACCAAATGTTATGATATCATGCCACGTCTAACATCATCTGTCTATGTATGTAGTCCAAGGGCAATGATAGCGTGCCACACCCGACATTGATTGACCGTGTCTGTTGTTCAAATGCTATGATCACATGCCACACCTAAAATCGTCTAACCGTGTGTGTTGCCAAAGGGATATGATGGCATGCCAAGCTCGATGTCGTCCAATGGCAATTATAGGATGCCACGCCCAACATCATCCGTTTATGTGTCCTATCCAAGGGACATGATGGCATACCACGCCCGATGTTGTCCGACCGTGTTTGTTGTCCTAGGACTTTAATGGAATGTCACCCTCTTCCTCGTTCGATCATGTTTGCTATCCATGGGCTACGTAGCTCAACTTCGTCCTACCTCTGTGTTATACAAGGTTGATAATGTCATGCCACTCCTAACTTCATCTGTTCGTGTGTACAATAAAAGGGCGATTATGGCATGACACTCTCGACGTCGTCCGACTATGTGTGATGTGCAAGGGCTATGCAGGAATGGTACGCCCGATATCATTCGATCGTGTCTGCTTTCCAAGGTCTATGATGGAAGGCAACGCCCAATGTCGTCCGATCATGTGTGTTGTCCAGTGGCTATGATGGCAGGCCACGCCTGACGTTGTCCGATCATATGTACTGTCCAAGGGCCATGATGGCATGCCAAGCTCGATGTCGTCCGACCGTGTGTGCAATCCAAGGACAATAATAGCATGCCATGCCTGACATCGTCCGTCCATATATGCAGTCCAAGGGCGATGATGGCATGCCATACCCTACTTAATCCAACTGTATGTGTTGTCGAAGGTCTATGTTGTAAAACACGCCGGATGTCATCAGACCGTCTATGTTGTCCAAGGGATACTCAGGCATTCCATGTCTGATATTGACCGACCGTGTGTGCAGTCCAAGGGCGATAATGGCAAGCCACACTCAACGTCATTAGACCGTGTTTAATGTCCAAGGGCCATGATGGCATGCCACGCCCGACATTGTCTATTTGTATGTGTAGTCCATTGGGGATTATTGCATGGTATGTTCTAGGTTGACCGACCGTGTGTGCTGTCCAAGGGCTATGATGACATGCCACGCCCAACATCGTTAAACCGTGAGTGTTGTCTAAGGGCTATGATGGCATGCCACACACGACGTTGTCTGACCATCTGTACTGGAGAAGGGCTATGCGGGCATGTTAGGCCTGACTTCCTTCTGTCGTGTGTGTTGTCCAAGGGAGATGATGGCATGCGATGCCAGACGTCTCTAGACAATGTGCACAGTCCAAGGACCATTATGCCATGCCACGCCTTACATCGTCCGTTCGTGTGTGCAGTCCAAGGGTTATGATAGCATGTCATAGCCGACTTCGTCCAATCCTGTGTAGGGTCCTAGGGATATGATGAAAGGCCATGACCGGCTGTCCGAGTGGTGTACTGTCCAAGGGGTATGATGTAATCCATGCAAGACATCGTCCGACCGTGTATGTTCTCCAAGGGCTACTCACGCTTGCCACGCCTGACGTTGCCCGGCCGTGTTTGCAGTCCAAGGGCAATATTGGCATGCCACACCCGACGTTGTCTAACCGTGTGTGATGTCCAAGGGCCATGATGCATACCAAGGCCTACGTCTTCCTACTGTGGGTTCTTTCCAAAGACGATGATGGCATGCCACGCGAGACATGATCCGTCTATGTGTGCAGTCCAAGGGCTGATGGAATGCCACGTCCAAGGTCTACCGACCGCGTGTTGTCCAAGGGATATAATTGCATGCCACGCTCAGCGTTGTTCAACTGCTAGTTCTATCTAAGGTCTATGATGGCATGCCACATACAACATCGTCCGATCATGTGTGAAGTTGAAGGGCTACGTGGGCATGCCATGCTATTGATCGTTTATGCTTCCAAAGGGTGATGATGACATTCCAAGGGCGATGATGGCATGCCATACCCCACTTCATCCGATAGTATGTGTTTTCCAAGGTCTATTATGTAAGCCACGCCAAACGTCATCAAACCGTGTGTGCTGTCCAAGGGCTACTCAGGCATTCCACGTTCAATATTGCCCGACTGTGTGTGCAGTTTAAGGACGATAATGGCAAGCCATAACGTATGTTGTTAGATCGTGTTTGATGTCCGAGGGCCATGATGGCATGCCACGCCCGACATCGTCTATTTGTATGTTCAGTGCAAGGGTGATGATGGCATGCTATATACGAGGTCAGCTGATCATGCGTGCTGTCCAAGGTCTATAATTACATTCCACGTCCAACGTCGTTCAACTGTGAGTGTTGTCCAAGGGCTATGATGGCATGCAACACATGACGTTGTCCGACCTTCTGAATTGGAAAAGGGCTACGCGGTCATGCTACGCCTGACTTCTTTCTACCGTGTGTGCTATCCAAGGGTGATTATGGCATCCCACGGTTAACATTGTTCGACCATGTGTACCATTCACACGCGATGATGGAATGCCATGCCTGTCATCTTTCATTCGTTTGTGCAGTACAAGAGTGATGATGCATGCGACGTCTGACGTCATCCAACATTGTGTGTTGTTCAATAGTTATGATGAGAATGCTACGCCCGACATCATCTTACCATTTGTGCTGTCCCAGGGCTATGATGGCATGCCATGCTTGACGTCGTCTTAAAGTGTGGTTTGTACAATATCAATGTGTGTTTACCACACCTTATATCGTCCGACTATGTGTGTTGTCCAAGGTCCATGATGGCATGCCACGCGTGACATCGTCCGTCTGTGTGTGATGTACAAGGGCAATGACAGCATGCCACGCCCGACATCGAGCGGCCGTGTCTTTTGTTCAAAGGCTATGATAACATGCCACTCCTAATGTCGTCCAACCGTATGTGTTGTCAAAGGGCTATGATTGCATGTTACACCTGACATCATCCTTCTGTGTGTGCTTTCCAAGGTCCATGATGGAATACAATGCCCGACGTCATCCGACCGTATGTGCTTTCCAATGGCGATAATGGCATGCCATTCCCAACATGTTCCATCTGTGTGTGAGTCTAAGAGCTAGAAAGGCATGCCACACCCGACTTTATCCGATTGTGTATGCTGTCCTAGTGCCATGATGGCATGCCATGCCCAATGTCGACCGATAGTATATGCTGTCCAAGGACTTTGGTGGCATGTCACTCCCGCCGTTGTCTCACCGTGTGTTTGTCCAAGGGCTACGCAGGCATGCAACGCCTGACTTCGTCCATCCTTTGTGTTGTCCAAGGGCGATAATGGAATACCACACCCAACTTCTCTGTTTAATAGTGTGGTAAAAGAGAGATGATGACATGCCACGCCCGACGTCATCTGACTGTGTGCGCTATGCAAGGGATACACAAGCATGCCACATGTGACGTCGTTCAATCCTGTTTGCTTTCCAAGGGCTATGATGGCATGCCACGCCCGACATTGTTGAACTGTGTGTTGTCCGTGGTATATGATGACATACCATGCCCGACATCGTCTGATCCTTTGTACTTTCCAAGTTCCATGATGGAATACCACGCACTACGTTGTCTGATCCTGTGTGCAGTTAAGTACTATGATGGCATGCCACGCCTAACATCGTCCGACCGTGTGTGCAGTCTATGGGTGATAATGTCATGCCACACCTGACATCTTCTGACTGTGTGTGATTTCCAAGGGCCATGATGGCATGCCACGCCTTACATCGTCCGTCTGTATGTGATTTCCAAAAGCGATGATGGCATGCCACGTCTGAGGTCGACCGACTGTGTGTGATGTCCAAGGCTATGATGACATGCCACGCTCAACATCGATCAACTGTGAGTGCTGTCCAAGGGCTATGATGGCATGCCAAGCACGACATAGTGCAACTGTGTGTTCAATCAAAGGTCTACGTTGGCATTCCACGCCCAACTTTGTTCGACTTTGTGTGCTATCCAAGGGTGATGATGGCATGCTACTCCCGACGTTGCCCGACCATGTATTTTCTCCACGCGCGATGATGAAATGACACACCAAACATCGTTCTTTTGTGTATGCAGTACAAGAGCGATGATAGCATGCAAAGCCCGATGTCGTCCGACCATGTTTGTTGTCTAAGGGTTATGATGGCATGATGCGCCCGACGTCATTGGACCGTATGTGCTTTCCAAAGACCATGATAGCATGGTACGCTCGACATCATCCAATCGTGTGTGTTTCCCAATGGCAATGTTGGAATGCGATGCCCAACATCGTCCATCAGTGTGTTCAATCTATGGTCTAGAAAGGCATCCACACCCGACGTTCTCCGACTGTGTGTCCTATCAAAGGTCCATGATGGCATACCACGCTTGATGTCCTCCGACAGGCTGTGCTGTCCAAGGACTTTTATTACATGTCATGCCCGCTATATTCTGACCATGTGTTCTTTCCAAGGACTACGCGGGCATGCAATGCCTGACATCATCTGACCTATGTTCTGTCTAAGGAAGATAATGGAATGCAACGACCAATTTCGTCTGTTTGTGTGTGCGGTAAAAGGGTAATGATGGCATGCCACTCCAGACGTCATCCGATCGTGTGTGCTGTACAAAGGCTATGATGGAAGGCCACACTCAATGTTATCCGATCATGTGTGCTATCCAAGGGCTACGATGGCACGCCACCCCTAATGTCGTTCGATCTTGTGTACTGTCCTAACGCCACAATGGCATGCCACGCCTGACGTTGTCTGACCATGTGTACAGTATAAGGACATTTAAGGCATGCAAAGCCTGACATCGCACGTCCGCGTGTGCAGTCCAAATGTAATGATGGCAAGTCATACTCTACTTCGTCCGACCGTGTGTGTTGTCCAAGGGATATGATAACATGCCATGCCCGACGTTGTTCGACCGTGTGTGTTGTCCAAGGGCTATGATGTAAGCCACGCCTGACGTACTCCGATCGTGTATGTGGTCCAAGGGTTACTCAAGCATGCCACACACGACGTTGCCCGACCGTGTGTGCAGTCCAAGGGCGATAATGGTATGCCACACCCGACGTCGTCTAACCGTGTGTTATGTCCAAGGGTTATGTTGGCATGCCACGTCCAATGGGTATAATGACATGCCACGCCCAACGTCGTTTAACTGTGAGTGTTGTCTAAGAGATATAATGACATGCAACACACGACATCGTCTGATCGTGTGTCCTGTCAAAGGGCTAGCGAGCATGCCATGCCCGACTTCATTCGACCTTGTGTGTTGTACAAGGGCGATGATGGCATGCAACACCGACTTTGTACGACCATGTGTACTATCCATGAGCGATGATGGAAATCCATGCCAGATTGTTGATTATTATGTGCATTACAAGAGTGATGATGGCATGCAAAGCTCGACGTCGTTCGACCCTATGTGCCTTAAAAAGATGATGATAGCATGCCACACTTGACGTCATTGGTCTCTCTGTGTAGTTCAAGGGCAATGATAGCATGCCACACCCAACTTTGTCCGTCTTTGTGTGTTATCCAAAGGCTATGATTGCATGCCACGCCCGATGTCTTTCGATCGCGTGTACTTTCCAAGGGCCATAATGGCATACCAAGCCCAACATCGTCTGTCTTGTGTGCAATCTAAGGGATAGAATGGCATGCCACACCCGACGTTGTACGACTATGTGTCCTATCCAAGGGCCATGATGGCATGCCAAACAAGATAAAGTCCGACCGTTTATGCTGTCCAAGGAATTTTATGGCATGTCATGCCCGTCGTCGTCCGCTTGTATGTGCTGTCCAAGGGAGATAATGGCATGCCACGCCTAATTTTGTTTGTTCGTGTGTGCGATAAAAGGGAAATGATGTCATGCCACGCCTGACAGTGTTCTACTGTATGTGTTGTTCAAGGGCTATGCAGGCATGCCACTCCCGTTATCGTCTGATCGTGTGTGCTCTCCAAGGTTTATTTTGGCAGGCCACAGCGACGTCGTCCGATCGTGAGTGATATCCAAGGTCTATGATGGCATTCCACGCCCGATATAGTCGAATTGTATGTATGGTCCAAGGGAGATGATGTCATGCCATGCCAGACGTCGTCTGACCATGTATGCAGTCCAAGGACCATTATGCCATGCCAAGCCTGACATCGTCCGTCCGTGTGTGCAGTCCAAGGGTGATGATAGCATGTCATACCCGAGTTCGTCCGATTGTGTGTAGTGTCAAAGGGATATGATGATAGGCCATGACCGACGTTTTCCGACCGTGTGTGCTTTACAAGGGTGTATGATGTAATCCATGCCTGATATCGTTCGACCGTGTATGTTGTCCAAGGGCTACTTAGGCAAGCCACACCTGACGTTGCCCGACCGTGTTTGCAGTCCAATGGCGATAATGGCGTGCCACACCCGACGTTGTCTAATCGTGTGTGATTTCCCAGGGCCATGATGCATGCTACGTCCTCCGTCGTCCGACTGTGTGTGCTTTCCAAAGACGATGATGGCATGCCACGCCCGACATGATCCGTCTATGTGTGCAGTCCAAGGGCTGATGGAATGCCACATCCAAGGTCGACCGACCGTGTGCTGTCCAAGGGATATAATGACATGCCAAGCCTAGCGTCGTTCAACTGTAATTTCTGTGTAAGGTCTATGATTGCATGCACAAACGATGTCGTCCGATCATGTGTGCAGTTAAAGGGCTACGTGGGGATGCCATGCTCGACTTCAATAGATCGTGTGTGCTTTAAAACTGCGACAATGGCAGTCCAAGGGCGATGATGGCATGCCATACCCCACTTCATCCGACCATATGTGTTTTCCAAGGTCTATGATCTAAGCCACCCTGACGTCATCAAACCGTGTGTGATATCAAAGGGCTACTCAAGCATTCACGTCCGATATTGCTCGATCCTGTGTGCAGTTCAAGGGCTATAATGGCAAGACATACCCGATGTCGTCACATCGTGTTTGATGTCCAAGGGCCATGATGGCATGCCACGCCCGACATCGTCTGTTTGTATGTGCAGTCGAAGGGCGATGATGGCATGCTATGTCTGAGGTCGACCGACTGTGAGTGCTGTCCAAGGGTAATGATGACATTCCACACCCAACGTCGTTCAACCATGAGTGTTGTCAAATGGCTACGATGGCATGCCACGCACGACATTGCCTGACCGTCTGTACTGGAGAAAGGCGATGCGGGCATGCTACGCCCAACTTCTTTCTACCGTGTGTGCTATCCAAGGGTGATGATGGCATACCACGGTTAACATTTTTTGACTATGTTCCATTTACGCGTGATGATGGAATGCCACTCTCTTTATCATTCCTTCGTGTGTGCAGTACATAAGCGATGATGGCATGCCATGACTGTCATCATCCGACATTGTGTGTTGTTCACTGGCTATGATGAGAATGCCATGCCCGACATCATCTTACCATGTGTGCTGTCCAAGGGCTATGATGTTATGCAAACGCTTGATGTCGTTTGAAAGTGTGTGTTGTACAATGGCTATGCTTGATTACCACACCTGATATCGTCTGACTGTGTATGCTGTCCAAGGTCCATGATGGCATGACACGCCTGACGTCGTCCAATCGTATGTGTTGTCCAAGATTTATGATGGCATGCCAGGCCCGATATTGTCCTATTGTGTGTGATTTCCAATGGCCAAGATATTAACCTATGACCAATGTCGTCCGACTGTGTGTGTTGTCCAAGGGCTATGATGGCATTCCATGCCCGACGTCGTCCGTGTGTGTGTGCAATTCAAGGGCGATAATAAGATGCTACGTCCATCGTCGTCCGACCATGTGTGATGTCCAAGGTCTATGATAAGTTGCCACACCCGAAGACGTCCAAACGTATGTGCTGTCTTAGGGCTATTATAGCATGCCACGCCCGACGTCGTCTGACAGTGTGTCTTGTCAAAGGGAAATGATGGAATGCCACTCCTAATTTTTTTAGACCGTATGTGTTGTCCACGGGCAATGATGCCATGTCATGCCCGACACAGTCCATTTGTGTGTGCAGTCTAAGGGCGATGATGACATTCAACACACGACATCGTCCTAGCGTGTGTTGTCAAAGGGCAATGATGGAATGTCATGCACGATTTTTACCCATCGTATGTGTTGTCCAAGGGCGATGATGTCATGCCCCGCATGACATAGACCATTCATGTATGCATTACAAGGGCGATGATCACATGCAATGGCTGACATCGCCCGACCATGTGTACTATCCAAGAGACATAATGGCATGGCATGCCCGAAGTCATCTGACCGTGTGTGCTTTACCAAGTCGGTGATGGCCTGCCACGCCCGACATTATCCATTTATCTGTACAGTGCAAGGGCGATGATGGCATGCCATGCCCGATGTCATTCGACAGTGTGTGCTATCCTAGGGCTAGGATGGCATTCCACGTCCGACATCATCTGACCATGTGTCATGTTTAATGTCCACGAAGTCATGCCAGGCTCGACGTTGCTCGAATGTGTGCACTTTCCAAGGACTTTGCGGGCATACCACGTCCTGACATTGTTCGACCGTGTGTGCTGTCCAAGAGCGATGATAGCATGCCATGCCAGACGTAGTGTGACCGTGTGTGCTTTAAAACTACGACAATGGCAGTCCATGGGCGATGATGGCATGCCATACCCCACTTCATCCGACCATATGTGTTTTCCAAGGTCTATGATCTAAGCCACCCTGACGTCATCAAACCGTGTGTGATATCAAAGGGCTACTCAAGCATTCACGTTCGATATTGCTCGATCCTGTGTGCAGTTCAAGGGCTATAATGGCAAGACATACCCGATGTCGTCACATCGTGTTTGATGTCCAAGGGCCATGATGGCATGCCACGCCCGACATCGTCTGTTTGTATGTGCAGTCGAAGGGCGATGATGGCATGCTATGTCTGAGGTCGACCGACTGTGAGTGCTGTCCAAGGTAATGATGACATTCCACACCCAACGTCGTTCAACCATGAGTGTTTGTCAAATGGCTACGATGGCATGCCACGCACGACATTGCCTGACCGTCTATACTGGAGAAAGGCGATGCGGGCATGCTACGCCCAACTTCTTTCTACCGTGTGTGCTATCCAAGGGTGATGATGGCATGCCACGGTTAACATTTTTTGACTATGTTCCATTTACGCGTGATGATGGAATGCCACTCTCTTTATCATTCCTTCGTGTGTGCAGTACATAAGCGATGATGGCATGCCATGACTGTCATCATCCGACATTGTGTGTTGTTCACTGGCTATGATGAGAATGCCATGCCCGACATCATCTTACCATGTGTGCTGTCCAAGGGCTGATGTTATGCAAACGCTTGATGTCGTTTGAAAGTGTGTGTTGTACAATGGCTATGCTTGATTACGACACCTGATATCGTCTGACTGTGTATGCTGTCCAAGGTCCATGATGGCATGACACGCCTGACGTCGTCCAATCGTATGTGTTGTCCAAGATTTATGATGGCATGCCAGGCCCGATATTGTCCTATTGTGTGTGATTTCCATGGCCAAGATATAACCTATGACCAATGTCGTCCGACTGTGTTTGTTGTCCAAGGGCTATGATGGCATTCCATGCCCGACGTCGTCCGTGTGTGTGTGCAATTCAAGGGCGATAATAAGATGCTACGTCCATCGTCGTCCGACCATGTGTGATGTCCAAGGTCTATGATAAGTTGCCACAACCCAAGACGTCCAAACGTATGTGCTGTCTTAGGGCTATTATAGCATGCCACGCCCGACGTCGTCTGACAGTGTGTCTTGTCAAAGGGAAATGATGGAATGCCACTCCTAATTTTTTTAGACCGTATGTGTTGTCCACGGGCAATGATGCCATGTCATGCCCGACACAGTCCATTTGTGTGTGCAGTCTAAGGGCGATGATGACATTCAACACACGACATCGTCCTAGCGTGTGTTGTCAAAGGGCAATGATGGAATGTCATGCACGATTTTGACCCATCGTATGTGTTGTCCAAGGGCGATGATGTCATGCCCCGCCTGACATAGACCATTCATGTATGCATTACAAGGGCGATGATCACATGCAATGGCTGACATCGCCCGACCATGTGTACTATCCAAGAGACATAATGGCATGGCATGCCCGAAGTCATCTGACCGTGTGTGCTTTACCAAGTCGGTGATGGCCTGCCACGCCCGACATTATCCATTTATGTGTACAGTGCAAGGGCGATGATGGCATGCCATGCCCGATGTCATTCGACAGTGTGTGCTATCCTAGGGCTAGGATGGCATTCCACGTCCGACATCATCTGACCATGTGTCATGTTTAATGTCCACGAAGTCATGCCAGGCTCGACGTTGTTCGAATGTGTGCAATTTCCAAGGACTTTGCGGGCATACCACGTCCTGACATTGTTCGACCGTGTGTGCTGTCCAAGAGCGATGATAGCATGCCATGCCAGACGTAGTGTGACCGTGTGTACTTTTCAAGGAAGATGATGGCATGTCACGCCTGACATAGTTCATTCGTGTGCGTAGTACAACGGCAATGATGGCATGCCACGACCGCCGTCTCTCGACTATGTGTGCTATAAAAGGGCGATGATTGCATGCCATTCCCAACGACGTTCGACCATGTGTACTATCCAAGGGCTACGCGGGCATGAATCGCAGATGTCATTTGACTGTGTGTGTTGTCAAGGGCCACGATGGCATGCCACACCCGACGTCGTCCAACTGTGTGTGCTTTCCAAAGGCGATGATGGCATGTCACGCCCGACATTATCCATTTATGTGTGCAGTCCAAGGGCGATGATAACATGCCATGTTCAACGTCGACCGACCGTGTGTACTGTCCAAGGGCTACGATGACATTCCACGCCCAACATCGTTCAACCGTGTGTGTAGTCCTAGGGCTTTGATGTCATTCTACATATGACTTCGTTTCACCGTGTGTGCTGTCCAAAGGAGATGATGGCATGCCATGCCCGATGTCGTTCACGCGTGTGTGTACTACAAGAGTGATAATGTCATGCCACGAACGATGTTGTCTGACATAGTGTGTTGTGCAATGGTTATGATGACATGCCACACTCGATGTCGTACGACCGTGTGTGCTGTCCAAGGTCTATGATTGTATGGCACGCCCGACGTAGTCCAAAAGTGTGCAATTTCGATTGGCTACGCAAAATTGCCACACCCGACGTCATTAGACCATATGTGTTGTCCAAGGGACATGATGTCATGTCACGCCTGATGTCGTCCATTTGTATGTGATGTCTAACGGCCATTATATAAAGCTACGCCCGATGTCGTCCAACTGTATGTGTTGTCCAAAGTCTATGATGGTATGACACTCCCTACGTCGTCCGTGTGTGCAAAGTACAAGGGTTATGATATAACACCACGTGCGACGTCCTTTGTGTGTGTCTGCGGTACAAGGGCGAAGATGGGATGATGGCATGCCATGCTCGACGTCGTTTGACCGTGTGTGCTGTCTTCTGGCTATGATGACCTGCCACACCCGAAGTCGTCCAATTGTGTGTGCTATCCAAGGGCAATTATAGCATGCCACACTTACGTGCTCCAACCGTGTGTCTTTTCAAAGGGCAATGTTGGATTGCCACGCTTGATTTTGTCTGACCTTATGTGTTTTCCAAGGGAGATGATGGCATGCCAAGCCGAACATTGATCGTTTGTGTATGAAGTCTATGGGCTATGAAAGCATAATACTCCCGATGTTGTCCGACTGTGTGTGTAGTCGAAGGTCAATGAAGACATGCCACGTGCGACAATGTTCTACAGTGTGTGCGGTCCAAGGGTTACTCTGGCATTCCACACCCGACATCTTTCGACCATGTGTGCAGTCCAAAGGCTAAGATTGCAGTACACGCCCAATGTTGTCTTGACCGTGTGTGCTTTCTAATAAGGATGATGGCATGCCACATATGACATCATCCATCTGTGTGTGCAGTCCAAGGGTGATGATGGCATGCCACTTCTAACATCGTCTGACTGTGCATGCGGTTCAATGGCCATAATGGCAAACCACGCCCTCTTGTGTCTGACAATATGCGTTTTCCAATGTCTATGATGGCATGCTATGCCAGACATCGTCCTACTGTGTATGCAGTCCAAGTGAGAGGATAGTATGCCACGCCCGACGTTGTCTGACCGTGTGTGCTGTCCAAGGGCTACTCTGGCATTCCATACTCGATGTTGTCCGATTGTGTGTGCTATCAAAGGGCTATGATGACATGCCACTCATAATGTCATTCAACCATGTGTACTGTTAAATGGATATGATGGCATGCCACACCTGACGTCTTGTGATGGTGTGTGTTTTCCAAAGGCGAAGATGGCATGCCACGGCTGATGTTGTCCGACCATGTATACTTTAAAAGGACGATGATAGAATTCCACGCCCGACATCGTTCATTCGTGTGTGGAGTCCAAGGGAGATGATGGCATGCAACGTACGAGGTCGAACGATTATGTGTGATATCCAAGGGGTATGAAGACATGCCACACTTAATGTCATTCAACCATGTGTGATGTACAAGGTCTATGATGGCATGCCACGCCCGACGTTGTCAAACCATGTGAAAGTCCAAGGGCGATGATGGTATGATAGGTCAGACATCATTTGGCTGTGTATGCTTTCAAAACACAATGATGCAATGCGAGGCCCAACATCTTCCATAAGTATGTGCAGTCCAAGGGCGATGATGGCATGCCACGCCCGACGTCGTCTTACCGTGTGTGCTTTTCAAAGGCGATGAAAACATGCGATGCTTGATATCGTCCATCTGTGTGTGCATTCCAAGGGAGATGATGGCCTTTCATGTCCAACATCGTCATACCGTGCATGCTATCCAAGGGCCATATTGGTAAGCCAAACTCTATCATTCGACCATGTGTTTTTTAAAGGGCTATGATGGCTTGCTATTCTCGATGTCAATCGACTGTGCGTGCAGTCCAAGTGCGATAATGGAATGCCACACCCGACGTTGTAAGAACGTATGTGCTCTCCAAGGGATACTTTGGCATTCTACGCCTAACATCGTGTCACCATCTGTGCAGTCCAAGGACGATAATGGAATTCCACTCCGTACATCGTTTGACCATGTGTTCTTTCCAAAGGCGATGATGTCATACCACACCCAACATCGTCCATCTGTGTGTGCAGTCCAAGGGCAATGATGGCATGCCACGTCCGACGTTGATCGACTGTTTGTGCTATCCAAGCGCTATGATGACATGGAACACTTAATATCATTCAACCATGTCTGCTGTTAATGGGATATAATGGCATGCCACGTCCGACATCATACGACCATGTGTGCTGTCCAATGGCTACAAAGGCATGCCACGCCCGACTACGTTCGACCGTGTGTGTTGTCCAAAAGCGATGATGGCATGGCACGCCTGATGTAATCCGACCATGTGTACTGTACAATGGCGATGATTGAATGTCACGCCCGACATCGTTCATTCGTGTGTGCAGTACAAGAGCGATGATGGAATGCCACAACCAATGTCGTCCGACATTGTGTGTTGTCCAATGGCTATAATGACATGCAACACTCAAATTTGTCCGATCGGGTGAGCTGTCCAAGAGCTATGATGGAATGCCAAGCCCGATGTCGTCTGACAGTATGTGCCATACATTCGCTACGCAAGCATGCAACACCTGATGTCATTCGACTTTGTGTGTTTTCCAAGGGACATGATGGCATGCCACTCTCGAAGTCGTCCGACCGTATGTGCTGTCCAATGATTATGATGGCATGCCACCCTCGACGTCGTCCAATTGTGTGTGACTTTCAAAGGACATGATATCAATCTACGCCTGATGTCATACGACTGTGTGTTTTGTCCAAGGGCTATGATGGTATGTCATGCCTAACATCGTCCATGTTTGTGCAGTACAAGGGCGATTTTTGCATGCCATGCCTGACGTCGTTCAACCGTGTGTGCTGTCCAAGGGCTATAATGAACTGCCACGCTCGAAGTCCTCCAATCGTGTGTCCTATCTAAGGGCTATGATGGCATGCCACGATTGACATCTTCTGATCGTATGTCTTGTCAAAGGGAAATGACAAAATGCCACGCCCAATTTCGTCCGACCCTATGTGTTGTCCATGGGCGATGATGACATGTCACACCCAACATAATCCATTCGTGTGTACAGTCCAAGGGCGATGATGATAATCAATGCTCGACATCATCCGACCGTGTGTGCTTTTCAAGGGCCATGATAGAATGCCACTCCCGACGTCGTCTGACCGTGTGTGCTTACCAAGGGCATGATGTCATGCCATGCCCGACGCCGTCCGACTGTGTTTGTTGTCCAAGAGCTATGATGACCTGCCACGCCCAAGGTCGTCCAATCTTGTGTGCTGTCTAAGGGATATGATGGCATGCCACACCCTACATCGTTTGACACTGCTTCTTGTCAAAGGGACATGATGTAATGTCACACCCGATTTCGTTCGACCGTGTGGGTTATCCAAGGGCTATGATAGCATGCCACGCCAAACTTCGTCTTTGGGTGTGTGCAATTTAAGGGCGATGATCGCATGCCACACCTGACGTAGTGCTAATATGTGTGGAGTCCAATGGCGATGATGGCATGCCGCACCCGACGTAGTGCGACCATGTGTGCTGTTTAAGAGAGATGATGGCATGCCACACCGTACATTGTTCATTTGTGTGTGCAGTAAAAGCGCGATGATGGCATGCCACGATCGACGTTGTTCGACTGTGTGTGTTGTCCTATGACTATCATTACATGCCACACAAGACGTCATTCGACCATGTGTTTTGTCCAAGGTCTATGATTGCAAGGCACACCCAACATCGTCCAACAATGTGTGTCAAACGGCTACGTGGGCATTCCACGCTGTCAAATAGCCATGATGGTATTCCACGCCTGACATTGTTCGACCGTGTGTTCTTTCCAAGGGATATATAGTCATGCCACGCCCGATGTCATCCAACCGTGTGTGTTGTTCAAAAGCTATGATGACCTGCCACGCCTTAAATGGTCATATTGTGTGTGCTGTCCAAAGGGCTATGATGGAATGCCACGCAAGATGTCGTCTTACCATGTGTCTTATGAAAGGGAAATGATGGAATGACACGCCTTATTTCATATGATTGTATGTGTTGTACAATGTCGCTGATGATATTCAACACCCGAGACCATCCGAATGTGTGTGTTGTCCAAGGGCCTTGATTTAATGCAACGCTCGACGTCGTCCAACCGTGTGTGTTTTCCAAAGGAAATGATGGCATGACACGCCTGACATTGTCCGTATGTGTGTGCAGTCTAAGAGTGATGATGACATGTCATTCCCGATGTCATCCGATCGTATATGCTATCCAAGGTCATGGATGTTATTCCACGCCCGACGTTGTCCGACCATATGTGATGTCCAAGAGACATAATGGCATGCCACACCCGACGTCGTCCGATTGTGTCGACTTTCCAAGTACTATGCAGGCAAGCCGCACCCTTACTTCGTTTGACCATATGTTGTCCAAGAGAGATGATGGCATGCCATGGCTGACGTTGTCTGACAATGTGTCCAGTTCAAGGGTGATGAAGGCATGCCATGCCCGACATTGTTCATTCGAGAGTGTAGTACAAGGGCGATGATGGCTGCCAAGACCGACGTCGTCTGATCGTGTGTGTTGTTCAATAACTATGATAACATGACACGATAAAATTTGTCCGACTATGTGTGTTGTCCAACGGGT